>JAOQMS010000002.1:29319012-29340963 GCA_027563885.1 Erythroxylum longipes | reverse complement strand
CAAAAGGTGTCCGTCTCAAAGCATGCTATCTTTTAAGAGAAAGAGTTTCTTCCAAGAGAAGACAATATGAGCAAAGTTGAACTTGTTGAAGTTCATAATGCTCAAACAAACACAGATTAACTTCCTGAACCCGAGATTGTTGTTCATAAAGATGAGACAATAGTTGAACTTTCTAACACTTAAAATATTCGTAGGTCAAGTAGGACACGTAATGTTCTAGAGAGATATGGATTTCTACTAAGCGAACATAATGAAGTATTGCTTATAAAGGAAGATGAGCCTATAACCTATGAAGAGGCTTTGTAGAGTTCAGAATATGAAAAATGAATTCAAGCCATGAAGTCCGAAATGGATTCCATGTTTGAAAACCAAGTATAGACTTTGGTTGACTAACCCCAAGGGCTAAAATCCATAGGGTGCAAGTGGATTTTTAAGGGAAAAAAATCGACATAGATGGTAATGTGATTACCTATAAAGTGAGGCTAGTCATTAAAGGTTATCGTCAAAGACAAAGAGTTAACTATGATGAGACATTTAGCCCCGTAACCATGCTTAAATCCATTAGAATACTCCTAGCCATTACTACTCATTATGATAATGAGATATGACAAATGGATGTGAAGACGACTTTCTTGAATGGAAACTTAGCCGAGGATGTGTATATAATACAACTTGAGGGCTTTATATCCAAAGATGGTGAAAAGGTATGTAAGCTTTAGAAATCCATTTATAGATTAAAGCAAGCATCTAAGAGTTGGAACATTCAATTTTATGCGACAATCAAAGGGTTTGGTTTCTCACAAAATTTGGATGAACCTTGTGTGTATAAAAAGGTAAGTGGGAGTGCTATCATATCCCTTATGCTATATGTGGATGTCATATTACTAATAGGAAATGATGTCTCAAGTTTGCAATATGTCAAAATTTGGTTGCCCTAAAATTTCTCCATGAAAGACCTTGGAGAAGCAACTTATATATTGGAAATAAATATTTATAGAGATAGATCAAGTATGTTGCTAGGTCTTTCACAATCTACATATAGAGATAAAATGCTAAGCAGGTTTAGCATGGAGCAGTTCAAGAGAGGGTTTCTTCCCATGACTTATGGGATAAAAATCACGAAATCTATGTCTCCCAAGACACAAGATGAGAGGGCTCGCATGAGTTTGATCTTATATGTTTCAGCAATAGGATCAACCCTGCATACTATGTTATGTACAAGACTCAATATATAATATGCTCTAAGTCTTACGAGAAGATATCAATCGGATCCTGATGTGTGTCACTGAGTGGTTGTTAAGAATATCCTTAAGTACTTGAGAAAGACTAAGGATGTATTCTTAGTATATGGAGATGGAGATCTCGTATTGAGTGAGTATACAGATGCCAGTATTCAATCTGACTAGGATGACTCCAAATCCCATTCAAGTTACGTTTTCACATTAAATGGTGGAGCAGTCAGTTGGAAGAGTTCCAAGCAAGAGACGACTGCAGATTTAGCAACTGAGCCAGAGTACATTGCAGCTACAGAAGCGACAAAAGAAGCTATTTGGATCAAGAAGTTTGTTATGGAACTTGGAGTTGTTCCGAGCATTGCAGACCCAATATTGTTTTATTGTAACAACAATGGGACTATTACTCAAGCCAAGGAACCAAGGTCTCATAAGAGGTCCAAGCACGTACTCAGGAGATATCACCTGATCAGGGAGATCATTGATAGAGGTGATGTGAACATAGAGAGACACTACAAGAAAAAAGTTGTTTTGTGACTGAAATTACCGTCGGTAAGTCAGGTTAGCGACGGACTTTACCGACAGACAAAGGTGTCATAGAAACAGCCATAGCTAATAATTCCCAATGAAAAACAGAATGTTCGTCGATAAATTTACCGACAAAAAATTAATTTACTGTCGGTAAACTTACCGACAGAAAATAAACCTTCTGTACATTTATTGACGGATAATTTTATTCCGTCGGCAGATTTACTGACGGTTTGTTCTTTTTCGTTGATAAGTTTGTAAAACATTATAGATGGTTACATTTTTTCCATCGATGGGTGTACCGACAGTAACTAGTCATTGGTAAAAATGGCAACTAAATTGGTTATTCCATTTATGATTACCGACGCTTAGTCTTGTTCTGTCAATAAATATAGTTGATTTTATCGACGAAAATTTATTATTCCGTCGGTAAATCAACCAGAATTTTTTTTAAAAAAATATACCATCAATAAATTTTATTTGATAATGTTATGGTTGATGCATATTTTAAACAATTATGAATTTAATAGTATATATTTAATTTGTTTAAATAGAAATTTAATTGATGATATAAAGTTAAAAAATATCTTAATTGATAATAAAAATATTACATTGTACATAATAAGTATTTGTAATTCAAATGAAATGACCAAAAGTACACTATTGATCTGGTGACGACGGATTCAATATTTTATACAATATATTGAAAAAGAAATAATTCATTTGCTGAATATAATATTCAATTACAAACACAAATGAATTGCTATCATCACTTAATTCTAAATCAAAATCATTTTCTTTTTTTGAAGAATTTGAATCAAACTCAAGCTCTTCTCCATATCTCTGGCCTTCCTCATCCTCTCTAGATAAAATTTCAACATATGCATTATATAGATCGTTCAAAGGTTCATTATCCTCATATATGATAGATGCATTTATTTCATAAGCATCTTCCTGAAATGCTTCATTTTCAATTCTCTGTTCTCCTTTTTCATGTGATTCAAAAACACCTATAGATTTAACTTTGCAAACGGCCAATCAATCTGACTTATCTTATCGTAAGCTACGAAAAGGGACATAATACACCTGGATTGCTTGCATTGCCAACACGAAAGGTTCAAATTGTTGAAATCTTCTTCACTTGTTGATTTCAACTAGATTGTATCGGCTATGCACTTTTGTACCAACATTTGGAGTTGGATCAAACCAATCACACTTAAATATCACATTTCACTTTATTGGCAATGCCAGGATACTCAATTTCAAGTATCTCAATAATTTTACCATAGTAATCCATCAATTCTACCTGTATATAAACTCCACTATTTATTGTTGCCATGTTATGACCATGATATTCTGTATGATATTTATATCCATTAACGAAATACACCAGATATAATTTAACAGCTCACAAAGGTCCCTTTGTAAGATCACATATGAACTTGTTCTCTATTAGATTTTCTAAGGCCTATAGAAAAGAAAATATCATATTAAACAGTATAATGTCATTTGAACACTTAAATCTTATAATTCAATAATTTCAATATTTGTAAGTGAAAACTTATATATTGCTCGAACCATCAAGGAAAGTATCTTCCAACTTCTTAATTGATATCATCCTATATTTTTTCAGGCATGAGCTCGTGTAATAATTCCTCATATAATCTAAAAACAATATTATGTATTTCAGTTATGAATGGCACTAAATTTCAAAACTCAAATAATCAATTTCAACTTATTGCACAAAAGGTTGAACCTTTTGACAGTTCAATAAAATATAACCATGATAGCCTCAATTTCTTCCTCTATTAACATTCTTCTTGTTGAACGTCCATATGTTCATCCAGGATATGTGAAAATGGATAAGTTACCATCAGCATCACTAGTTCCTCCCCCATTGTCATTACGAGGAACTTTTCTTTCTCTTGTGTGAACATACAGCTCAAAATAATGTGAACAAAATGTAATAGCTTCCTCCACTAAATAAGCATTACATATCGAACCTTCAACTCTAGCCTTGTTTTTCACATTTTACTTCAAGCGATGTAAATACCTATATGAGCAAATAGGGTTATACCAATTTAGTTATTAAAACATGTTAATATTCAATTACAATCATTTTTTTTGAATTACCTCTCAAATGGATACATCCAACAATATTGAACTAGACCGGCTAGTTTAGCCTCGTGTGCTAAATGGACAGGTAGATGCTTCATATAGTTAAAGAAGCTTGGGGGAAATATTCCCTCTAACTTGCACAAAATTACTGGAATTTTCCCTTCTAGTCTTTCCATTTTAGTCAACTTGATTTCAGATGATGTTAAGCTTTTGAAAAAAAAACTTAATTATGTTATTACTTCTCAAACTTTATTCGGTAACAACTCCAGGAATGCAATTGGAATTAGCCTTTGCATAAACATATGACAATCATGGCTTTTTATCCTAAATAATTTGTACTTTCTCATGTCCACACACCTTGCCAAGTTTGAAACATAATCATCAGAGAACTTTAGACTTTTTAACCATTCATACAATATTTCCTTCTGTTTTTTGTCCAAAGTGTAACATGATGTAAATCCTCCATGTGGGTGATGATACGTATTTCAATATTATGCCCCTTTGTTGGCATAACACATTGCTCGTTCCATTTATGTGTGTTTTAAACAATTCTGGTGCACTTTACTACTTATCACAATGCCGATTTAGTTTTCCTTTGGGAGAAATAATTCTGCTCGTCTTAAACACCTTCCTACAACGGTGTTTTCATTTTTCCTTGCAGAAGGATTTTTGCTGAATCAAGTGGGGATACTTGATTACATTACAGGCCTGAAAAGGTTGAGTTTCTTAGCCTAAAAAATAAACCTGTAACAGTGGCGGTGACGAAGGTCGAAGCTTTAACCACTGTCTTCTGCAACTTGCCCAGTCTCAAATGTTGTAAAACAAAATGAAGAAGCCATGATTATGACTACAGGACGGGTTCTCAGATTGAAGCTAACCATCTTAGCTGGAGAATGTTTTGTGTTAGGGTTTAAATATACATATCTATATGCCTTTTGTTTGATAAGAATCAAATACTTATAGTAAATTAGGATACACTTATATACTATAAATCGTATAAGAAGATGAGCTAGACTTGTCAGTTTCCATCTGTTAAAACCTTTTTCACTCTTTCTAAACATTACTAGTAAAACAATAGCTATTACATTAATAGTCTTTCCAAGTCCAATGAAAAAGTAACCTTCCTGTAAGCATTTAGAATTGTTTAATGTTTAATGTATAGTTTTTCTTTCCTAAATTTTCAACTTCTTGATTTCAAAAGCTACACAGGTTAATTGCAAAAGTTGACAAGTTAAAACTTGCAGATACTATTAAAAGCATGACAAACTGAGACAAAAGATGAATTGTTGCATAGCTTGAAATTCTACAGATCATGTGTTAGAGATGAAACACTCACACAAATAACTTCTTATTCAAACTCAAGAAAATATTAAAAGAATACTCTTACTCAAGATACTACAACTCACTCAACTTTGCTTCTTCACTCACTTAGAAGTTCTTACTTCTTCTTAATTCTTAAACCAAACTAGAAAGGGGTATTTATATTACTTACAAACCATCCTACACCACACAAGTACACTAATATAAAATTATAATAACCATACACATCATTCTTCTCCAACGTTCTAATAATAATTTAAGTAACCAAATGATCAAACACTAGAAGATTCTAGGTAGAAGACTTGTATTTTTGGACCTTAATTATGGACTTGGACTCTAATAAACAAGTTTATATTCTCAACACTCCCCCTTAAACTTGTTTTATGATGCCAAGTGCATTTCTCAATATGATAAAGTCTTCTTTCTTTAATGGCTTGGTGAAGATATCTGCAATTTGATCACGGGATCTCACATACTGTAGATGTACATCCTTCTTTGTAGTGTACTCTCTTATGTAGTAATAGTGAGTATCGATATGCTTGCTTCGATCATGAAAAACTGGATTTTTAGCCAAAGCTATTGCCGATTTATTGTCGACACAAATCTCTATTAGTTCTTCTTGTGTCATGTTCAATTATTTTGATAAGTTTCTTAGCCATAACAAACACACGAGGTAGCAGCTACAAGTTCTGCTTCATAGGTAGACAAGGTGACAATTGGTTGCTTCTTCAATATCCATGTGAAAGCAGTATTTCCTATAAAAAACACAAATCCAGTAGTGCTCTTTCGATCATCAACGTCTATCGTTGTATCTAATAAGATTATAATATTAGAAACTGAATAGCTTAAGCCAAGATCAATTGTACATTTCAAATAGCGAAGAATTCTTTTTGCTGCTTTAAAATGAGTGGTTGTTGGGGATTCCACATAGCAGCTAACCAATCTGACTGTGTAAAGAATACCAGGCCTTGTGCAAGTCAAGTAGCGTAAAATTCCAACCAAACTCTTAAAAAGTGTTGGATCCACACGTTCACCTTCTTCATGCTTGGATAGCTTGGCTTCGCATTCCACTAGTGTGTTGATCTCCTTGCAATCCTCCATCTTGAACTTCTTGAGTATCTCCCTTACGTAGCTTTCTTGGGAGATGAAGATGCCTTCTTCCTTTTGCTTGACTCAATGCCGTGGTAGTATGTCATTAGTTCGATGTCATTACTTTCTTAAATTCATCAAACATTCTTAGATTACTTCCGGTGAAGATGAGATCGTCCACATACAGGCACACAATCAGAATGTCTCCATCTTTGATTTTAACATAGAGAGCATGTTCATATGGACACATGGTGAAGTTGTTCTTAAGAAAGTACTTGTTGATGCAATTATTCCATGCTCTTGGTGCTTGTTTCAACTCATAGAGAGCTTTCTTCAACTTCAACACCTTGTCTTCATGGCCTTTGACTTCATAGCCTGATGGTTGCTGAATGTAGAATTCTTCTTCAATAACTTCATTTAGGAAGGCAGACTTAACATCCATTTGATGTATCTTTCACTTGTTTTGAGTTGCCAAAGAAATGATTAGTATAATAGTCTCTAATTGATCAACAGGAGCAAATACCTCATCATAGTCAATTCCATCCTTTTGACTATAGCCTTTCGCAACTAGCCTTGCCTTGTGCCTTTCAATCTCTCCTTTAGCATTTTGCTTTGTTTTGTACAGCCATTTGACAGCTATTGTCTTATGCCCTTTGGGAAGTGAAACGAGTTCCCATGTGTCATTCTTCTCGATGGCCTTGATTTCTTCGTCCATTGCGTCTTTCCACTTCTTCTCTTATGCAACTTCTTGAAAACTCATTGGTTCACAGTCAGAAAAAAGACAAAATATTGTCATATTATCTTATCGTTCGGTTGCCTCATAGAGATCTCGAAGACTTCGTGTACATGGCATAATTATTTCACTTTGACTCCCATTTGAAGATGACAAAGGTGACTCATCTCTATGGGTAGTTAATGTTGGCGAAGGTGGTGGAGTCGTAGGCTCTTGTTGGGCTTCTCCAGATTGCTCTGTTGGTGCCTGTTCATCTTCAAATTGAGGAGAGAAATTGAAGTCATCTGTATGAGATCCAAAATCCTATAGTCCTTCTTTGTCAAATACCACGTCTCGACTAATCACAACCTTCTTACTGTTTGGAATGTACAGCTTGTATCCTTTCAAATTTGCATCATAGCTGACGAAGATGAAGCATTGACTTTTATCATTAAGCTTGGTTTTTCTCTCGTTGGGTACATGAGCATGCACTATGTTTCTAAAAACTCTCAAATGGGAAATGCCGAAATTTCTTCCACTCTATGCTTCTTACGGTGTCTTTCCCCAAACACTTCTCATTAGAGATCGATTAGGCAAGTAGATTGCACACACTACCGCTTCTGCCCAAAACTCCCTGGGCAGTTTCTTGCTTTTGAGCATACTCCGATCTATATTGAGGATAGTTCGATTCTTTCTTTCTGCTACTCCGTTTTACTGAGGGGAACTCGGAACTGTTAAGGGTTGACAAATTCCATTTTATTCACAAAAATTTTGAAACTCCTTGGAAGTAAATTCTCCTCCTTGGTCGAATCTCATGGCTTTGATCTTCCTTCCACTTTCTTTCTCCACTGCAGCTTTGAACTTCTTGAAAACCTAAAAAACTTCTGACATTTGCTTCAAGAAATATAACTATGTTTTCTTTGAAAAATCATTTATGAAGAGAAGGAAATAATCACTGTTTCTGATAAATCTTGGCTTGATCGGACTGCACACATCAGTATAGATTAGTTCGAGTGGCTTCTTGGCTTTTGAGTATGACTCATTTGGAAAAGTTTTTTCTGAATTGTTTCTCGAGTAGACACCCTTCACAAAATTGATCAAGATGGTTGATGCAATGTAGTCCCTTCACCATCTCCTTCTTAGATAGCAACTCCAATCCTCCAAAATTGAGATGCTCGAATCGAAGATGCCATAGCCATGATGCATCTTTGTAGCAAGCTTTTAGAAACTTTGCAACGTTACTTTGTATGTTGATGAGGAACATTCTATTCTTTGACATCGGTACTTTAGTAATGAAGTTATTCTTATCATCTTTTATAGAAAGATTATAATCCTTCATATGAATATCATAACCTTTCTTTAACAATTGTCCTAAACTCTAGATATTACTTTTCATGTTGGGCATATAGTAGACATTGGAAATAAATTGATGTCTTTCGTTATTTAAACGGATAAGAATGTTACCTATCCCTTTCACTGTTATTGTGGAATCATCTCCAAATGAGACATTTCCTCCTACTGACTCGTATAGCTCTACAAACATATCTTTCCTTCAACATATGTGATTGCTTGCACCACTGTCAAGATACCAGGAATTTGTTTAGCCATCATTAGTCTCCTTTTGCGCTAGAAGAAGAATTTCTTTCGCATCGGTCTTCTCCTCCAGATAGTTGGCCTTCTCTTCGACTCTGTTATTGGGAGGTCTACATTCTGAAGCATAATGTCCAAAATTTTTAACAATTATAGCATCGAACTTGAGATTTGTCATACCTCGAGTTCGGATTGCCTTTTCCTTGCACTTATGTTGAACTTTCCCTTTTGTTGGAATTGTTGTTACTATAATTCCAACCTCGTCCACAACCTTGACTTCCACCTCGTCCATGACCTCTACCTCTGCCTTGGCCATGTTAGTTTCTATCGTTGCCTTGGCTTTCATGCATATCCTTGAGTTGCAGCTTAAGGAGTTGCTCAGCGATCCCTTGCTTCTTCTTATGCTTCTCTTTGTATGCTTACAATGATCCTTAGAGTTGCTCGATTTTCATTTCTTCCAAGTCTTCATTTTCTTTAATTGTCACCACGATGTACTCAAATTGGGATCCAATGAACGAAGTATCTTCTCTATTACTCTCACATCTTCTAACTTTTCACCATTTCTTTTCAATTGATTAGAAACAACAACTACTCTTGAGAAATAATATGAAATAGACTCAGATGCTTTCATGTGTAAGGATTTGAATTCATCTATTAATGTTTGAAGACGAACCTTCTTCACCTTTTTAACTCCTTTTTAAGAGGTTTACAACTTCTTCTATGCTTCTTTGGCTGAGATTGCATCGGAAATCTTTTCAAAGCTATCATCATCTAATGCTTAATAGATGAGGTAGAGAGCTTTCTTGTCTCTCTTTCTTGAATCCTTCAATGTTGACTTTTGATTTTGTGTAAGAGCATCTTCATTTTCTAGCTCGCTAAAGCTGTTCTCTATGATATCCCAAACATCATGCGCTTCAAGGAGGGCCTTCACCTTGATACTCCAGTTGTCTAATTTTTGTTGTTGAGTGTCGAAACTCGGAAGGATGCCACACCATTTGCCATATTGCTCACTATAACAAGAATTTGAAAATTCTGATTGCACGGACAGATCTGAAATGTCAAAAAACTTTGGGAGGGACTTAGTCAAAATTTTAAACTTAGGTAAATGGTCAAAGTCAAAGTCAACCCTAACTTGGTCAACGTCAACGACTTTGACAGCTCAGTTAACTTGGCTTTGACAGCTTGGTCAAATGGCTCAAGCAGCTAGGTCAACGGCTCGGTCAACAGGCTTCACAACTTGGTCAACTTAGCTCCCACTCGACTGGACTGGGCTCCAACTCAGCTCAACTTGATGAATTGACTTACTTTCTAGTAGCAACGTTCTGGTGGCATGTGGCGGCGTGACAGACCTCCTATCGGGGAGATTCTGGTAACGTTGGATTCGTCATGTTGAGAGCTTCGATTTGATATATTATAGTGTATACTTTGAAATAAATTTCCAACTAGCTCTTATACCACTTTGTTGGAGATGAAACACTCACACAAACAACTTCTTATTCAAGTTCAAGAAAATATTACAAGAATACTCTCACTCAAGATACTACAACTCACTCAACTTTGCTTCTTCACTCACTTAGAAGTTCTTACTTCTTCTTGATTTTTAAACCAAACTAGAAAGGGGTATTTATGTTACTTAGAAACCATCCTACACCACAGAAATACACTAATCTAAAATTATAATAACCATACACATCATTCTTCTCCAACCTTCTAACAATAATTAAGTAACCAAATGATCAAACACTAAAAGTTCTAGGTAGAAGGCTTGTAGTTTTAGACCTTAATTATGGACTTGGACTCCAATAAACAAGTTCATATTCTCAACATCATGTTCCTCTTTAGAGACTTTCGTGTTTTAAGGATATAAAATTTAAGATTAATATCCTCGTTAGAAACATGTATGCTCACAATAGGCAAAGGAGAATCAATCTTGTTATTAGCAGATCAGCTTAATGGTAAATATTCAGAGTCGTGAGTGCGTCTAAGTTGAAGTTGACTTAGCGGAGGAGGAAGAAGTAGTGCAGGTGTTGGAGGAAGAAGAAGAAGATCTGTCACAAACACATAAACTCACGAGATTATTCGAGGACAACAATATTCAGTGGGTCCCATACCTAAATATTGACAATTAAAATTTTTTATTTTTAAAAGGGTCCATACTGCCACATGGCAATATGGAACCCGCACATGCAATAAAATAACATTAAAAACTGACGCCGTCTATATCTCTGTTACTTGGAGGTTATGCTTAAATATTTTTCTACATGTTAAGGTCTTATATATACTCTTTAAAATTTTAGAGTTAAACTTGTGAATTGTTGTAAAAGTTAGGTTTAAAATTAACGCTTTTAACTCACAAATATTTCTTGAATTATGGGAACTTGTATTGTTAAAACAAAGACAACTATAAAGGTACTATCAATGTATTCCTAGTCTTTTCAAACTAGTAGCTTATTGGTTATGTTTAGTAATAAGTTGATTGCATTAGCTAACAGCTAATTATATCAGCTGATTTGACCAACATATAATATCAACTGTTTATTAATGTTGTTTGGTAAAATTAATTGTTTAGTATTAGCTGTTTATGTATAAAATAATTTATAAGGACATGATTTTTAAAAAAATTATAAAGATATGAATATTATATCTTAATATTTCTTTGAATATTTTTATGAGAATTTAGATTTTAGATATTTAATTTTACAAAAAAATTAAGTTTATAATTCTAATAAAAAACATAGAATATAAAATAATAATAATAACAATAATAATAATAATGATCAAATTTTAAATTTAATTTAATATTTTATATAATTTATAAATTAATTAAAAAATTTTAGTAAATTAATCAAATTTTAAACTTTAAATTTCTTACCCTATCTCCCATCTTTAAAATATTAATGCTAAGAATTAGAGGACAACTTGCAATTTTTATAAATAAAATAAAATAAAAATAAAAAAACAAAAGAAGTATCGTGCCTGTGACACTTAATGAGTTAAAAAAAATACAAGAAAAAGTAACAAGCGTCACAATTCTTGTCATCCTGTGGTAATTCCTATCATGCGAGTGACAGTTCTGTGTTTAAAGCAAAATAATAATTATTTAAAAAGCATAATTAACGATTTAATGCATATTAGATTTTAAACTGTTGAGTAAAGTGAAGACACAGTTGTCATTATAAGGCATAATTTTTACTAGCTGAATCAAAACACTTTTATATAGGATTTTTTTAAAAAAATTAATTGATTGGGTTGAATAATCCAACTCACTAGTTGATAATTAAACACAATAATTAACTGTTGGAATATCAAAGAGCTAATACCCTCTAAAATGTTAAAAAATGGCTGAAACTCCATCTAGCAAACGGTGACACAGTTTCAAGTTTCCGATTAATATGGCAAAACGTTAATACTAATACATAACTAAATAGTTGAGGGAATATTGGAATGCGTACAATTCATAGTAATTTAGTCTTCTTTAACCTACTTGCACTTCCTAAGATAGCTCGAGAATTATAACTCTTTTGCAGTATGTAAAGAGTAAACTACTAGAATTTATATTTTCTAAGGTTCGAGATTGACCTTACAAGCTTTTGGTATTTAGATTCTCGACAACACGTCTAAACCTCATATTATACAAGACATCTCAAAGCTTACACAAAGCTTACTACAACTATGTTTTCTCACTCTACAAAATAAAATCACAAAGTTTACACAAACTTCAATTCTTTGGTAGGCACTTGTAATTTTGTTCTCTCTTCTTTATCTTGTGTATCTTTGCTTTATGAAAGGCTTCTTATACTTATTTTCAACCTTAACTATTTATGGCCCTCTAAACTACAAACTATTCGATCAACCAAACGAAGAAGGTGTCTTCTATAGAGTTGTTCCTCTCTGCTAGCTTTCTAATGCCCCTTTAATCACCTTAATTTGATATCTATAAAGAAAGTTATCAAAATACTCTCTGATGTCACCTCCTCGGCTTGCTTTGAAACCTTTAAGCAACACTTTAATCACTTTAAACAACTTATTCAACCTTTGAATCTCATTTTGAATAACACCAGACATGAACCTCTTATCTCTTGAATAATATCTTTTACGAATCATTCATCCAATCTAAATTTCAAGCATCAATTCCAAAGTTTCCCATAAGTTGTCTTTCAATATTACTTTTCAATGTTACATATCATCGCTTCGACAGATTCATTAGCAATTCAAAGTTTTGTTATTATCAAAATTATCAATTTAAATTAACAAGTAATTCTTTTAATTATTTTTATTGAATTTCAAGTGAAACAAACAAATAATATAGTACCATGCTTGCTGTCGTAGCAATATGCCCGCTGGGTATTATACGGAACAAATGCCTATAGAATTATCAAAAATGAGCAAATGTCTAACAATTGAAGAACTAAGCAGAACATACTTTGTAACGATGACTCATTTATGATCTTCCGGTTAAACCTATAGACATTAAATCAGTTTTCCACCTTGCATGGCCAAAAGAATTATTCATAACAAGCTTTCTTTCCCAAACACAAGCAAGAAGAATCCATGGATCACCCAACAACCTCATGTTTTACTAGCATAAACTATTCAGTTTTGGTATTTCAGAGACGAATTCTAGACTAACCTCATTCCTCTTTGATAAAGATACAAGATGCAAATATCAAGTATATCATAAGATTAGATGACTACAATACATCTGTCGCAACTATCAAACCTTAAAATCGATCTTTGCTTTGTTGTTGATTTTGTTGATGCTGCTGCTGAGACTGGGGCCATGGCATGAACGCAACAGGTGGTCGTGGCTGCTGGGGTCCATAAACTGCTGTTTGATCAACTGGTTTTCCCATAATCATTCCTGGAGGTCCGGCTGGATGCTGATGAGGGACGTAATAATATGGGATATCAGAAGGGGAACCAACTACAGGAATAGTTGCTTTTGTAACTCCAAGTCCCTCCTCTTTCAACTCATCCCTTGGTATTATATCAACCAAGAAGTCGAAAACATCAGTCCTTGATATGGCAGCTGCAATATCATTCTTTTGTAGTGTCCTCCTTTTGTTTTCTTCAGTGTGGATCCAAGAACGTAAAGTCAACTCCAAGATGAACATCTCACATGCCTTAGCAAATACAACAGGAGCCTCAGCTGAAATCATTCGGACATCTTCATCAGCTTTCATTATCTTTTTAATTCGAGCAAGAGGAAGACTATGGTTCTTAAAATCAGCTGTTTGCTCAATTTCTTGCATTTGGTTGACCCAGAACATTTGAAGCTGCTGCTGTTGCTGTTGATGATGGAAATGCTGAGACTGTTGGTAGGTGATCTGGTGTTGAGAACTAGAGAGAGTAGGAGGAGGCTGAGTTGGGGATGGAACAGCTAGAGAAGGAGTTCCAGAAGCTGCTATTGCAGCTGTTTGATAGGGAGTAGTACTATATGCCACCTGTCCTGCTCCAGCTACAGTTCCCATAATAGGGTGTCGAATTTGCTGCTGCTGCTGTGTTTGTTCTGATTGATCCATCAGTTATTTCAGATGTTACTTTACTCTTTCCCAGCTATCTTTCATCACAGCATTGTCAAATATACAACGGTCAAAAATAATCTTAACCAGAATCCAAAAGTAATATAGCACTAAGACAAAAAATCAAGAACTCAACCAAAGCACCTACTAAAGAGTACATTTGTTATAAACATTTGGTCTAAGCTTTTGGACATGTAAAAGAGAACTAGGAAATAGAATAGAGAACCAGAAAATAGAATCACTTGTTATTGACTGGGTTTGAGCCTCCAATACAAGTTAAACCCTAATATTCCAAAATAGGCTATTTCCTATATAGGATCCATTATATTATCATAAATCTCCAGCACTATCCTAAAGTTGGAGTACAAATGTTTTAATGTCTTTACTTAAAACTCATAATTCTTTTTCAATCTATATAGAGTTGGAAAATTCATCATACATTTCTGCACCCATAGAAACCTTCATCATACTATTCCCAAACCTGGCCCACTGACTTCAGCTTAAAATGACATCTCAGTAGCCATGGTAGTACTCTATACCATCCCATAAACAGTGGCTCACATAGGTCCACCACCCATGAACAGTGGCGGCCAACTAGTCTTTCATTTTGTTTATTTTCTTTTTGGCATCTCTCCAGCTCTAATACCATGTAAAAGAGGAAAACAAAAAAATAGAATGGCTTGTTATTGACTAGGTTTTAGCCCTACATTTATAATAGTAGGTCAATACAAGTTATCCTAATATTCCAAAATAGGATACTTCCTACATACATAACATTACTAAATCTCTAACTGCAGAGAAGTTGGTAAATTAAAAAGAAATGAAAAAAGGACAAGACAAAAGGATTTCAACTTATATCATTTACCAATTAAAACAAGACTTGCTTGTCATTCAGAGATGGCAACAATTATATTTTCTATTGACTTTTATGTGTTTGCTGCGCTCAACTGTCAATACACCTGCAGCAGTATTACACATGTCCTTGTTCAATTGACCATGACATGGTCTAAAAATGTTTGAATAGAGAAACTATTATCATTATAGGGACAAATTGGCACATGAAAGGGGCTCAATAGTCTAGCTTGCTCAGTAGGCCAAAGTGAGAGTCTTCTCTGAAAAGAGTCAATAGGACTATTTAAACCTAGTAAACAAGAAAACTTATAAGAGTCAATAACTGTTTATAAAGGGGTTAAGTCCCCTAATCTTTGAAGAAGTCACACTCCTATGAGAATTCTACAAATTTAACCGTTAATTTCCAGCCATAATAAATATGATGATATCAAACCTTCAACTTATCTAGTCTTAATGTGTGGAATACAAGATAAAAACACAGAATTGCCTACTAAAATAGATGAGATTACCCAGATGCATGGTTCCACGTAGGCCCTCACTGCTATACAAAAATGGGTCTTAACAAGATTTCAGAAGCATTTTCACCTCTTTCAAAAATTTTGTTTTCAAAACAATTTCCCAACACCTATTAGCCAGATTCAAGTACATTATAAACAACAGAATATAACGCATAATTAGAATTTTTGAGTACTTCAAGTAAATAGTTCACAAAGCATAGGCTAAAATAGTTGCTTCCCAAAAGTCAACATCCTTAAATAGTGTCTGCCAATACACACTATTTCTAACGATCCACACAATATTTCAACTTTCAATATTACCATGAGACAACAACCACGCCTTCCAACAACCACTCCTCATCCATCGTTCTTTTCTCTTTTTCTTTCTCTTATCCACTAACATAATACCACAATATTCTGGTAGGTATCCAAATCACGTCCATGCAAAATGCTTCGATTAAACGATTGATTCACCCAAGTTTGTGAGAGACCAAAAAGAATCTGTAATGTCAAATTTTGGATTATCTATTATTTCATGGCAAACTCTATTTCTTCGAAGCAATGATTTAATTTCAGAAGCACAAAAAAAAATTTCTTTCTTATCCTCAATACTCAATAACACCTTGAGCACACAAATAGATTGCAGCAATTTTTCTGTCAACTCAATAGCTGCATTCTCCTACTTTTTTTTTCTTGCAACTCCCACCATGTCAATGAGACATTCATCATAGAACTTCAGCTCCTTGCAGTTATTTGTCTACCATGGGATAGTACAGAAAAAAAGATGCATGTACCATAAAGCCGTAAACTATATACAAAGAGACAACTAAAACTGTAAGCCACCAGAAAGGCATTTGTCAGAGAAGAATATTGTAACCCCAAACACAAGGCTTAACAAGACCAAGCAGTACTTATCTGCAATTAATAAGAATAGCAAATCACAGAAAACAAGCCTCAACCCAAGCATATTTTGCCCAAATTCAACATATATTCGTGGAAGGTGTGGGTTACAATTTACATCTAATTGAATTCTCAAAAAGCTAACTCTTAGAGCTAAAAAAGACACAATAAGCAAGACATAAGCAATAAAAAATATTGCACTTTAGAAGCAGGGGAAGTGGTAAAAGATGTTTCTTCTTCTTGCTCAAAATATCTGTCCAAAAGATAATAGTCACTTAAATTAAATAAATGCCACACTTGTCTACACAATGATAGCTGAGAAACAAAACCGATCACAAAACACCCATACATTAGACAATTTGAATAAGTTAGCCAAATTAGCTCAAGGATAGGAATTGTACAGGTGAACCCAAAAAGCACAACAGATTAAAGACATTTGGGAAAAGAAGTCCTGAACCATAACAAACATTTCATTTCAATATTTTAACTGCTAAACTTATTAAGAATCAGCAACTATAAATATCCACCAAGTAATAATTATAACAAATGTTGCAAGTAATCAAGACCTATTGTCAGCTTGTTTTGTGAAGAATATAATTAGACTAGCTGTTCTGTGGGCTAGAAAGTTTCAGAGAAATAAAAGTAAAGATAAAACAAGAAAAAAAAAAGAGAAAGATTTACGTTTAAGTTGAAAGTTACGAAAACTGAAAATTTTGTTCTATATCATCACTTTTTTCACCAATCAGAGAGAGAGTAAACCGAGACATGCAAGCTCGAAAATGTAAGTAAACATAAAATCTTCTGAAAATCCAAAAAACCTAGTGAACAACACAAACCTTTGAAGTTAAGTATATAATCAGAGTGTTAAAGTCTTCAGAAGCAGCAATAGAAATCCTAAGAGAGAGAAAGAGGGGTTTTGAAAGGAACAGTCTTCTAAACTGTGGAAGGAAGGGAGAGTTCCGATGGTGTGAACGAGGGAGAGTAAAGTGCAGTTTGTTTCATAACGTTCTACGTGGTGGAAATTTACTGGATGAAGGACAGGCAAACTACAATCTGATTCAGATGCTCTATTGTGAGGTATGACGAAAATGACAGCTCAGTCACGATGTGGGGTTTTCTTTGGAGTATCAAATTAAAAAGGAGGCGTTACGGGGTTGATATCATGGCTATGATTTTCACACCGTAATGGTCGGCATCTGTCGGTACGTTTCTTATTTTTCTTTAAAAAATAAAAATAGGAATTTCATTAATAAAAAATAGGTATAGATCATCTAAGAGAAAACATACATAGGGGTCATTCGAGTATCAACAGGATTGCATACGCCCAAGCCATGATACCGACATGGTGAGCAGAAGAAAACGCGATGGTAAAAGTTTCAGGAGGAACCTCCAGCATCTGAAATTCGTTGATGCGGTTCAACGTCTCTGATATTAGGACGGGGAGAGCTTTATGCTTGGTATCAAAACGGCGGGCATTCCGTTCCTTTCATACGGTTTGTACACGTATCCTGATAGCTACATAATATAGCGATTTCAAATAATTGAGATCCTTTGTACAAAAATGTAGGACATAGCGATTTCAAGTAATTGAGATCCTCTGTACTCACTACTCTGTACCTACTTTGTTCTACACGATCTCAGCCATATAAATATGTGGGACCTATATTAAAATCTTTTGTACTCACTATCTTGTACCTATGTAGGTCCCATATATTTGTATGGCTGAGATCGAGTGGAACAGAGTAGGTACAGGATAGTGGGTACAGAGGATCTCAATTACTTGAAATCGCTATATCCTACCTATTTGTATGGCTGAGATCGCGCAAAACAGAGTACGTACAGAGTAGTGGGTAAAGAGGATCTGGTTCCGATTTCAAGGAAGGTGTTGAATAGCTAACCATTGTATAGCACTTAGAGCGTACAATCTAGTAAACGCCACTGTGATTGCCGTTTCACAGCTTCCCAAATTCGGTTGGTAATCTCACACGTGAAGAATAAATGATCATGTGATTCTTCCTATGTTAAACAAAATGGACATAAAATATCAATAGGTAAGTACTTGAGTTGGATAGCTGTATTTAGACATGTCGATGGGTCAGGTTAGGTCGGGTCGGGTCGAGGGTCCTATGGTATGTCCCACGGGTCAGCCCGTGGCTAGCGCAGGCCCGCCGGCGGGCTGACTAATTTTAAAGGAAAAAAATTTAAAACGATATCATTTCGAAAAAATAGGCGGGCAACAGGCCGGGTCTAGCTAGCCCGTGCTCCAATCAGGGCTAAAAACGGGCTGGGTGGGGCAGGCCAGTCTGGAATTATCATCCATAGCTGTATTGAGGCAATTTTGGATGGTTAGTCAGAGGATAAAGGAAACCTCGGGAGGAATGTTCTTGTTCTAGACAATCCTGGACCAATTCACCACAAGTTTTCACAATCTTAATATATCTCTCATGCTTTTATTGGATAGTTGATGAGTAGGGCGAGTGTGCTAAAAAAAAGTGTCATGATGAAGTGAGTTAGGAAGGTAGTTTGGTTGTAACTGGTTAATGCATACAGGAAAATGCCAACTATTTCTATTAATGAAAGATTCCATCTTCGTATTAAGTGAGAGGTGAATAGAATGCCTTACTTCATTTGAGGAGTTTATGAGTGCTCCTCTTCCAGACCAATTGTCAAACAACAAGGTAATGAGCCTCTTATTACCACCAGAAAACGACATATCTACTTCAACAACTTGCCTCACCTGAAGAAGTTGGTTCAAAAAGAAAGAGTGTGATGTTTTTTTTTTTTGAGTTCCCATATGCTTTTACGTTTGAGAAAATAAGAGTGAATCCATCTTATCCATAAGGAGTTCCGTTCTTTAACAATCCACCAAAACATCTTCATTAGAAGAGTTTGATTGGTGAGTTTGATCGAAGATATATTAAGACCACTTTCTTCTTTTGGATGGCAATATCAGCCCATTTCACTTTTGCACTTCCTTGAACTCCATGTGAGTGGTCCATAAAAAATCTTTGAGCATTCTCTCGATCATCTTAACCACTCCTTTTGAGAGGAAAATATGTGAGCTCCAATATATATGTAGAGAGTTTAGAATAGATTTTATAAGTTGTAGTCTCCCTGCAAAGGACAAGAATTTATTCACCATGAGCCTATTCTCTTCTGTATTTTCTCTATAAGGAGGCTGCATTATGGGAACGTTAATCTTTTGGTAGAGACTGGGAGGCCGAGATAGAGTAAAGGTGGAACCTTCTCCATCATTCCTATTATTGTAGGAATCAGTGATGCCATTGGAGAGGCTCGCTTGGAAAGTATGAAGTCACTCTCATAGAAGTTGATATGGAGACCTGAAATATCCTTGAACTTGTGCAAGGCTTTCATATAGCAATTGACAGAGTCTGGTTTACCATTGAGAAAAAGAAGTTATGAACAAAAACAAGGTTAGTGAGTCCTATTTTCTTGCATTTCGAGTGGTATTTAAACTTGACGTTTGAGTCCACTTCCATCTTGACGAGAGAGTTTAACACTTCCATGCACATAATTAAAAGGTAAGGGAAAAAAGGACCCCTACCTCAGACCTTTCCCATCTTTGAATAACTTGGTAGGGCTTCCATTAATGAGGATAGAACAGCTAGCCATGGAGATGCACTCCTTGGATCCAGCTAATGAAGGTGCATGGGAAACCATAAGAAGACAGTAACTTCCATAGAAAATTCCAATGCACAGTGTCATATGCCTTGTGAAAATCAATTTTGATAGTGCAATTTAAAGCTAAATTTGCTCTAGAGTAACCATTGTGAAGCTCTTGCACTATTAAGATGTTGTCTCCTATCTTTCTTTGGCTTATAAATGCCCTTTGATTATCACTGATTAAAGGGTTGATCACCTTCTTCAATCGAGAAGTAAAAATCTTAGAAATAACCGTATATAGAAAATTTATGCAGGCAATAGGACAGAACTCAGTAAAACTCGAGGGATTAGCATTCTTTGGTATCAAACAAATAAAGGTTTTTATTAATTTCCTTAAGCATCACACTAATCGAAAAAAATTCCTTCATAATATGTTTAACACTAGAGCTTGTAATGTTCCAAGATTTTTGAAAAAAATACCCATTTAGACCATCTGGACTTGGAGCCTTAGTGCTATCTATGTTAAAAACTGCTTCCTTGATCTCTTTATCTTCCACAACCTTAGTTAGCAAATCACTGTCCAACGGTGTTATCTGTTTCAGATTAAAAGTTGCGAGATCAACGCTAAAGCAAAAGTTGAACTTGGGGAGCCTATCAGGTTACCAAAGAAATTGACAGCTTCCTTTTGAATATCCTCCAGATGCTGAAGTACTTGTCCCCCTTCGGTAGAGATCAAGTTGATTCTATTTTATTTTTACGGGTATAATATAATTGAAGAAGAATTTTGGGCTTCGATCTCCATCTTTAAACTAATTAACTCTAACTCTCTTTTGTAGCAGTGAGTCATGATTTTTTGTTGCAAGTACGTAAGATGATAGAGCCTGTTTCTCTTTTTCTAGGAGTGAAGAATTAGAGGTGAGAGATCTAGTGCTCGCTGAATTGTGGATAGATCATCCTAGGTCTTCCTTATTGTTGTATTTATTGAGCCTCTGGAAGAATGTATCTTTTTGAGTTCCTGTTTAATGTCCTTCAGATGTTGTACATATTTACACTACATGGTTCCTCTTACTGCATATGTTGTGCCTTTTCTACAAGCTTATAGGAATTCTAGATCAAGAGTTAAGTAATTGTTAAACCGAAAGGGGTAAAAACTGGTGTTGCCCTGAAATAAATTCTCAACTTTAATAGGAGTGTGGTTTGAAAAAAGGGGATCTTGGAATACCATAGAGTTGTTGGGAAACTAGAGCATTCATTTGTCATTTATCAATGCACAATCAAGTTTCTTTTGAATACACCATTTTGAAGCTTGTTTGTTAGACTAGGTATATTTATACCTTGTATACCGCAGATTTGTAACGCCCAAGCTATCAACACATTGCTTGAAATCTTCGGAATAGCTACTAAGGATGCAATTACCTTCAGCCTCCGACCTGTAAAGAATGGAATTGAAGTTTGATCGTGGTTCAAGCTTTAAAATTTATAAGCCCTCAAATACTACAAGTGCACGGGTTGTAACTGTAGTATAAGAGGTGTCGATCCTACGAAGCGGGTATTAGCCTAATCCTAAGTCGTCTAAGGCTTATAGAAAAGAATAAAAAGAAATAAAAACTGCACAAGTAAACTCAGAAAGTAAATACGAGAATTTAATTCAAGAATTGCAAAGTGAAAATTTAAACAAAACAGAATTAAACTGAGCAGTCACACAGGTCACAATGGAAATCTATCAAGAGAGTTAATCAAGTTATGAGAGAGGGGATTTTACTTATTATTAATGCTAAGCTAGCCATTTATGTGTTTACGGGGTGTCAGTTTTAGACAGTTGTAGGATTGATTACTCTATCTCGAGTTATAACCATTAAACCCTAAATTGTAAACTCTAATCGAATTATAAAACTTGCAATCTCTCAATTCACAAATTACCCACAATTCTAATTAGTTCTAAAGCTCTCTAATAAACAATTGAGTCT
>JAOQMS010000002.1:29294213-29318912 GCA_027563885.1 Erythroxylum longipes | reverse complement strand
ACTTTGCTCATATTGTCTTCTCTTGGAAGAAACTCTTTCTCTTAAAAGATAGCATGCTTTGAGACGGACACCTTTTGCTCTAAAGCATTGTAGAACTAATATCTAATTGTTTCCTTAGGATATCCTACAAATAGACATTTATCAGATTTTGCTTCAAGTTTGTCCAATTGAATCTGCTTCATATAAGCCCAACAACCCAAACTTTCATATGAGAAAGATAGGGTAGTTTATATCTCATATGGCGTAACATCAACTATTTTTAAGGAGACTCTGTTTATCATATAAACTACAGTCTCGAGTGCATAACCCCAAAAGAATTTTGGCAGATCTTTTAAGCCCATCATTGACCTTACCATGTCCAACAAGATTCAGTTTCTCCTTTCAGCTACACCATTATGTAACGGTGTGTAAGGTGGAGTCCACTGGGATACAATCCCATTATCCCTGACATAACTTAAATCTCCTCATTTAAGTATTCACCACCTCGATCTGATCTAAGTGTCTTGATACTTTTATCGAGCGGTTTCTCTACTTCATGTCTAAATTGTTTGAACATTTTAAATGCTTCAGACTTGTATCTCACTAGATACACATACCCATATTATGAATAATCATCGATAAAGGTAAGGAAGTACATAAAACCACCTGGTATGAATGGATATCGGACCACATACATAAGAATGTATTAGGTCTAATAACCCATTCACTTGTTTACCCTTTCCTTTAAAAGGTAATTTGGTCATCTTGCCTAACAAGCAAGATTCACATTTATCAAAAGGATTCATAATCAAATGACCCTAAGCTACCACTTCTGTATAGCTTAGACATGCATCTCTCACTTATGTGGCCAAGTCGACTATGTCATCAATAAGATGATTTTAAGTTATCTGGTTTTTGTCTTTTATTGTCATTGATATTTAAAATTGGATTGCACGTTTCTAATATGTAAATATCGTTGCATAATGTAGTAGTACCATACAACATTTCATTCAAATTAATTGAACAACCCTTGTTAGAAAAAATTAAATGAAATCTTGTTTTATTATGACATAAAACAAATACAATGTTCTTTGTCACAATGGGTATATAATAGCAATTATCCAAAATTAACTCTAGCCCACTAGGAAGTTACAAAACATAGGTTCCTACGGATAATGCAGCAACTCTTGCTCCATTTCCCACACGTAGGTCTATCTCTCCCTTCTTGAGTAGTTTACTATACATGAGGCCTTGCATATCAACACATATGTGTGAGCCACATCGGTATCTAATACCTAAATATTATTATTAGAAATAGTATTAACCTTAATGACAAGTAATATACCTAAAATAGACAGCAGAGCATCTAATGCCTTCGTCTGCTTCAGCAACTCTAGATAGGCTTTACAGTTCCTCTTCCAATGCCCTTCTTTGTTGCAATGGAAGCATATTTCTTTGGTGTATTATCCTTTACCTTCTTCTTGGCTACACCTCCCACTAGCTTCTTGGACTTCTTTTTCTTCTTTTTGTTCCTCTTGTGAGAACTAGAAGTAGAGTCCACCAGCATCATAGCCTTACTATCCTTCTTGACAGTTTGCTTAGTTGTTTTAAGTGGATTAATCATCTTAGGTATTGAGGTGGATATTTGGTTCATCTAAAAGTTAAGCACAAACTGTAAATAACTATCGGTCAACCCAGTAATGATGAAGTCTATACTTAATTCATGATCCATTATGAAACCCAAAATGGCTAACCTCCTAATGTATCCATTCATCTTTAGCGTATACTACACTGGAGACGATCCCTCAGCTATCTTAGAGTGGAAGAGAAACCTCAAGGTCTCGAACCTTTCAGACCGAGCTTGCTTATCGAACAGTTCCCTTAGATGGTAGAGTATGGTATTGGCATCCATAGCCTCATGCTATTTTTGCAATTTTGGTGATATAGAGGCCAGCATAATATAGCTAGCCAGCTCACTATCATCTAGTAGCTTCTTGTAAGCTTTCTGATCCTCATCAGAGACATCGGCAGTAGGGGGGATCAGGAAGTGGCTCATTTAGGATATATCTTAGTTTCTCATATTTCATAACAAGTCTCAAATTTCGTAGCCAATCTAAGAAGTTTGGTCCTATGAGTTTGTTGGAATCGAGTAGAGACTATAAGTTCATACTGAACGAAGACATCGTGGCAATTCAACAACCTAGAAGAATGAGAGACAGCGTTAGAATGTACATAAATGTATATCGATAAGAAATTTAATCATATGCAATATAGGTCCTAATATTTTTGAATCCATAACCCTCACTACGAATCCAAGTAAACTTATAGTTTTTCTATTGGGTCGATATCTAGCGTCACTAAGAATGACCTTAGATTTGCCTAACAAGCCACTTTAGGTCAATCGGTAAGTATCATTTTTACCAATTACATTCAGTTATGCAACTATTGACTTTTGCCATCAACTATTGATTTAGCACACTCTTTAGGTTATCAACTCTTGATAGGCGTACCTCCCATGTATACTACCTAAGTTTGCCTCTATCCATATTGACCTTGGGCTTTTCCAACAAATCAACACTTCTAGTTAGGACCAACCCACTAATCCAGCAATCTAATTTCCATGGTTTGAACTTATTCGTATAGAGCGGGCTTGGGTTTGCCCAATAACCTAACACTAAAAGAACTCTGGTTCTTGCCATATCAATAGAAGGCGTAAGTCCCAATATTTAGGTTGAGGCATTTGTTCTTAGGTCTCATTAATACTTGGATGGACTTATATATATCTCACATATATATTTAAATAGTTACTATAAATAACTATATGGCATGATTATAGACACTTCAATTAAATTAAGCCTATGTCCATAACCACCCTATCATGCCTTTTTAACCAACCCTTAAAGTGCATCTAATGCATGTAATACATAAAGGAGGTTTAATTTAGGTTACGACTTGACTATTCATCTAAAGTTCGTGATTCGATTATACTCTTAAATCGAATCGGGTGTTAGTGTTAGTCTCGTATAATTCAAATTATAAATGTGATTTAATTAGGAACCCTAAAATTCAATTATTTTGATATCCAAATTAAACACTTTAGTTCTAGTACACATGCCTTTTCTAGTCACACTAGAAATGCATTGCTCTATTTGGATTAATTCTAAATTAATCCCTAAGGCTTCCAAAATTTTCAAACATCAATTAGTCATCTAAAACATCCCTAGGTCATCTCAAATTTATCAAGACAATTTCAACACAAGTCAAAAAATATCTTGACGGCCAAAATTATCAAGATAAATGAGTCAACCTACTAGACACTAAAGAGAACGATTTGATGACCAAAATTTTTCCAAAACCTTAATTTTAAGCACATGTACTTAGTATGCTACTAGCATAAAAATATCACATTTCTTATCTCATAAAATTGTTTCAAGGTCTTATAAGCGAAACACATACATATAAGTCATCAAACAAGTCAGCCCCATCAGCTTTCAAATAGTTGACCAATGTTGACTTAAATTTGATTTATTAATTGAATCAAGTTCATTAATTTTAGAAAAATTCTAAAGTCTTATACGCATTCTAAATGTGCCTAGTAAAAAATTCCAGAATCTAATTCCTAGGAATTCTTTATAAACTAAGTGGAATTAGCCAACACATCATATGTACACTAACACTTTTCATACACCACCAGCAATCATGTAAAATCGAGAATAAATAATCAATCACTTCAAAATTAGGTGTCATACATCTCATATATGTGGAAACATCATATGTGCATGTTCATGAAGGAAATTCATAAAAACAACTCTTTTATAAAATTATTCTTGAATTTATAAGCATGCATGTTCATCAGATTTCCATAATTTCCTAAAACTTCATACATGCATTAGGCCGAAACTAAAATTGTAATAAAACAGCAAATGACATTCAATTACAATTTACTTTGACAAAAACATAATATACCATCTTATAAACATTTATGTGAAAGAAAATTAAAAAAATTCTAGAAGTATTACGAAAATTTCAAAATTAGCATATGCATTTTGTTTTCCAGAAATTCCCAGAAACCAACATACGAATAGACTAGAAATTAATTCTAAATAAAATAGTAAATGACATTCAATTGAAATTTCCTTTGATAGAAACATAATATAACATCTTATAAACATTTTTGTAAAAGAAAATAAGAAAAAAAAACCGTTTTATACAATTTATAAGAATTTTCCAAATCAACATGCTTGTTAGTCAATACCTAACAAGCAGTTTGCATATGTTCAATAGATCATCTAATACATGTATAAGTGGCTCTGATACCACTGTTAGTGAGCCATGTTTTCATGCATCTCATGCATGGCTATGCAGCGGAAGCATTGGAATCAAAATTTCAACATCACAACATCCCTAAAAAATCCAAAATCCATGTGCATGTATAAACATAATGTAAGAATATGAAATTACAACATATGTACCTTGCAAATGCTCCACCTTTCTTGAATTTTCTACTTGTTTGTGTTGTAGCAAACACCAAATACCTTCAATAGCTAGTGAAGAACGAGAAAATATGAAGAAAAATTAGTGCGTAAGGGTGGTTAGAGCACTAAACAAGATGAATTTAAGTAGATGCTCAATTGAGAGTTAGATCATAAACAAGTTACATGCAGTTAAACTCATGCAACAATTGCATAAAATTGCATAAACAAATCTCAAGATCACTCATCTCGACCTCCAGAACACTTCTAGAACCTTATCCTCTCAATTGAGTGTGTTTTAGCTTAAATTTTGTGTGCATATAAGTGAAGAACTCACTTATATACCACCTGTCATAAAGTGGGTCACGATCGTAACCTATAAGTCACGATCGTGACTTGCTTAAAATAATAGCCATGTACATTTTATTTTTAATCTGATCTTTTATGCGTGTGACCCTTAGGTTCCTGGTTATTTTGGGTACTTGAATTAACTCTTAAACTGAGCATATCATGAATGGTTTCATATCACTTAAATTAACTCTTAATCTAAGCAGATCATGAAAGGTTTCATAATGCCAATTTACTAAAAAGTAAGTGAATTAACACACGAACTCTTTGATAATTAATTATCTGAATTACGAAACTTTCCATAGACAATTACTATGCAATTAGTCCCTTCATTATCCTATACCCCATTTGGTTCAAAGTATGGGCTATGTGTCAACTCCCACTAGACTGACTATATCACATCTAGTCTAAGTGATGTTATTTCTTATCCTAGGGATCTCACTACTCTATGTATCATTGAAGAATCTTTTCATGACACATAATTGCTCTGGCTAGAGACTCCCAAGTAATGACCCCAACACGAGGCCGTAGGTATCATTTCCTTTTATCAGGAGTGGGAATCCTTTATTGGCTACCCAATTACCTTTAAATACTAATAGTTGTACCTAATCACCACCTTATGAGTGATCTAATTTGGAGGCAGTAAGGAATGATATCAAAGAATAGGATCAGTATTTAAGATATCATTGAGTACCTCAAGTCTAAGGATATTTGCACCATTGCCATGATGAGATTAATCACTGTCATTTGATAGATCATCTATATGATAATCTCATAGCAGGTCATCTGATGTACTTACTACTCTTAGTAAGCATCCACATGTTAACTTTAAACATCTCATGCTTACAAGTTATGAGATCAACTACTTGATCAAATCAAGGAGTATAACATGTGCTAGTCTATCTGGATTAACAATGTACTGTCTCATTAATCCTATGACTAGGGATAATTTAGATATTAACATAATTGCACATGATAGGAATCTCATTATAATGATCTCATCATGATGTCCTTCATACTATGTTTTGTATTATGGACTTCATTAATTCGATTTAAGAATGACATTAATTTGTAAATAAATGAACATCAAATTAATGAAAATTGCCTTTCGCTTAATTAATCAAAATTAAGTTTGTACAAAAGTGCTAAAGGCGATTGCCTTTAGATCACTACTATAATAAAAGGGAATCTTCATTCTAATGAAATATACCATTATAGATAAGGTAACCATATAAGTTCCCAAGTTAAACGATGAGTAAAATAAAAGGATAAACAATTGATTAACTTAAATAATAGGGTTATACATATTTTATTTTATGTGTCAAGTAACAGTGATTTTAATAGAGGCTCAATATATGAAGCTATTTATGGTATTTTACATATACTTGAGACCACGCACAGGGGGACAAACCAAGTTAATTAGAGTAAAGTATGTCAATTGATCAATATGAATTATTCCACAAGAATCATATTGAAAGCATTTTTTATATGTATGCATGATTTGATGATATTATAAATCTTTAAAATAATTTGGTAAGACTTACCAAAATATTGAGATGGTAAGATAAATTGTTAGCTTGTTGCCAAAAGTTTAGATGCCTAAAGTGATCAAAATAAAAAATTTAAAGTATCAAAATAATTTACCATTCAAGGAGTTGGTTGGTTCTTTTTTCACATATGAGATGGAATTGATAGAGGATACATCAAAGAACAAAAAGTTGTTTATGTCGCCTCAAAGCACAAAAGTGAAGAAGAGAAGGAAACTTCATCTAGTGAAAGTGAAGATGATAATGATATTGCTATGATCACAATGAAGTTTAAGAAGTATTTGAAGAAAAGGGATTTCACCTAAAAATAAGACATCAAAGGTAAAGGTAAAAATGATTTATAGCATAAACATAATGTTGTTTTCCATGAATATATGAAGTCAAAACACTTGAAGTAAGAATGTTCTAATCTTAAGAAGAAAAATAAGAGAAGTCAAAAGGGAAGGTCTTAGAAGCTATATAGGATGATACATGAGAATATAAAGGAGAATTTTGAGACTAAAATGGCAAATATATGTTTCATGGAATATAATAATGACCTAAAATATATAAACCATGATGTTGATATGAAATATAATGAATTGCGTAGTCATTTAAGGAACATGATTAAATTAAGGAAGGTTGTTTCTTTTATATGTAAAGAAACTTAAAAGTCGCTTGATTCATATATAAAAGAAATTGACAGATTGATGAATAAGCTATTTATAGTAAAAGCATCCTCTCATGATTGTAAGGATAGTAGTATAATAAATAAGAATAAGATAGTTAAGAAAGAGGTTATGGAGTTGAAAGCTTCCCTTAACACATTTAATGAAGGAAAAGAAAATTAAACACTTTGTTAAGTGAAAAAAAGATCCTAAATGATAGATATGGGATAGGATACATACAACTTTTGTCAAAGGGAAACATATATATGAACATGAAAACTCTCATGAAGTGAATAAGATCCAAACTCATCCCTCTGATTAGAATCATAAATACATCCCATACTCATTAGGAGGAAAATTAAACATTCAAATGCATACATGTGTAGTTAATATTCTCAATCTATAAGAAACAATGGCCTTGCACATATGATCATAAACATGGAACCTAGGACATCATATATGAGATATAGCCATGAAAATATCTCATACAAAACATATCTTGCAAGACGTTTCTTTTATGATGATCTTGGTCATATAAAAAGGAATGCCATATTAAGGAAAGATAAAGAATGCAATATGATACATCCCCCTCAAACACTCATATATATAATTCTAATAGGTAAAAATCACATTATTATTTATATCGAATATATGCTACCAGATGATATTGTTATGTTAATTGTGGTCATATTTAAAAGTTTTACAATTTAAAAAAGAGTTTGCTAATAGACTTAAAAGGAAGTGGTTTAAAAAGAGATCTAAGACTAACCCCTATAGACTAAAATATGCTTTAGTAAAAAAAACTTAAATAAATTCTTTTTTTAGGAAACAAAAAAGGAAGAGAAATGGAGTTGAGTTAATAAATCAAGATCTCGATAAAAGGAAAGCATATATTTTTAAACCAAGCAACTTCTCTTAAGGAATGGAAGGAAAAAATAGTCTTATTAGAATCAAACTCATGGTGAAGTATTCCATGTGAGCTCACTCTAACTATATTGTGATTTTTCTCTTTAAAAGAATTAATAATAAAACTAGATTTAGGGTTATGTGTTCCACTTAAACTCACTCTAACTATATTATGCTTTTCCTCTTTAAAAGAATTTATAATAGAATTTTGAACTTGGTTTTGATATGCATATATTTTATAATACCTTGAATTATTGATGAAGAGTATGTGATACTTATAACTATGTGACATGTAGGATATCCATATGTATGATATTAGCATCAATAAGATTGATTTCATGCACACACATATATATATAGGGGGAGCAATATCATGTACTTAATTAACCTGTATAGCTTTAAGTTGAGGCCCCACTTGATAACAATCAGATCGTATCTTTAGGGATAATTTATTTTGACTATCTCTACATTCATAGTAAGAACTTGGCTTCTCTTAGCACCTTATTTGTTTTACAAATTGAAGGCTTGAGTCAAGAGTAGTATACAATTTTTTATGGTGTAAAAAAGGAGATAAATGGTAATTTTGAAAAACACCAAATTTTGGATAATATATATAATGGCGAATCATTTGTATTCGAATGCATAGTTTAGTTGATCGTGTTGCATAAGTTATGGATGAGTAAAATGTGGATATGCTTTAGTTTGGTTAAAGTCTTTTGTCATTTGGGATATAGTTTTTTCACAATATTTTTTTCATCATCACAAGTGGTAAATTATTGAATGAATGAATTCACAAACATGTTTTTGAGGCTTACAAAATATTAAAGTAATAATGAATTTGTTTAAGTCATGGTAGATAGAGTTGGAATGTAATCTTGTAAGAGTCTCAATTCTTATAGGAGTCTCAATCATTACTAATAAGCCTAAATTCTCTGACTTTATTCCTTTAATTGAAAAGCTTAAAGATAGAATTAATGTCTGGAAAAATAATTATTTGTTTATTGTAGCTTGATTGCTTCTCCTCAATTCAGTTTTGAATAGTATGCATCTATATTGGTCTGCACACTTGGTTCTACCTAAAAGGTCACTGAGGAGATGGATAGAATATTAAAAGCTTTCTTGTGGTCTGGAAAATTTGAGAATGGTAAGCAAGCCAAGGTGAAATGGTGTGATATCAGTATCCCAAATAGGCTAGGGGCAGGATCATCCCTATTGCTCAAATGCAAAAAGTACTACTTTATAAGAAGCTATGGAGATTATTCACTGACAAAAAAGCAATGTAGATTAAATGGGTTAATGAGTACCATCTTAGAAGTTAGAATTTATGGCAGCTGGATAATTCCAAAGACTTCTCATGGCTTTTTAATCATATGCTTAGCTTGAGAAATATGATCTATCCTTATATCAAACATAGGTTGGGTGAAGGAGAGGATATATAGGTCTAGTTTGATAACTAGAACAATTATAGTCCTCTCATTCAAAGAACAGATCTTTCTAGACTCAGAAATAGAATCCCCCTTAATGCTAAGAGTGTTTATGCTACTAAGAGGCATGATTGAATGTGCACTTCCATCATGGCTTATTAAATTAAAGATTGAAAAGCACAAGTACGGTTGAAAAAGCTATTCCAGGCTATTCAATATTTGGGACTGTGTACCAAGACAAAGTAGTCTGTATACTGTGATACAGGAAGAGCCAGACATGAATCAGAAAGGGTCACCTTCCTTTAAGGAACGATAGCATCATTTGGACTCTCATTCTAGTGGTACCTTTAATAATAGGTCTTTTCATCAATACCTGGTTAATAACCTTGAAGTGGTTCGCTGGTCTAACGTTATCTAGAAGCAAGCTTTAAACCACAAAGTTGTTGTTTTTACTTGGCAAATGATTAAAAATTGGCTTAGGACTAAAGAAATATGATTTAGGGAATATGACCCCCATATATGTACTTTGTAAGCAGTTAAATGAAAGCAGAAACCATTTATTCTTCGAATGTAACTATACTAAAGCAATTTGGAGCAAAATTATGGTTATATTACAAATACGTAAGTACACATTTGAGTGGACGAAGACCTTGAATCTTCTTATACAGTGTACTAAGCATGGTAGATTAAATGGGATGTTTATTAAGGCTGCTTTGCATACTGTTATCTATTTAATTTGGAGGAAAAGGAATAAGAGGATATATAAGGGTGTTGAAGAGAGTAAACGATAGTTGGTGGAGCATATAGTGAATTAGGTCAGAGTTGCTATTATTGCCAATGATCAACAATCCTTAGTTAGTCATAAACTAAAAAAGAACTGATGTTATAATGCTATCTGGTGTAGATATCTTGTATATTGGTTAGTAAGTTTATTTTTTGTTACAAATAATGTGATTCGTTGTAATGGTTATGTAATAACTTTTGCTAGGTTAATATAATTTTTCTTTATCTTTAAAAAAAAAAGAGAGCAAATTCTAGGGAATAATGTCCAAACTACTTATAACCTTATGCTAATTTTAAAATGGTCATTCCTTTAGTTATTCAAACGAAACACTAATGGAGAAACCCAATAATAGTGATTGTTCCTTAATCTCCTTTGGTACGAATCATCTAAATGTCTCTTATTTTGTTAATTTTTATAGTTATATATATATGAGGCTTTATGTATTCCTTTTAGAAGCAAATCTTCAATTCTTTTTGGAATGAATTATTTAATTTCTAAAAAATATTTCCAACATAAAAAATTAATAGAGAAAGTCAATTGTACATGTGGGATCGATATGATCAAATTTAGAGCTTATTGATTTCTTAATAAAGGATAATTTTTCTTTTTATCTTAAAATTATTTGATTTGTTTAGTAAGGCTCAAAGTACCCATTCATCATAAAGGGTGTCTTTCTATTTAATTGATCTTAGATCTATAGTTTTAGATTTTGTTAAAATCAGTGTAAGATTAGTATTTCTTCTTTTTTGAATATTTATTAAGATTTTTGAGGGAAAGGTTTTTATTCACGACTTTGAAATGAAATTTGTAAATTAATACAAGAGTTGTCAATCATGCAAATATCTTACAATTATAAATTTTTATTTGTAATATTAAAACATCTATGATCATTTTCTGCCCAAAAAATATGAATGCTTGGGTAACAATCAAATGAAATAAGGCTATTGCCCAATTTAATTACGATAAAATTAATAATGTCTTTTAATACTATTAATATTGATGTGATTAGGCCTTCTTTAATTACAGGTTTTACTTTTAATACTATCATTTTATATAAATATAATTTTAATTTTAATTTTTATATTTTCTCATAGAATTTCGTGATAATAAATATATGATTTTAAATGATTTTGATAGGTGACATTTATAGAATGATCAAAGTTTTAAAAGAAAATTAGATACCAAGGACTCACTGGAGTTTCATATAGCTAACAAGAAATGTAAACTTTACGTAGGGGTGACAATTTTTATCCCGTTGATTTAAATTTAGTTTTTTTCAATAGATTGATTAATAGGTTAGGCTTAGACCCAGGTTAATTCGAGACTCAATTATTATAAGTAAAATAATATTGTTTTACTTAGAAGAGCTAGACTTCAAATAAGTTTAAGTCTAATTAAAAAAATTACGTTATTTTATATTTTTAACTTAAAAAATTATTTTAAAAAACTTGTTATAGTTCAGCTTTTTCCATCCCTAACTGGACAAGACTATAATATTTTTAATACTATGAAAATTTAAATTTGCTATGAAAATTTACATAAATTAATTATTTCATCTTTAAGTTCATCCAATATGGTACCACTAATTGCTTTTGGCAAGTATAAAGTTTAAGGGAGCCTTGCAGGATGAAACTGTCATTTCCGTGCATACGATGGCTCTTCTTGCTTCTTCTTTGAACCCCTTAAAATTTCCCCACTTTCCATCTGCTAAAAGACTTTTTTCTCGTGAATCTTCGATATTTTTCAACCAAACATCCTTACAGAGAAAACCGTGGTTCGTTTCAAGTGCTCTTAGGGAATGGCGAGAATACGAAGACGCGGTGAAGCAGAAGGACCTTGCCAGAGCTCTCAGGTTCTTGAAATCCATAGAAAGCAAGGATGATTCAGGTGAGAGCATTGATGGGTATCTGAAAACGGAGTCGGCTTCTCCAGGGATTAGTGAGTTGAAGACCGTTTATGAGTCAGAGAGGGATTGGGAGGTATTGGACACCTGCTTGAATGCTGATGATATGAGACTTGTGGACAGTGCATATGGGTTTCTCAAGAACAGAGGGTTCTTGCCCAATTTCGGAAAACTTAGAAACATTGGTAACTCCTTTTGATTTTAAAGATTTATATGCTTATTGGTGGGTATGGTACTTTTGATATATTTTTATAAGATAGTTTGTCTCGAAGGAGCACTTGCAAGCTTGCGAATAGGCATAATGTACTAAATAATTAATATCCTCAGCTCAATGTTTTAGGGCAGCTTGCCATTTTTAGGAACTGAGAGCTAGATCACTGACCAAAGGATCAGGCCCTGATTTACCGGTGGTTCTGGCTATTCTTAATGCTGAAATTCTATGTATTCTGTAAAAAGTAGATGAAAGGGAAGTGACGAGAAGAAGCTTTTTCCTTTTTCCAAAAGAAAAAGATAAGAACGTTTGAAAGAAGAACGAAATGTAAATATTAGAAATATAATCAAGGAAAAAGAGAAGGGAATAGGGAAGGGATAGAACAAAATAATAGAGAATTGAAAATCAAATCAAAGTTGTGAAGGTGAAACAAAAGACAAATAGCAGGGACAATGAGGAATACAGAGATTTATACTGGTTGTAAGGTACACATGCACATTTTCTGAAGGCGAATCAAAATACAAAACAACTAGGAGGATTGTTTCTTATTCTCATTTTTTGACAGGAAAACAACTCTAAATGTTCTCAAATAGGGACCTTGGTTTTGTCATGGCAAGCCAATAATTCTTCAGATGTGAAAACATGACATGGAATTAGACATTTGAAATCTGTGCCTATTTGGATGCATTTTCACCATGTGCCCCTAGAAAATTGGAGCGCAATAGGTTTGAGCTACTTGGCTAGTTCAATAAGCAAACCATTGTGCATGGATGGTAACCCTGTAACTTTGAAAAGAATAGGCTTTGCAAGGATATGCATTAAGAATAATACTAGCATGTAGCTACCTAAATCATTGAAGTTGATGAGACTTGATGCATTAGGCAACCTAGAGTAGACTAAAATTTCAGTTTTTTATCAACAGAGGCTGAAGGATAAGGATAAAATTTCTTGGAAACCTATGGGCTAAATCTTCTGTAAAAGAGACTACGAGGAACTAATGGAAAAAAACAAAGTAGGAGAGGTAGTCGAGACAAGGATGATGCAACTTGATATGCAATTGCCATAGATTGACCTTGAGGGAGATGCTTTACATGACTCCACTTTAATCGATGATCAGGCATTAAAGGGAAAAAATTGTAACTATAGAATGCAAAAAATTGTCTAATGTTTACCTCTTGACCCTACTAAGAGACTACGAGGATGGTCGTAAAGGAGTCTCTTCCTAAGGACTAAGATGAGGCTCTTCGTAGTGTAAAAAGAGAGAACTTCCCACAAGAAGCAAGAGAAGCAATAGATGCTAGTACAACAACAAAGTTTACACTAGTACTAAGGAAGTCTAGTGGAAAAGCTAAAGCTAGGTGAACTAAGACCCCTCTAAACCTCTTTAATGGTAGTATTAGTATGGAATTTTAGGGGTCTCAACAACCCTAACAAGTAGTAGGTAGTGCATGACTACCTTAAACATTAAAGCCATTCATTTTGGCCTGTTAGGAACAAAAAATTAAAAGTAAGAGCTGCAAAAAATTATGGTTCACTCAGAGCAGTTGGCAATGGTAAAATCATTACCCTTATATGGTTGAGGTTACTCATCATCGTTTTACTAATCAAGTAATCCATAATTTTATCATTTTGAAATCCTATGGACGAGAAGTATATTTAGCTTTGTATATGTAGCAAATTTCTCATTCCAAAGTAGCTCCCTTTGGAAAGATTTGGTGAACAATTCTCAGGTATGAACTTGGCTTGTGTAATTATAGGTAATTTTGATTGCACCTTGTTTACTATAAAATCAGAGGGAGGATTGGAATCCAATGACAATTGCAAAGTGTTTAGAACTTGTGTGAGAAACTTGGACATCACTAATCTCAACTATGAGGGATACCACTTCACTTGGAGAAGCAAACAACAAGGGAGGTGGTTTCTAAGAAGGAAATTAGAGAGAGCACTTGTAAACTAGAGGTTGTTAATTGAATTTCAAGGAGGAAAGGCCATCTTCAACACTCCTTTAAGCTTAGATCACTCCCCTGTGGAGATCCACAACCTAACAACTCCTTTTGCTTGCATTAAACACTTCAAATTCTTCAACTTCTTGGTGAAACACGAAGGCTTCAAAAAAGCAGTCTCATCTCAAATGAACTTAGAAATAGATGGTTTCGAGCAATACGGATGCATAAGAAATTAAAACAAATGAAGCTGAATCTCAAATTGCTGCATAGAGAACTTATTAACAACAAAAGTTCAGATCTAAAAGAAACAAACAGGGCCCTTACTGAGGTGACAATCTTCGAAAGGATCCATTGAATATGAACAGTATAGATGAAGAAGAAGCAACTTAGGATAAGTATATTATAGCTCTTGAAGCTCACCATTCTCTCATGCGATAGAAGTCCATGATTCAGTGGTTATTTGAAGGGGATAGGAGCTTAGCATTCTTCTTCAAAGCAGGCCTACCAACGAGCAATGCAGACAATATCACCAGTATAGTCAAAAGACAATGGAGTAAGGGTCTGGGGACAACAGGAAATCAAGGCACAAATGTACAATCATTTTAAAAACACCCTGAGGTGTAGCTATAATTGCCTCTGATTTGTAAATGAGCTAGTTTTATTCATTCCAAAAGTCATCTCAGAAAGCCAGGCAACTGCACTCATCAAACCAATACTTGAAGCTGATGTAGGGAATGTTCTAAAAACTTTCAATCCTAACAAACCCTGGGGCCTAATGGGCTCAATGCATTCTTCTCTAAGGAATTTTGGCAATGGACAAAAGAACAAGTGACAAAAGCTATTATGGAATTCTTTAACTCAGGAATGCTCCTCAAGGAAATCAACCACACTCATATTTTCCTGGTTCCTAAGCTCTCTAATCCCAGTTCCTTAAGGGACTTTATACCAATTGCATGTGGCAACATCCTTTACAAAATCATTTTTAAGATACTAGCATTAAGATTGAAGGTGGTTTGGGCTCTTTCGTAAGCAAATCCCATGGAACATACATTAGTGGAAGGAACACTACTGATAACATCCTCTTGGCACAATTGCATGTGGCAACATCCTCTACAAAATCATTTTTAAGATACTAGCATTAAGATTGAAGGTGGTTTTGGGCTCTTTCGTAAGCAAATCCCATGGAACTTACATTAGTGGAAGGAACACTACTGATAACATACTCTTGGCATAAGAACTTTCAAAGGATACCAAAGAAAAGGCACTAGTGTTTTGCTTTCAAAATTGATTTAAAGAAAGCTGTTAACTTTATTAATTCAGAATTCATTCTACATTGGCTTGAAGCATTTGGATTCCATTTGGATTACATCTGTTGGATCAATCAATGTCTTTACTACCCTGATATTTGGCAGTCTTGTCATTGGTGAACAAACTCAAATATTCAAGGGGGGTAAAGGGGTCAAACAAGGAGAATTACTTTCACCCTACTTATTTGCTATTTGTATGGTTATAAGAAATGTAGCAAGTTGGATGTGTTTAGCTTGTCATTTTCAAATGACCTCTTTTTATTGTGTAAAGCTCATCTCACCTTAGTCAAATTGCTCATGGACTCCATAAATGAGTTTAGCAAACTATCAAAAATCCAAATCAACTTTGACAAAAGCTTTTTGATGCATTCACTTGATGCTAGCCCTCTAAGCTAAGATCTTATCTCAATAATAGGTCTCAAAATTCAGCAACCTCCTTTCACTTACTGGGGAATCCTCATCACAACCAAAAAATCTCAATACAAGGAATGCACTCCGCTCTATGAAATGATTGAAAGAAGATCTAACTCATGGTGCAACAAACTTATCTTATGTGGGAAGACTTCAATTGATAATCCCCATTCTAAATAATCTCTCTATATATTGGATCTCTCTTTCGGTTCTTCCTAAAAAAGCTAGCCAAAGGCATTGATAGATTGCTGAGAAATTTCCTGTGGAATGGAAATGCACATAAGAGCTCAGGTGCTAAAGTTAGTTGGCAAGAGATTGGAAACTCCAAGTAGGAAAGAGGACTTGGAATGAAACCACTTCAACTTATTAGCAAGGTCTTTTTAGCAAAGAGGGTATGGAGGTTAGTGGGTGACAAGGAGAATCTTTGGGTTCAATGGGCGCATGCCTATCACTTAGAGGATAAAAGCTTTTGGGAACTAAAGGCCAACATCAAAACCTCTTGGACCATGCACAACTTGCTTAGACTGAGAGAGATCCTATGTTGGCAAATCAAACATAAAATAGGCAATGGATAACAAACCTGGCTATAGTTCGATTATTAGAACATCAAGGGGCCTCGACACCTTATACCAAAGATATTCCACCTCAAATATATGCTCACACCTAAATCTAGAGTGAAGGAGTTGATCAAGGGACAACACATGGCATGTTTAATTTAGATGCTTTGACCACATTGTAGATGCACTTCCAAGCTACATGCCAAGACAAAACTTGGAGGATCGAATTACATGGGCAAACCACTCATAAGGGATTTTCAGAAACAAGTCATGTTATCAAATCTTCAAGCCTCCTTTGAAAGTGCATTGGTTTAATCTGATTTGATTGAAAAGGAACCCTCCCAAGGTTGCTTTTATCATTTGGCTAGCCATAAAAAAATAGATTGACTGTTAATAGGCACGTAGGAATGCTTCACATCAAGCCCTTTTGTGTTCTTTGCAACAATGGAATGGAAACTTGGTACCTCCTTTTCTTCCAATGCTCCTTCTCAAATGAAATGTGGGAAAGAATTCAACGCTCTACAATCCACTGGAGAGAAGATATATGGGAAAATATTGTCAAATGGGCTGTCTCAATCTCCCACTTATCACTAGATTGACATACCTTATTCAAGATTGCTTTTTGCAGTAGTTTGTTTGCTCTTTGGAGAAAAAGGAATTTGAGGATATTCAAGCATAAATGGATGGACTTCATCTCCTTCTATCATTCTACAATATCAAGGATAAGAGAGTATTTGACTCTATCTTGGAGGAACAAGAATAATTGGCAACATGACCATAAGATGGGGACTGGAGAACCGAATTGCCTGACAGTTTGGTAGATATAGCAACCAGAAACAGAAGGATTTTCCATCGAACTAGTTCCACGCACGCATACACATAGGCATGTGTGGACTAACTAAGCAAAATGTTTCTCATTCACAAACAATTTGTTGGAACTTGAGCATAGCGATTTGGTCTTTCCCTTGGAATAATTTGCGTGCAATATAAAAGTAGGAATGAAGTAATGAGCTACTCTCAAGCATTGTGAATGTTAAGAACTTTTGTGTAATTCATTGAACGCAGAACCTAGTTGCTTTGCTAATGGGACCATTCATGGTCCTTTGTATTGATCACTTGTAACTTTGTCTATTTAATTTGCATAAAAAAGGAATGGAAGAAACATTAACAAATAATAAAAAATGTATCATGCGTTTGTTTGTCACACTCACAATAAGTGGCTGTAAGATTTTCTAGAATCATGCAATAGTTTAAATTGCCCCCCACCTCGGAAGCATTATATATCCCTGGAAACAATTTGTGTTTTTCTCCTCTCAATTTCTTCCTTACATGTGGATAAGCTTCTATTTAATTTGCTCATTTATGCCTTATGCAGTCCTGGAGGCACCTAAAGATGTTACGCCAACTGTGCTGAAATCTGAAACTGGTTTAGAAGGTACTTTCATTTAACTTTTCTCGTTCTTTCTAGCTTAAGGATTCTAAAATTTTGCTTTTTAATTTATTGACCATATATTGCTAAACTCCCATTGAGCAATTTTCTGCATCGTCATACTCAACAAGCTTATTCGTTACTTGTTTTCTTGTTCAGTTTCTAAGTTTTCTCCCAAAAAATGGGGTCTTTCTGGGAGATCAAATGTTTTGTTGTTTGCTTTTCTGGCCGGATCATCTTTTCTTCTTTCCAAAGGGATCGACATCAGACCTAACCTTGCAGCCATGTTAGCACTGACCTTTCTGGACTCTATCTTCCTTGGTGGTACCTGTTTAGCTCAAATCTCCAGTTACTGGCCTCCCTACAAGCGCCGAATCTTAGTACATGAAGCCGGGCACCTTCTGGTTGGTATGTGCACTGCTGCTTTATATTATTTATTTTTTATATCTAAAGGATATTCTCTGTCCAAGGGAATAAAGGTTAAACATTAAAAATTGACCTGTTTAACTTGATATCTACTCTGAATTGGCGAAACAATCTATTACTACATTTTGTGGTATTTCTGCATACTAACATGGATGAGTACTCATTAACGTAACATTTGATCTTCAATCACTAACTATAACTGTCAAATTGTGATGTTGCAGCTTACCTCATGGGGTGCCCAATTCGTGGTGTGATTTTGGACCCTATTGTCGCAATGCAAATGGGAATTCAAGGGCAGGTGTTATTCTCATTAGATGTCACTAGACACTTCCCTTTCTAATTTTCTACTTTTTCTAATGAACTTGCTTCCTGAGCATTCATTCACCACGAATTGAGGAAACTTTGATTTGTAATATTGAATGCACCATGCCTAGAGTTAAAGGGGTTGGACACTGGTTTTCATTGATTAATTTTAGAACCGAATGCCTTAAAAGGAAAAATAATTAGTATTCCAATCAGCATACGAAATATGTTCTCACTTCTTCGTTCACATGATTCTGCAACTTCCTCGGTTTTTACGGCTATTTCTTAAGCTATTAGGGATCATCAGGAAAATAAAGTTGGTATTTTTACATATATATTTTTGTTGTGGACTACTTTTATTTGTCATTATATGGTTTAGGTTGGTTCTGTTCATCTGCCATTGGTTAAGGGCTTTAACAAGTGCTAATTGTCACTATTGGATGAATTTAGTAAAGATTTTAAAGCATAGTACATGATTGGAAATTGGAACTCATAGTACACAACATGGTTATAGGCTGGCACTCAATTCTGGGATGAGAACATGAATAATGAGCTTGCTGAAGGGCATCTCAGCAGTTCTACGTTTGACAGGTAACTACAGAAAAGGGGCCAGTTTTTAAAATTTAGTGATTACTCATAACTGCAAATTTGTTGTCTATTTGAATATTGTCACATTTAATGTAATTATATGTGATATATATATATATATATATTGCTCACCTAAACTTGGAAACTCATGTATTCATGATAGAGATATCAAATGCCTTAATATAGGCTATATATGTCTGCTGTAGCACTTTTGTCATTCCTGATGCGTGTAAAGATGTGTATTATCCAATACAATCAAAGTAAAAACAGCGATTCGTTGACAAACTTTCAGGGCCCAAGGTAAGTGGAGTAGATGAAAGGTTTGTTGAGGTAGAAGTGGGGACAATTAGGGCTAAAACTGACAACATTGGCTCTTGTCTTTTATGTAGAAGGCTTGGTGATATCTGATGTGGGAGTTCCTCTCACGATTCACTGAATATGATCTTTCAGGTACTGCATGGTGCTTTTTGCAGGTATTGCAGCAGAAGCTCTTGTCTATGGTGAGGCTGAAGGTGGAGAAAATGATGAAAATTTGTTCAGGAGCATTTGTGTTCTTCTGCAGCCCCCATTATCTGTAGCCCAGGTATGTATACTGCTAATAACTGCTATATTTTCCATTAAATGTATGAGAACTAACGGTTTCTCTCTTGTCACCCATTGTCTAGATGTCAAATCAAGCAAGATGGTCAGTTTTACAGTCATACAATCTACTAAAATGGCATAGGAAAGCCCATCAGGTTGCCTTTAAAGCTCTGGAGAGTGGTAATTGTCTTAGTGCAGTGATTAAGAAAATTGAGCAAGCTATGTCTTCTAATGGGTGAAGGCTTGAAACAGAGTTTCATTGTTGATGTTTTGGTACCCATCTAGACTTCAATATACGTGTTTCCTTCTAACACCAGCTCCGGAAGCAAAATATGGAAGCAGGAGCTATAGTTCCAACGTGAAAATGTCCTGAAGAAGACCTCAGAGGTTCTTATTGTCAGTTTTCCCGTGCAATAACTTTATGGGCTCAATTTTACGTCTAATAGTGGGGTTATGACAGAAGGCATTCATTTGTCCGGGAATGCATGAGGAATACCCTGAAAGCTGAAGAAGAAGCTTTGAGACGCTGAAAACTCCAAGTTTCTGATTGCGACATTAGATATGAATTTATTGGAAACTAGGTCCACAACATGCATTTGCAAGTGCATTTTGACTTCATTCAGGTTGGAACTTTGGGCAAGCATATTTTAACATCTTAGATCCATTGGTTTAATCGGTTCTAAAAATTGCATGGGTGTTTTTTTTCTTCTTTTGTGTATAAACAAATAACATAGAATCTGCTTTATTTTTTTAGTTAATTAACTCAACAAATGAAAACTTCCCTACCCAGAAGAGGTCCTAATTGGAGATTGCTGCTTGGAAAACGGATATGGAACCTTTGGATGCATATCAATTCGACAACACAGAGAACTGCAAACTGATTTTTTCCTTTTCTTTTGCTTTTTGGTAAGTGCCCGCTAAATAAGTTTGTAAACAAAATTTCGATATTTAAGCTGTACAGGGCGATTATATCGTTACATGACCTTTTATGCAAATATTAACACAGTTATCCAAAGTGGTGGATTCGTTGGAAAAGGTGCCAATGTTGGCGTGAGTCATCAAATTCAGTTTCTGTAGAAACTGCAGCTGTAGAGATTCCTTGAATTAAGAGACATGCTTAAGTGTAAGGCTTACATATTGTATAGCCAAATATATATTCCTAAAATGTCTCTTTGTACATGTATATATTGGATATAAACGATGAAGGTAATATGATCTTGTTGCTATGTTTGACATGGTATTAGAGCAGTCTTGGGTTTCCAGTGAAATTGATTTTCGCTGTACTAAACCAATGGAATATGGACCAATATAGAGAAATATCAGTCTCTTCTCCAAGAAGAAAGAGTTTATATTTTCCTAGATGGATTGGATGACATACTTGATAATATTAGAAGTGATGTTCTCCGGCATTCCTTACCATTGAGCAAGCCTATGCATATGTTCGAAGGGAAGATACTCCCTAAAATGTGATGGCATTTGGAATGGAGAATACTTCTAATGTTTTTTTTTTGAAAAGTTAAAATGATATTGAAATAATAAATGAAATACAGAGTTGTTTCGTCCAATACAAGCACAGAGACATCAAGCTTATATAGCATAAAAGCAAACAACACCTCAGTATTAAAACGACTACGGGAAAGACTTAACAAAACAACGTTTAATGCTTCTTTTTAGGGTAAACAATGATTCCTTTTTTGGATGTGTCTCTAGAGGCTTCCAAATTAGGGATACTCGAGTTCCTCTCTTCCTCAGGCGATTAGCAGCAAGGTAAGGATATCTGTCTTGCGTTTGTTACTTCGTTTTGTTCTTTGTCAAAGGAGTCTCTGATTGTTCCTTATGGATCCCTTCGGCTACGTGGATGAGTCTGGCTTGGATGTGAGAACTAGTGGAGCCACTTTCTGTCAGTAGGAAGGTAGGAAATTTCTTCATCTCCTCGATTTCATTTAGAGCCGATCTTCTTTCTGTAACTGTTTTTATTTTCCTCTCTCTTAAGTTGATGCTTCCAGTTTCCTCGACGAGCGCTCAGTGTCTGAAGGAGAAAGTCGCATTTGTTACAATCGGGTAACAAGTACTATCCTCTTTCCATCTTTTAATTACCCCAGTTCAGTATTAGTAGCTGATTCTCCATGAACTTGCTAGATTAAGGCTTAAATCTGCTGACATAGTTGAATAGAGGATTTTCTCTCTGATTCCACCGATCAGAGATTTGAAAACCTCCTCTCTTACGCTTACCTTGTGTTGGAATCTCCTATTATTTCTCTCTCGCCAAATCTTTTTCATGGAGGAGGCGAAAGAGATGATATATATATATATATATATGCTCAGTGTATTTAGGAGTGTTGGTCAGCTTGAGAAGCCATTCAATGGCTTCTATGAAAGTTACACCTGAATTAGGGATGAAATTTAGTGCCTTAATCCTCTACCAAATGAATTGTGAGAAAAGGAATCTGAAGAAAAGATGATCCCTTGATTCCGGTTCTCTCTCACATAGGATACAATCTGAATTGTTGGTCATGAAGTATATTCTGTCTGCAGTACTTAACTTGTTAAGCACTATAAGCCATAAGAGTATAAAGTAGCTCAGCATGAGGGACTTATGCCAGACTATAGGAAATCAAGTTTGTCTTGGAATGTTGCGATTCTGCCATTTCTTGAATTTTGAAATGCTAAAGTTATTAGGAGGCAGGTCGAGGCAATTAAAAGTATCCTCCCTTTATAGGTTCGGTTGATATCTAGGTGTTAGGTATTGTAGCTCAGCTGGAAAGTTCCATTGACCTTTTAGCAGTAAGGAATTTACCTTTGCATTGATAGAAACATCAGACCATAGTTGAAGGGCTTGAGGATGTCTAATTAAGGATCCTTGCCCTGTCCAATTGTCAAACCACAAATAAGCATTTTCTCTATTCCCAATCTTGCATGAGACTATAGGTTCAAGAATGGGTCTAAGTTTCAATAGCTGGGCCAAGGGTTATGAGAATGAAGGTTTAATAGGAATAAACCAAATACTTGCGCTTTTTAGAATATAGCTATGTACCCATCTAATCCAGAGATATTTCTTTTCTATGAGAATATTCCAGAGGTTTTTGATCAAAGCTGCTATATTAAAAGAGGCAATTGAACTCAGTCTTAATCCCCCTTCTTCTTTCCTTTTGCAAACTTCTTGCCATTTAACCTTAGCAAAATGGCTATCAAAATTCAAGTTTCCCCATAGGAATCTTCGGAATAGCTTCTCAATAGTTTTGATGACTCCTTTAGATAGTGAAATATTTAAGGACCAATATATATGAAGGGAGTTCAGTACTGCTTTGATAAGTTGTAGCCTCCCTCTAAAAGAGAGTACTCTATTAGTCCCTATTCACTGTCTTTTCTGAATCTTATTTAGCAATGGCTGACATTCTAAAAATTGTATTCTTTTTTGTGGTAATGGGTAGTCCCAAGTACGTCAGTAGGGCTGGTTTTCTGATCATTCCAGTAATTTAGGAGATTCTGTTCCCTATCACGTTTGCCCCTGTAGCTAATACATACTGACTCTTGGTAAAATTAATCTCCAAACGTGAGAGATCCCTGAATTCAGTCAGAGTTGCCATAAGTAGCTCAATAGACCTATCATGCGCCTTAGAGAAAAGCAGTAAGTCATTCGCAAACCATAAGTTAATCAGCCCTACCTTCTTGCATTTAGTGTGATATTTAAAAAACTGCTATTTCCCACCTTTTGTTGGATTAGCTGAGTGAGGATTTCCATGCAAATAATAAAGAGATATGGGAAAATACCTTGTATTAAGCTCCTTACACTCTTGAAAGAACCCGTTGGAGTACCATTAATTAGAATGGAGTAAGTAGGAGTAGTAATACATTACTTAACCAATTGACAAAGATCTCAGGGAACCCCAAAATTCTTAGAGTCCATAGGATGAAATCCCATTCAACATGATCAAAGGCTTTCCTAAAGTACATCTTTAGGATACAATTTGGTGGGTTGTTCTTCCTTTAATATCCTTTCATCAATTCCTGAACCATAGAAAAATTATCAGCAATTCTTCTACCTTGGAGGAAAGCACTCTGGTTATTAAAGATCAGTAAATCTAGAACCAATTTCAGCCTATTAGCTAAAATTTTGGAAATGATTTTGTAGAGAAAATTGGTACATGCAATAGGCCTATAGTCATCCAAAGTAGAGCAATAAGAGGTTTTAGGAATTAAACAAATGTGAGTTTTGTTTATCTCCTTCAGTAGAATCCTATTGGTGAAAAACTCCAGTACTGCTTTCTTCACCATAGGCCTAATATCTCAACATGCCTTTTGAAAGAAATAACCATTAAACCCATCAAGACCTGGGGACTTATTCGGATGCATATGGAAAACTACCTCTTCTATTTCTTTATCTTCCACTGGTTTGATGAGAGCTGCAGCTTGATCCTGGGAAATCTTATTGTGAATAATATAATTAAGAGGACTAGAATTAGTAAGGTTTCAAGAGGATCTATAGAAATTCCTGTAGTATCTTTCTGTTTCCTTAAGAAGACCTCTTGAGTAGCAATTTCCCCTCCATTTTGTAACTTAAGAGCAGATTCTATTAGCATTCCTTCTGGCTAATACTAAATTGAAGAAAAATCTTGAGCACCTTTAAAATCTTGAGCACCTTTCACCCTCTTTTAGCCAATTAACATTGGCTCTTTGCTGCATTAGACTATCATGATCCTTTGCTGTAGTAAGGTAGGACATCAATAGGGACTTCTTGAAGTAAATCACACGTTAATATAGACTTTACGTACAAGAAACTTGATACACTAGAAGGGGGGTTGAATGGTGTATCCTTTTTGTGAATATAAATCTTGCTAAGAACTTCTCTTTATTGTTAAAAAGATATCACAAGATTTATATGAAAATTATTACGTAGTTAAATCGCAAATAACTTCTATATAATTGTTT
>JAOQMS010000002.1:29277496-29294113 GCA_027563885.1 Erythroxylum longipes | reverse complement strand
ACGTCTGCATTGTATTTCTTTATTTCATACTGAATTGTATATTCTGCAAATTTTTGTATCATTTGTAATTGAATATTGCGGCATGTAATAACTTTTGGAATTAGAAATGTTTTGTATTTGTAATGGGTCCATATGGCTATTGAAATTCTCATGTTTGTATTACTATGATTGTATTACCATGTTAAGATCTTCATAATCAAGCTAAGTTGGTTTTGAAGCCTTTCCTCTTGCTCCTGCTAGTTTTCCTTTTAGTGACTGCCAAAAATTCGCCAATAGTAAGGTCCTCCTCCTTATTTTCCACGATAATACCTATCAATTCATTTTGATTAAGCCCTTTAGTATTAGACTCAGGAGTGGCTGTTGGATTTTCAATCAGTTGCTCCTCATGCCTACCATCTATAGTAACCTCTTTTCCTTTATCTTCAGCATTTGCTGTAGAGGATTCTCCTTCCCTTGCATCACAATCACTCTCCAGTTTCCCATCCTCCTCTGGTACATAGTCACTCCCTAGTTCACTTTTTTCATGATCATCTTCAAGTATAGTCATGGATTTGTTTTCCTCATTCCATTCTACCTTTGTGTTTATGAGATTTTCACCCATCAGCTCCTCATAGTCCCCTTTAATGAAAGTCTTACCTATAGGTATCCATTTTTTACCTTGAGCAACTAGGGACGACTTCCATTGATATTGGACTACTTCCATTGATATTGGACTATCACATTATCCTCGTATAAGGATCCATCTAGCCCCAATCTCATAATGGGGATAGATTCTGGTAAACATTTAGAAAGATCCATATTAATACATATTCTGGCATGCCCCAACCTTCTTTTATTTGTTGTATTGTCATCTAAACATAGAGGTTTTCCTAAGAAACTAGCAATCATACTCAAGCCTTTTGTTGGCCAATATTTGAGGGGCACATTAAAGAGATTTACCCACATTGGCACTGGTCTCTTGTCCTTGCAATCCATCTGGAATCTTGGTTGCCATGGCTGTAAAAATAATAGGAAGTTTACAACATGCCATGGCCCTTCTACCACTTTCAAAGCTTGTGCTTTAAATGAAAAGATGAATAGAACATATTTATCTTTTGCAATAACCACCTCCATAAATCCTTTGTTCTTCCATACTATTTGTGCCCATCTTTGAATAATTGGAAAAGAAGGTCTTTTATCCTATAGTTTTCTTAGGATTTGACCCCCTCTTGTAACATTTCTCTATCTGGAAGGACAATAGTCCAGCCATCTTCTGTCTTGGGAGGGCAGAAATACAGAGCAAGGTCTACATAACCACCCACCACTTGCTTCCAGATTCTCCTCTCTGACAAAGGGTCAGAAGGAGGGGAAGAGGTTAAAAGAGTGGTTGGTGTGTGGGGGGGAGGGGGCGTGAAGGTGGGGTTTGCTGCTGATGTTGGCTAGTTTACAGAGGGAAAAGGGGTTTGGGTGGTGCCTAGGATGGTTTTCCCATATGCATCTTGGGTGGAAGATGGTGAGGGTAAAGGAGGAAAATCCTCCTTTGCATTGGGTTGTTGTGTTGTGATGGAAGGGTTCTGCTGAACCTGCATTATCGAAAGTTGTTAAGACAGTGTATAGAAGAGGAAAGTCATGCAGGCAGAAAAATGGTAGGAAAATAAAGGACTGAAAAGCCCTAGTTTCAGATCTGTTCTGGTATGGGAGAAATGGTGAGGAGGATGAATGAAGGAAGGAAGTCAGATGGAAGGAATAATCGGAGAAAACACAAGGGTAGTGTGGCTATATGGGAGAAGAAAGGAGAGTTGGCAATAAAGGATGAAGGAGAAGCAAGGATCGTGAGCTAGTGTGGCCTAGAGGTTAGAGAGAGGGCAAAACATATCTCTTTAACCCATCTTTTAATTGACTTATAATAGAGTTTTTAATCAATAGCCAGAATGCTTCTAATGTTGTTATGGCTACTGATGGAGGAAAATATACCCATTGTGGTAATACAAAACACACTCGAGGAAATATACTATAGGCTCCTCTGCCTTCTTCCACCCCAGTTATTCATATTCAGGCAAACCATAGAATTTAACCCTCCCTCACTTCGCCATCGCCTTCTGAGTTCTGTCTGATTAGGTACCTAACAGATAAAATCCAACTCATCACTCCTCATTTGCAACAAATTTGTTCTCACCTTGCACTGGCTTTGATCTCCCGACCACTTCAATCCCTCCACGATCCTCTCAGTTTGGCTTTACTTCTCATTGCTCCTTGATTATGTCCCACTGGTGACCAAACTTGCTTATTACTCAACATACCATATATGGACTCAACAGACAAATTTCCCGCCACTACCCAGCTTCTTAGATTCACCTTCTTGTCCAGCCCCCTCTTCCATATCTCAGCCCCTATCACAACCGCACACCCTGAATCAACCCTCATTAACACCTCCAAACACTACCTTGACCCTTACTCATGTTAACCCTCTAACTCGCAGAACATGGATGCAGGTTGTTGGTGACTCCAACTCTAAACAAAAGCTCACTTGTTGTCTACCGAAAGAGGTAATGGAACAACGGATTGTATCCCTCCCCTGGATATTCTAAAAGCTGGTGTGCAAAAGATGGCGAACCACACTTGTTGGGTTATTTATAGACAAGCGTATCACATTTCCTATCATGGAACATTTGGGCATTTAATGCCTGGAAACATAGAAGTTTTGGTGAACAATGATGACAATTTTCTTTTCAAATTTTCTAGTTCAAAGGAAGCTAAATTTGTTCTTCAATCTGGCCCATGGCAATGTGCAAAATAAGCCATTATTGCTACAAGTGTGGCGACCTGGTCTAAAGCTAGATGATTTGAAAATTGATAACATCCCCTTATCGTTATGCCTACATGATGTTCCACTTGAATATTGGATGACGAGTGGGTTAAGTCACCTAGCAAGTTTTATTGGCAGACCTATCGCACTTGATCAAGTTACCGCTGAAACCAAATAGGTCAATTATGCTCTTATATGCGTACTTGTGACCTCTCTCACTGATCTACGAGATTTCATTCCATTCCTTCGATTAAATGAAGATCTAGAACCCATTGAGGACCAATTACGTGTAACATATGCTTGGCGACCCCAAGTTGGTAATCAACGAAAATGGATCCCTACTAGCAGGACCTTTAAAGCAGGGGGTTACCAGGTACTCTTATTGGATACTAAAGAACAGTATGCTACACCTAACAACAACACAACACTTCTACACTCCCAAATGCCTTATGAAATTCACACAATAGAGCTGTCAATTGCTGAACATAAAAAGTCAGCTTTTGAAGGTGATAAAGTGGCTGTTGGTGAAGAAGATGTCATAGTGCCTACAAATAAGCAGATGGGAGAAGAATTACACAGTGAGATCGCCGTCAAGCAACCTACTCTAAAGGAGAAAACAACGTATCTGAAGGAGGACACATTGCAGGGGAATAAACAGCTTATGATATAGTGCACGAATAGTGATATGAACAGTAACATGAATGGTGCATATGTTGGAAAATTTTCATATTTTGGCTCCCCATTGAAGGTCGATGATGGACAAATGGAAACCATTATTCATTGCCCCAATGGTAACAAACAGTAGCATACCCTGACTGAACCAAATCTAGTATTTAAGACAGTAGGAAGGCAACATTCAAATAGGAAGAAGAAACTCTCCCTAAGGGAGATAACCATATGAATATTCTCACATGTAATGTTTGAGGGGCTAATTCCCCTAATAAACAGTTGATGATTAGAGACATCGGAGATGTTTATTGGCAAATAGCTTATCTGTTGTTTTTTATCTTATTGACTAAAAGTTAACCTTTTGACCATCTTAAAAAACTATTGATATGTTTGGTAAACGGCTTATTGTTTAGCTTATTTAACCCCAATAAGCTGATTTCTAAAAGCTCCATAAAAGGAGCTTTTAGAGTTAGTTGTTTGTCTAATAACAATATTACCCTCCACTTTACTCTCTACTTTTGTTCTATGTGTTTTCAAAGTTGGCTCTTTTTTATCGTAAAATTATGTCGTGAAGTTTGGAAGAATATAATAAAGAGGTTAATTAAACTTTTTAATCTTTATTTAATTTTATAATAGTAGTTTGCATTTAAAAATACCATAATATTAAGTTTTTAAACACAAAGAGTCACATCAAATTAATATTTTTAGCATATAACTACTATATATCGTATCTGTGTCATACTATAATTATAAAAAATTTTAATTTATTAAATAATAAAATTCACATATTATATAAAAATACTAATATAATGTAACTCGCTGCATCATTCATATTAATAGAATTTAATGTTTTATTATTATTATTATTATTATTCTTATTCTTATTATTATTCTTCTTCTTCTTCTTCTTCTTATTATTATTATTATTGTGTTTTTTATTAAAGTTATAAACTTAATTTTTGTAAATTTAAATATCTAAATCTAATTTCTTATAAGAATATTCAAAGAAATACTAAAAAATAAAATATTCATGCCCTTATAATTTTTTTAAAAAATCATGCTCTTATAAGTCATTTTACCCATCAACAACTAATACTAAATAGCTAATTTTACCTAACATCTTTAATAAATAGCTGATATTATTCGCTGGTCAAATCAGCTGATACAATGCTAATTGAATCAGCTATCAGCTAATCGCTGATTGAATCAGCTACCAGCTAATGTAATCCGCTGTATCGCTGATTGAATCAGCTAATAGCTAATGCAATCAGATGTTTGCCAAATAGGGCCATTATCTTGCAAACCCATATTATCTTAGCCAGCCTTTTGGAAACTCGTATAAAAAACCAACGCAACCATATGTTGGCTTACTTTCTCGCAAAGTGGAAAAGTTTATCCCACTGCTCTTATCATCGGAATGGCAGGATTTTTGTTCTACATGATTCCTCTACAATATCCATCCACTCTTCCAACATAATTGATCAAATGGTTCACCTTGAAGTCATTATTAGACAGCTCAAACACAAGTCATATATCTCCTTTATATACGTACAAAATAGTGCATACCAATGACAATTCTTATGGAACCACATCAAATAGATTGCTGATTCTAACTCTAATCCCTAGTTTTTATCTGGTGATTTTAATTCCATTATAGGAGATGAGGAAGCTAAAGAACCTAGATCGGTATGTATGTGACAACATGTCGTAACGTTAGTCAAAATAAAAACAAGACCACTATTATAGCAATGGTGAGTCTAGGTCGATCCTACAGAGAGTGTGTATAAAGTTTATGAAATAAAACTAATCAGTGTTTAGATTTAAAGGGTTTTGGATTTTTCAAATAAGAAAATAAAATAAAACTAGACTAATAAAAACAAATTAAAGAAAATATGCAAAAAATGATAAAAGTGGAGAATTCGGTAAGGACCCGGTTCTTTGGTTCAATCTCGGCCTACACCTTACTTAAAAATATTTCATGGATTTGTTGTTTCTAATTTCTCTTAACGACTATTAATCGTGGGTTAATAATTAACCCGAGTTTTTCCTTAGGTTTTGTTTAATTAAGATACGATCGTTAATTAAACCTAACCACCAAATAACCTAGGATACAAACTCTAGATTTAATTAGGCAGTAACATTACGAACTAGGAAAACCGATTAATCAAGGTAACAACCACATACGATGCGTCATTTAATCTAGGTCATGTTATCCCTAATGATTACAAATCATTAGTCAGTACTATAAATTTCAACATAACAATTATGGATTACATCGAAATTCTAGCAACAAGTTTGTAAATAAATGATTCAATGAACGAATTAAAATCATCTTTTCATAATACCCAATAGGTTTATACACAAATAACCAAACTATAATGATAATACGATCATTCATACACAAAACTCAAATCCATAGGCCTAGCATGACACAATCAATTCAATAAGAGAGAAAGAAACAACAAAAATATGAAAGAAATGCTTAACCCAGGTCGTTGACGTTAATATCACCTCCGAACCGACATCGGGATGTCAAGCCTTTCATGGGTCTATCCCAAGAAAATGCTTCAGCCCAACGGTGAATAACCCAACCGAAGACCACCCTAGTAGCGCCTCCCTTTTTTCTCGCAAGTTGCCCTCCACTATTCATTGATTTGACGAATAAATATGTTGGTCTAAGATATTGTTCACGTTTGTTTATAACATATAGCCTTCTTATTTGAACGCAAACTACATGAAATGCAGACATTGCCTACATTTAACGCAGGCGTTGTCTGCATGTTTGCGTTCAAGTACAACGTCTGGGTGAAACACAGACGTTAACTTTGTGAAATGCAGATGTGAGACGTCTGTGTTTTGGTCTTCTTAGCTCTCCTCTTTGCGCTGCCATTTCATGCTTATTACTACTGCCATTTTGGGGATTTATCCTAGCAACTACCATTTTCTTCTCACCTTGGTGCCTTACGCATTATCCATTAATTAAATTAATACCTTGCATGGCCATGCAAATCTATGTGAAATCCATGTAGCTCACGTTCTTCTTCTTTGTGTTTCAATCTTTCTTGTCTTTTAATTTTATTCTCCTTGCTCCATGAAGACAAATAAAAATTAATCTTCAAAAAATGGCCAAAATATAGAGCTTTTGACTCACTTTAACATCTTTGCTTTCGAATTTGTGCCTAAAATCATATATGAGTCAAGGTGAGTATCTTAAGCAATTTAATGTCAATAATCGCTAAGTGTTATGTAATAATTAAACAATCAATTAAGAACATATCAGTATGCCATATATGGATTTGAATAGTTGTTTGGAGGCTGCCTAGTGTACTGATATACCAATGGGAGGAAACTTTTACACTTGGCCAGTAAGCAAGCGAGATATAACTTGATAAGGAAGAAGTTGGATAGAAGTGTGGCTAACCTACGATGGATGAGCCTATTTCCTAATTGCTACTCGAGGTTTGCTAGCAATCACTTATCCAATAATACTCCTATTATCACTGCATTAGAATCGGGCAAAATTATTCATCCTTTTCGCTTGAATGATTTTCTAATGTAATTTGGAGGGTTTGAAGAAGGAATTTGGGTTGCTTTAAGGGCATACATCCATAGAACTAAGCAATTCATATACTTAAAGAAAATGCAATTAATCAAGTAAGAGATGAAGACTCTATATAATGCCAATATTGGCAACACTCATCATCTTGTCAACACAGCTAGGAAAGACTTGGAAACCACCTAACAGCTACAATACAATAATCTTGGAGATCAACAACTTCAAACAATGGAAAGGGGTGTGTTATACAATTACTCTCAAGGATTATTATTTGATTACTCATTGTCCAAACAAAGAGCAAGACTAGAATGGATAAAATAAGGGGACCACAACTCATCAGTCTTCAACAAAGCTATTGTGTCACGAAAGGCTAGAAACCGAGCGATATCTCTAATTGACAACAACATCACTTCTTGACTCCCAGACTCAACTCTTACAAGGGGCCTACGATTACTTTAGCAAAATTATGAGCGTGCCCACAAAAACGCAATCTTCTACGTTGTTCCTTAAATAGATTATGAATGATACAATTTCTCCAGACGAAGCAAACCAACTAGTAAGACCTGTAAACACATAACAAATCAAAGAAGCTCTTGGAGCTCTTCACCCTCACAAAGCCCCTGTCCTTGATGGCTTCAATGTTACCTTTTTTAAGGAAACCCGGGCTCTTACTCGCAATATAGTCTCTGAAGCAGTTGTGGAATTCTTGCTAATGGTTTCTTTCTTAAAGAAATCAACAAAACCTTCATTACCCTTGTCCTAAAAAGTGGGGAGATGATCAGTTTTTGTAGATTTTAGACCAATTGCTTGTTGCAACTCTTAGCACAAGATCATCTCTAAACTTATTGCTAACAGGCTCAAAGGCACACTACATAAGCACATCAGTCACACTCAAGGTGCTTACATACCAGGAAGAATAATTGGGATAACATCCTCCTACTTCAAGATCTCATTGCAAACTACTCAAAGAAGAAAAGCAAGCCCAACTGCTACATCAAGATTGATCTTCAGAAAGCTTATGATAATATTGATTGGACCTTTATTTCTCATGTCTTGAAAGCCATGGAATTTCATTCTATTTTCATAAAGTGGATTGAAGAATGCCTTATCGCCTCTTCCCATAGCATACTGATGAACGAGTAACCTACCAGATTTTTTCAATGCACTAAAGGGATCCAACAAAGGGACCTGTTATCTCCTTACTTATTCATAATAGTAATGCAAACACTCTATAAAATCATTGAGCATATTGTGGATCAAACGAAGGCCTTCAAATACCATTCCACATGTCGCAAATTCAAACTAACCAATCTCTTTTTTACAGATGACTTGTTACTACTCTTGAAAGCTGATGCCATTTCAATTTCAATCACAATCTTTATGAAAGCCCTAAAAATCTTCCAAAGAGCCTCAGGTCTACAAATAAACTGTTCCAAAAACAGTATCTTTTTATTGAAGAGTGCAGCCCCTCTACAATCACATATCACTTCTTTAACGGGTATTCAATTACAAACCTTTCCAAAGAAATACTTGGGCATTCCCATCTTTCCTCTTAAGCTGAAAGCTAGCGATTATGCTGAGTTATTGGATAAAATACTATTAGCGTATACCCCACGAACCAATTATAGAATGTACTGTAACTTATCAGTTATGACTCAGGTAATGCCAGACTTCGACCTTTTTTATTATTTGGTATTTCTAATGCCTTACTAGAAACCACGTATAACTTGTGGGCCTAAAAGAAGCTTAGGCCTACTACTAATATTAAATAAGCTTACAGGGTCACACACTAAAAGACTGAACATTCATTGGGCATTAAGAGGTTTTGGCTTTTTAGGCCTTAGGGTTCTACTATATATAGAGATGTATAGTATGACTTGAGATATAAGGAAAACTAATCTATCTAAAGAAAACCCTAATATCGTCCTCCTCCTCAAGTGATAGAGAGAAAGAGGTCTCAAGAGTGGGCCAAAAAATTGATTGTGGTTATTTCAATGTGTGTAAGTTTTAATGATTAACCTCGATAATCTGCAAGCGCACGGTTCATTCATGTAGTACCTAAAGTGTTGATCCAATGAAGAGGGATAATCTAATCCTAAAATCTAAGGCCAGAACAAATCACAGAAATTCAAAATGTAACAAAACTAAAACAAGAATTCAATTCAATCAAGCAAATTAATTCAAGAATTAATCACGAAAATATTAATAATTTAGCAGTTGCAAGACACTCAAGATTAACCTAAAGGAATTATCAATTGAGAGAAAGGGAATTTTACCAATCCTTAACGCTAACCTAATTGATTATGAATTACCAGATTATTGGTTCTAGACGATCCTATGGTTGATTACTCTCTCTCAAGTTATAATCATTAACCCTAAATCATAAACCCTAATTAGATCTGAAGTTGTCTAATAAACTATTGGAAAACTATGCAAGATCTCTCTTAGCACAATTTCTCGATTTCTATTAAATCACCTAACTTTATTTTTCATTTGATTCACCCTCTCAGTTTATCATCGAATTATGCAATTGCATAAATTAAATCACAATAAATTCAATAAACACAAAACCAATCAAATTTTATTAAGTTAAGAATAAAATTCCAAAGGTGAATTTAGAACATCCTTAACATTTAGATCCCATCATTAACTATTCAATCCAATTCTATACAATGATAAAACTGAAAATAAATAGGAAATACAATCGAAATGGAGGATGGGAGGTAGCGACGTCAAGAAACTCCTGATCCAGGAAGTACGTCGAGTCGACTTCTTCTCCTCTTCTCTCTTCCTTTTTCTCTTTCTCAATCTCTTAATAATTCTCTTTAGGGTTTCTCTCAAAGTGGCTGATAAAGCTTCCCTTTTCTCTTCTTCTTGTTCTATTTATGTTTTTTTGTGTTTAGGATTGAACTAGGGTTTTTCTAGGGTCTAAATGGTCCAAAAATATCCCTCAAACGTGAAGTTTGGGAGTGGTTGCACATCTACCCGATGCCCTTCTATCACGATCATAGCCAGTTATGCCATAATTGTGGGCTGTTATTTTGGGCCGAATGTCTTCTGAAACTCCCACCTTCTTGGATATTGACACTGAAACACTAGCAAATACATCAAGGTATCTCAAAAACATAATATTTAAGCTCAAAAGCTTGTGCTAACCTATAAAATATTTAAAACACAAATAATTAACAAACTAACACAATTCTAACCTAAACACATACTTAATGATCGGATTAATGGATAAACACATATGAAACTATACCCTAAAACACAATGCAATTTACACTTATCACATCCTAATCGTGGTTTGTCGTTGAGTGTAAGTTCTAATGATTAAACTTGATAATTTGCAAGCGCACAGGTCATTTGCGTAGTACCTAAGGTGTCGATCCCATGAGGAGAGATAATCTAGTCCTAAATCTAAGGCCAACACAATTCGCAGAAATGCAAAAGATAACAAAACCAAAACAAGAATTCAATTCAATCCAAAAATCAATTACGAAAATATTAACAATTTAGCTATTACAACACACTCAAGAATTAACCTAAAGGAACTATCAATTAAGGGAAAGGGGAATTTTACCTATCTTTAGCGCTAACCCGATCGATTATGACTTACCGGATTATTGGTTCTAGACGATCCTAAGGTTGATTACTCTCTCTCGAGTTATAACCATTAACCCTAAATTATAAACCCTAATTAGATTATGGAAAATTGCAATTTCTCAATTAACAACCTATCCAAAACCCTAATTAGATCTGAAGTTGTCCAATAAACTATCAGGAACCTATGCTAGATATCTCTTCACACAATTACTGATTTGATTAATTTCTCGTTCTTATTAAATCACCTAACTCTCATTAGCCCAATTTAATTATTTTTCATTCGATTCACCCTCTCAGTCTATTACCGAATTACGCAATCATAGAAATCAATCACAATAAATCCAATAAACATAACAATCATATTTTATTAAATCAAAGATAAAAACTAGAAGGTGAGTTTAGAACATCTTAAAATTCACAAATCCTATCATCAAACTACTATTCCTAATTCTATACAATAATAAAAATGAAAAATAACAGGAAATACGATCTTGAATGGAGATGGGAGGTAGCAAAATCGAGAAACTGATGATCTGAGAAGTACATCAATGTCGGCTTCTTCTCTACTTCTCTCTTCCTTTTTCTCTTTCTCAATCTCTTAATAATCCTCTCTGGTTTTTCTCTCAAAAGTGGCTGCTGCAAAAGCTACTCCTTTCTCTTCTTATTCTTCAATTTATGTTCTTTTGTCTTTAAGGTTGAACTAGGGTTTTTCCGACCGAAAGGTCCAAAAAATCCCTCGAATCGCGAAGTTTGGAAGTGACTGCGCATCTGCCCGACGCAAGTGACGACCGTGGCCCTGCAGGCCACAATCATGGTGTACTTCTAAGCCTTCTGTCACAATCGTGGCATGTAGGCAATGATCGTGGCCTCGTGGGGCTGTTGTTTTGGCTCGAATATCTTCCAAAACTCCTCCATTCTTTAATATTGACCCTGAAATACTAACAAACACATCAAGGTATCTCAAAAATATAATATTTAAGCTCAAAAGACTTATACTAACCAATAAACATGTAAAACACAATTAATTCACAAACTAACACATTTCTAACCTAAACACGTACTAAATAATTGAATTAATAGCTAAACACATATCAAACTAAGCCTTAAAACATGATGCAACTTACACTTATTACATCCCCACACTTAAACGTTTGCTTTTCCTCAAGTAAAGAAAACAATAAACAACACAAGAAAACAAAAAACACACATATGTAATAATGAGACAATGACTACAATTTAGCGAAACAAATTTAACTATAAACACAATCATTTATTTAATTCTAACTTATTAACAAGAGAAATCCATGTCTAAGCACCTTGTACTAAATATACAAACTAATTTTTTAATTTTAATGTTAAGTCTATTCACCCATATCACTTGCACACACATATTAATAATCATTCAGTCAAAACAAAAGTGTAGCTATTCCTCAGTAAGTTTTCATGAAAAATCAAGATACTAACAAGTTTGATAGGTTTTCATTTGAATTTTTATTTTATTTTTTTAAAGGACATGAACCTAATCTGTTTACGCTGAGGCAAACATTTGTGATGAATGTCGATCTAGTTACTCAACTAAGTCATGTTGTTATTAAGTTGCTTGGTTGGAATGTCATTATAGCCTTTTTACACGAAGGCACACATTTATGATGCATTTCAATCCAGTTACTCAACTGCATCATATTCTCAACTGGCTACTGGCTCTATTCATAACCCAAAGGCCAGCGGAATAGTTATTTTAGTTAAAATTATACAACTTTGTTTTAAACACAAAATTTTGCCTACCTTATTGCTTTAGCTAAGCATTCTCATGAAAATGTACTAACAATGCCACTTATTTGATTGTCCTGAAATTATAAGTGAGTATGGAAAATTCCTAGGGTGAATGGACTAACATCGTATCCTAATTAACCAGCATATTTAGCCCTAAGTAACTTAGGTCACTAATTTCACAAGACAATCAATCTTCGTAACCTAAAAGACTATACTTAAGGCTAAATCTATCTCATTAAGTCCTAGTCATTGACTATTCACCCAATTCACATCATGCAACCTAAACAAACTATCATACAATATGCAAAATCCACACTTAAGGTAAAAACACACAACCCTCCCCACAGTTGAACAACATATTATCTTCAATGTGAGAAGGGTAAATAAACACACCAAGGGAAATAAAACACAATATACGAAAATCATAAGAAAAGAAAAAAAATACTAACAAAAATGAAAAGAAAAGGGTTAGAACACAAAACTGTTTATGGTGATGGAGGTGGTGATGGTGATAGTGTTGAGACCAAATTCGCTTGACATCATGAGTGTTTCCCTATCTTATAAGTGATTCAAGATAGTAGAAGAATTACCAATTCAAACCATTCCAAATCATTCAAACTTATTTTAGAGTTTAAAACAAACCTAACTACACAACAATTTAAATCTAACTACTAAACGTGTTAATTTAGGGTCATTAGCTTGACCTTGCATCCTTAGAAGCTCAGCCCGAATCAATTATGAGTGGCTTACTTCCATCCTTCTTGTTCAACATCAATTTTGTAGCTTGTAAGTAAGCTACAAATTGCATAATGATTAGGAGGACAATATCGATAAAGTTGAGAAAACCAATTAATTTCAGTAACGTCCTTTTCACTAACAAACTGTCAATAAAATAGGGAATAACAAAAATCCCTGAATCTTCTACTAAGTCTAATAGTTTGTCCTGTAAGAAGGTGAGTTGCTCTTTTTCCTTCCTTAATCATATTCATCTCCTCTGCTTCTTTTGCTTCTTGAACAGAGACATTTATAGTTTCTTCAAACTCGATGTCTGTTGTCATTTGTTCTTCATCCTTTTGTTCTTTGAAGATTATAACACATCAATTACCCTAAATAAGTTACTCTCCTTCAGATCCTTTAATACATTATTCATGTTAAATGTAACTTGGTCTTCATTAATCCGAAGGATAAGGTTCTTTTCATGGACATCTACCAAATATTTTTCGATGTTCACACATGGTATATTAAGAACTGGTGAATAATAGGGAGGGTTGGCATTCTTTTCTTCATCATCTTTCCTCGTCTCTTAGTCTTTAATAATGTAGGGTTCGGTTTAGTTTTCCACTGATCCTTCTGACTATCCTCCATTCATAAGTACAATAGCCTTATATTGCTCTCTCAGATGTATTTCCATATTACTTATAGCATCTTCCATCCTTCTCTTACAAAATTTGTAGGAAAGTTGTCTCACTCGAATCTCTAGGTTGTGAATAAACGAGGCATGATTTTTCATTACTTTCTTAATTTGTTCTTCTAATCTCTTCTGGCCCTCTTCCATGTCCGTGAGCTTATCCAGTATCTTGTCCAATTTAGAATCCTATGAACTGGACTCATCTTACTGAAATCTTAATAAGTCTTGATGTCCTAAATGAGTCCTTCCATTGTTGGACCAATAAAAATTTGGCTGGTTCTGCCACTCTAGAGTGTACATATTCCAATAAGGATCTTCCCCAACCATACTATGTCTTATTGTAGTTTGCAAAAGTTCCTTGCTCCTTATAATATCTATCTTCCATCGTTGTTCTTTCCATTTCTTCTTGGTATCTAGCTCTTCAGATGTCTCATTCTCATTATAAGACGTATTGATGTGTGTCTACTTTACGCTGCAAACTTTTTTCTTTTTTTTTTCCTTTTTTAAAACAAAAGATAATGAAAAAGACTTAGACTAAAGAGCTAAACTAATCACCTCCCTAACAATAGCACCAAAAACTTGATCGTGGTTATTTCGATGTGTGTAAGTTTTAATGATTAACCTCGATAATCTGTAAGCGCACAGTTCATTCACGTAGTACTTAAGGTGTTGATCCCATGAGGAGGGATAATCTAATCCTAAAATTTAAGCCCAAAACAAATCGTAGAAACTCAAAATGTAACGAAACTAAAACAAGAATTCAATTTAATGACGCAAATCAATTCAAGAATCAATACGAAAAATATTAATAATTTAGCAGTTTCAACACACTCAAGAATTAACCTAAAGGAATTATCAATTGAGTGAAAGGGAATTTTACTAATCCTTAACGCTAAGCTAATTAATTATGAATTACCTAATTATTGGTTCTAGACAATCCTAGGGTTGATTACTCTCTCTCGAGTTATAACCATTAACCCTAAATCATAAACCATAATTAGATTATGGAAGTTGCAATTTCTCAATTAACAACCTATCCAAAACCCTAATTAGATCTGAAGTTGTCTAATAAACTATTGGAAAACTATGCAAGATCTCTCTTTGCACAATTTCTCAATTTGATTTAATTCTTGTTCTATTAAATCGTCTAACTCTCGTTAGCCCAATTTATTTATTTTTCATTCAATTCACCCTCTCATTTTATCACCGAATTATGCAGTTACATAAATTAAATCACAATAAATCCAATAAACACAAAACCAATCAGATTTCATTAAGTCAAGAATAAAATTCCAAAGGTGAGTTTAGAACATCCTCAACATTTAGATCATATTATCAACTTTTCAATCTAATTATATACAATGATAAAACTGAAAATAAATAGGAAATATAATTGAAATGGAGGACGGGAGGCAAAGATATCGAGAAACTCCTGATTCGGGAAGTACATTAAGTTAGCTTCTTCTCCTCTTCTCTCTTCCTTCTTCTCTTTCTCAATCTCTCGATAATTCTCTCTAGGGTTTCTCTCAAAGTGGCTAATGCAAAAGCTCCCTTTTTCTCTTCTTCTTGTTCTATTTATATTCTTTTGTGTTTAGGGTTGAACTAGTGTTTTCCTGGGATTTGAAAGGTCCAAAAAATCCCTCAAAATGCAAAGTTTGGGAGTGACTACGTGTTTGCCCAATGCAAGCCACGACTGTGGCCTCCATCTAAGCCTTCTGTCACAGTCATGGCCTATTGTGCCACGATCGTGGGCTGTTAATTCACTCTAAATGTCTTTCGAAGCTCCTCCATTCTTCAATATTGACCCTGAAACACTGACAAACACATCAAGGTACTTCAAAAATATAATATTTAAGCTCAAAAGCTTGTACTAACTCATAAAACACTTAAAACACAAATAATTAACAAACTAGCACCATTATAACCTAAACACATACTAAATGTTCGAATTAATGGATAAACACATATCAAACTGTGCCCTAAAACAAGATGCAATTTACACTTATCACTAGCACACCAGAAGTGCTTGTTCGGTCTGGCGAGGGTATGGATACTGGTAGAGGCGCGACATTTGACGTGCTCTTCTGACACTACAAGTTTAGTTGTTGTTTCCACTTCGAAAGGTGCAAATCTGATATGAATTTAATGTCGATGTTCACATGGATCTTGGTGTTTCAGATTTGCAAATGTTGGTAAATATCATTACATGCTGATAGTCCGAATAACTTACAAATACAAGCTAGAATTTCATCATAGAGCTCTAAACATCTATCGCGTGTAGCACGGGCTCAACTCATAAACTTTGTCCTCAACTCTCTCAATATCTACTAGGCAACCCACTTAGCTTTTTCGGGTTCCATTTTGAAAGTTATTTATAAACTATTCAATAATTTCTTATGGACAGGAAATCAAGAAACAAATCACAAGACTTTGGTGAAATGGAAAGAACTGTGCACTCCTAGAGATCGTGGGGGTTTGGGAATTAAATTCATCAAGCTCATAAACTCCATGCTACTTCCTAAAAGATTGTGGAGACTAATGGATGATAAACAATTTTTATGGTGTAGATGGATTCACCATTACTTCATCAAAACTCGAAGCCTATGGTCTATAGAGTGTTCCCGTATGCAATCTACCTCACTTAAGCACATTCTAAAATTGAGAAGCCAATCCCAAATGGACTTCATTGCACTTATAGGTGATGAAAACTCCACCAATTTTTGGTATGAAAATTGGCTTTCGATAGGTGTAACATCCCCTCACCAATAGGAAGGGTATAGTGGTAATTTGAAATGTTTAGGAGTGTTTATAGTGTATTGACAT
>JAOQMS010000002.1:29258090-29270699 GCA_027563885.1 Erythroxylum longipes | reverse complement strand
ATACCGACTTTTGAATGATTGAGTGCATTTAGCACGCCACCCTGGCGGGGCACGGACTCGGATATCATCAACGATGTAGGGTTCGGGTCTTGCGGGAGTGGGGTGCTACAATCTTTATGGAACATTTCTTATAAGATTTATTCTTTGATTAGTTTTTAAGAAGCTCATGTTCTATAAGGATTTTTTTGCCTATTGATATCCAATTGATGTAAACTCCTTAGGTAGAGTCCACCAAGTGGTTCAGTGTTAGTTTTAATTATTTAGCTAGAATCTTTAAAAACATCTTATATATGTAATTGAAATAAGAAATCAGATGATAATCTTTTAGAGTGTTTGGAGAATGTACTTTATGAATAAGGTAAATATAGGTTTTATTAAGCTCTTTTAGCATCTTTCCATTCTCGAAGAATAACACTGTATCAATCACCATTTATTTAATCTCAATCCATAACTTTTAAAAAGAAATTTTCGTTGAAACCATCTAGTTCTAGAGCTTTGTTAGGGTTTATAGAGAAACAGATCTTTTTTTATTTTAAAAGCTTCAATATATTTTGTTGGATTATTAAATAAATGATTAAGAACTTGTTCTTCAATGAAAGATTTAAGAGTGACCACTATTAAAGTAGCCTCTATGACTGATCCAATTGAATCAGTAAAGAACTTAAGTGTTTGATTATGTTATTGCTTTTAGAATTCAGAACTTTATCATCTTTTGATCTTAATGCAGAGATTTTTTAATTAATTTTTCTCTGTTGAATAGATCTATAAAAGAATTGTGTAATTTGTCCCTATTAGTTAACCGTAAGACTACAAATCTTTACTTGATTAATCAAATATTACTCTTACTTGTGATATTGTAATGCATCATTCCCTTTTCTCCTTCTCTTGTAATAATTTGTCTTGAGGATTTTCATATAAAGCCTTTTGAATAAGTTCTAACTTAACCTTATTCTATTCAAATTCTCTTTGACTGTGTAACTTGTTCTTGTAGGCGATAGCTTTCAATTCTTCTTTTAAGGCTTATAATCTTTTATGCATTTGAGCATATTGATCCAATTAACATTTGTTTAAATTCACCTGATTAAAGCTTCTTCAAATCCTTATGCCTCAAGTAGATAATTATTAACATGAAAGTGAAAACTTATAACTTATACCTTGAACATGTTTTGAACAAGTGACTATTCACTAAATTTCTATCTAGCTTTTTCCATATAAAATACCTATCCTCTTTTTTATTATTCCACATCTAAAACAATGCTTCATATTGAGATCGATTGTTTATGCATTGATACAACATTCTAGAAATTAATTTGTATGACTTTTAGTGCTAAAATTACCTTTTGCTTCTATTAGATCCATCATGTAGTTGAAGTTCTAAATAATCAACCAAGGTTAATTCATTATGTACCTTAATTGCTTTATTCTACTTAATAGAGAACATCTTTGAAAAGAAAATTTAAAATTATAGACAAAAGTTAGTTGAAACCTTGTATTGTTGCCCTCCATTTTAGCTTGTAGATGAATTAGTTGTTCCTCCATCATTACTAGCAAAATTTCCACAACTTAGGGATCAGACATGATTATTATTTTTTGTCTCCAAAAGGCCAATGGTGAAAGGTCTATTCTCTTTAACAAAATCAATTAAAATATGCTATTTATTAGGGCTATTCAACCTTTTAGTGTTCTATGCTAAGACATTCATCTATTCTAGGAATTTGGAGTATTTTTCTTCCTTTTAGACCCTTTCATAGTAACCATTTAAAAGCTCTCCTCTAGTTTGAAACAGATACAAATTCTATTAGCCTGTGGTTTTAGGGACTTCCCTTAGATATCACCTATATTTGAGTTCACATCTTAAGGTCCAATTTCTTGTTCTAAAGATGCTATTCCTTTTGTTTCGCATTCAAAAACCATAGTTTCCTTAATTTATGATTTTAATTGAGGCTGTATTACTACAAATTCTATCCCATCTTTTTCTTATTTTATCACATTCTTAATATTTTGTATTTAATAAATCAATAAATTAATCAAAGGTTGTGCTTGATTCAAAAGCATCAATAATGGTGACATCTCCTATAAGCTTTACAAAAAATCACATGAATCAATAATCCTTCTTTTATTTAAGTGTGAATTATCTAATTAAGCTTGAAAGCATATTCGAAATTTAAGCACGCTTTGTTGTTAGAAGGATGATATTACGGAATGGACAAGAAGCATTAATATGCAAAACAAAAGGGACATAAAGATCTTTAAGTTAGTTTTGAGCTACTACATTTATAACCTTTAAAGAGACAGAAACACATGAACATTCTAAGATGATGAGAAGGATATCTAAACTGTAACAAGCTTTATGATCAGTTGCATAAGAGAGGTGATATAGCCAGTGAGATTCAAAAAGAGTGTAGTGAGAATAAAATAGAACTTGCCATAAATGGAATATAACAATAAGGATCTTTAATCATAAAAAAAGCATAGAACTAGTTGGAACCATCAGAGGCAAGCTTAAGAAAAGGATAACTAGGATTCAACCTACTCAGGTCCTATTATTACATTGTCACCTATGTTCTATTACAAAACCTTAAATAAAAATTAGTGAGTTGGTTTGACTGGTTACTAATATTGTTAGTAGTAAGGAAGGAAATATAAAGAGTAGCTAATTTGGTATCTTAGACACTTGTTTTTCTATTAATGCTCTAGTTTTTTAGTTTTGTGTCCTGTTAAGTTACTTTATCATTTTAATTTACTTTAACTTAAAAAATGGTTATGCTTTAATGTTTTTTGTAAGCTAAAAATAGAATACAAATAAACATCACTAAGTATGAATGTTAAAAGAAATCAATACAAATAATTACAAAATAAGGATATAGATAGCCTTACAACTAAAATAATTCTAGCTAAGCTACAACAAAGTATTGATCACAAGCGATGATAGATGTAGAAAGGAACTATGGTTTTAGAATAAATTCCATATAACAACCATGTTTGTGCTAGTGTGGTTAGAGATTCCCCTCATTATAATTAGTTGCCTTATTTTTAAGAGAGTGTTATGATAAAATTCTCATGTATTCTCATATTTCTTTCTTTCCAAATAAAATAAATGTTGTAGCTTAAGGCCAACTTCAATACAATGAGGTCCCCAATATTATTCCACACGTAATTAGTTATAAAAGACTTGGATTTGTGACTAGAGCTACTTAGTAAAAGTTTAATAAAAAAGAAATGGTCTAAAGAATCATTTTCTCAATTAAATAACCTCTAAAATTTATTATAAGAGTGGTTTTCTTTTAATCTATCTATTATGTTCAGCTTCTGAAAAATGGTTAGCCATAATATGCTTTACGTAGATTTTGCTTAAACCAGGTTAACTTAACCTATAACACTTTTTGTTGTTAAGTTGTGAATAATTCTAGATAGAATTTGTTTGTGAAAGATCTTAGACTTTTGTCTTAGCCATTTAATAAAATCTTTAGTGATAAGGTTAGGATTAGACCTAAGCAGGTTAACCATCTAAGCTAAGAAACTTTATAGGTTTCAAAACCAATTGTTTCCTAAATTTAACATTATAGGAATTATATAGATTCAATGGAACAAAAAATGATTCCTAGTCATTAAAGGGCTTCCATATTCTCTTAACTAAGAGAATTTTGTTTGTGGCTTTGATGGAAACAATGCTAGACCTCTGTTTCCCTTAGGTTGACCAACTCTTTGCACTTAACATTTTCATGTTTTGAGTAGATAAATTTTTATCATAAGAGAAAGTTCTTAAATATTTTGTTTCAATATTCTTCATCATGTTAACTGGGATAGAAAGGTGGGAGTTATTTTCTTAGTTTTATATAATAAACTTTTATACTAACTTGTAGTATAAAAGATATTGTTCCTACAAGGATTGAATAAAGATTGAATTAATTAAATTAAAATAAACTAATAAAACTAAACATTTCAACTAGTGAAGCTAGCAATAAGAACAAAATTAATCAATAATAGAAACTTAGGGATTATTCTATCCTTGTATTGTCTTTCCATTATCTTATTAATTCAATTATGTTGATCCTAAATATCCTAAGGTTTTTACTACCCTTGTTAAAGATTTAATCAAGTAATCCTAATTGAAATAAATAACAATTGAATTGTAACCTCTTGATTAACAAAACTACTCCTAACTACTCAATTGGATTTGAAGTAATCTTAAGGATAATTCACTCACAATTAAGATCTCTGTGGAATTGTTTATTAGTATGAAATTTGTAGGTCCATTACGGTATCAACTCTAAATTTTGCAAATTAACACATATAGTTTGAATCAATCTCTCAATTTCTTATCAAGTATAAGCATGAAAAATACAACAATGCAATACTATATTGAATTCACTAAGAATAAAGTTAAACAAAACAATTCTAGAATAATTCCTAATATAGATTTAGAAGTCCATAATCATGTTCAACACACCACTAATCAAAATAAAATCCAAGATTATGAAATATAAGAAGAGAAAAAAAAGTTTTAAGCCTTGATCTGTAAAATTCTTGAAAATTGAAGTTGATCTTGATGTTTCCACTTTGACCTCCTTATTTATGATGTTTAGCCTCCTTTTTGGTGTCTTTCTTTGGTTTAAATAATTTTTTATCCTTCTAGGGTTCTTTTTAAGATTTCCTACTCGTTTTGGTTCCAAAAATACCCGTAAAATGTCAACAATACAAAAATATAATGAGCTAGAAACTACCTATGCATGATCGTGCATCCCTATCTAGACTCTCCGGCACGATCATGCATAGCTCCCATGAATGATCAGGCCAAAGGGTTCATCTCCATGCAGCTAAAATGCACAATCATGATTGCTTTTATTCTTTAAGTCTTTCTTCATCTTTTCTTTAATTTTTCCTATTTCCATCACTAACAAATGTATCAAAGAATGATTAAAAACAAACAAACAATTTAAATACATAAAAAACAAATAAGAACATAATTATATGTCCTAAACACATGATTATCATCTAAGAAAACACTTAAACCTTTATAAAACAAATTATATTATACACCTATGAACATCCCCACAGTTAAATCTTTACTTATCCCATGCAAAACTAAAACCAAAAAAATGAAACAAAACACAAAAACACGTAATCATGCAACAATGCAAAAAAAGTTCCAATATGCTAACTTTTTTTATTTATGTTTAAGTACTTTGATTTGAATATAAATATCAATCAAAATATTGAACTCTATTCATACACCCATGGCACTGTAAGCATGAACTTATTATTATTGATCACTTAAAAATATAAACTATCATTAAGTAACCTTTATGAAAATTCTTGCTATTTTTTAAAGATTAGTAGGTTTAATTTTATTGCAAGTACCATCTTTTTAGAATTTTTTTAACAATCACCTAGTCATTTGAAGCAAAGACAAAAAAGTTGTCATAAATGTCCCCTAGTTACTTAACTAGGTTATGATTTTTTATTTAGCTTGGTTGGAGTATCAATTTAGCCTTTTGATTTGAAGAAAAACATTTTATTATGAATGCCCTTGATTGGTCAGCTATATCAAAACTCTCAATTGCTACCAAATTTATTCTTATCCTAATTTTCTTAAAAAGGACTAGTGGAATAGGAAATTATATTTAACACACTTTTTTTAGATTACTTAGCCTACCTCATTTCTTCTTATTCAATCCCTCTCATGAAAGGTTATAATGATGCCTACCAATTTAAATGAATGTAATTATAAATATATCCAAACAAATGTCATAAAATAAAAGAATCAGTTTCATATCCTAAGTAACATGTGTATTCATCCTAAAGAAACTTGAAACACAAAATTCACAAATTAATATGAATTTACAATTTAAATGACCATGTTCAAAGGTAAGCCAATTTTGTTTAATTCATATAATTAACATATTCACACAATGCACACCTCATGCAACTAAATGGTCACATAATGCCAACCTACTCAAAAACTAACATAATGCAAATATAAAATCGCACATAATTGACATGCAAATGCATATATGTGACCACACTTAAGCAACACATTGCCCTCTACATAGAAACTGAAACAACAAAAAGTAAAAGAAATAAAAATAAATAAAAAAACAAGAGCAAGAATACTTATGATGATTGGGTTGGTGATGGTGTAGGAGATGGATTGCGGACACCTTACATGAAAAAAACTTTAACAATTTCTTTGTTTGACAGTGTTGATGATGCCCTAAATCCTTCATTTGTGTCTCTATAGTGTCCATACGACCCTCAAGGCGCTTGTTATTCTCTTCCAACTTTTCAAGCTCCGTTTCCCAGCCTTACTCCTCCTCCTTGTATTCTTCATTAAATGAGACATGTTGGTGTTGTTATGGAGGTGTGAAACTAGGACTCACTTGGACTGTCTTGTGTTCAAGATTTTATTTAGAGCCGATATCTTAGAGTTTCATAATATGGCATTCCAAGATCTCAATTCTCCTTTAAAGTGTGTTATTTAAATGCTGAAGAAATAGGGGTTAGTTGTCATATCCTAATTCGATTATTGTACTGTGTACTGTGCTATACATGCATTTTATAAAGTATGCTTTATTTATGGTATACTAGAGTAATTTAAGCATTGAAAAGGTATTATTGAGTTTATAATGGAGATCACAGACCAAAGATGGTTCTGGACTCAATTGAAAATTTCTTGTAAAATTTTTGAAAATTTTGAAAAGCAACAGAATGAGCCCGAATGGGCTTTAAAAGCCCCAAAATGTGTTTTGGAGATTTAGGTGACACTTTTGAATAAAATCTAGATGATTTTGGTGGCATTTAGTGATTTCCAGATTCAATCCGAAAATTCTTCCAAACTATTGAAAAGTAACCGAATAACTTTAAAATATGATGAAGAGCTCTGAAATTAGGATTGGAGTCTATAGGAACTGAAACAGGTCAAAATAGAGGTTGTTTGAATAGAATTAGAGTAATTCAAAATTATTGGAAATTATCGGACTAAAATGCCCTTTTTAGAGAATAATGGGTATTGATGATTTTAAACCCATTCGAAATTTTAAAAGCATCCTATCAACAAATATTGACCCGGATTAGAGTATTTCATGGTTAATTTGAAAATAAGAAAGTTGTAGAATGTTTTCGAGTTTTAATTCGATTAGTTGTCCAATTAAATTCATTAAAGGACAATTAGATCTTTTGGTACTAATTAAGGGCAATTTGATCTTTTTACATGATATTAATGGATTGATGAGTCATTAGAGATGATCAATGAGATAATGACATGTGTGTGATGAGTCATTAGTGATGACAATTAGGAAGGTGACATGTGTAAAAATGAGTATAAAAAGCAAAATTTAAAGACATTTTGCTTCATTCTTTTAACAAAACGCGAGACCAAAAAGAAAGGGAAAAGAAGAGAAGCCAAGGGTGAACATTAGCCAATGAGAAAGGAAGAAGAGTGTAGTCATTTTTATGGAATTTGATGATGATTTGGAGGAATCTTGAAGTATTCATCAAATACCCAAAGAATTAGAGGAAAAAAGTGGTAAGTTTCCTAGCTTAAATTTCTAATTTTTATGTGTTTTATTGAGTGAGATGGATGTGTTTAATATCAATGTTGCCTTGGTATTACTTTGATGTTTCTTTGTATGGAATTATTTGAATATGACAAGAGAGGAACAAGTAGTGGAATTCTGCCTTAGGTTAATTTGAACTAGTCCCAATGTTTTAGCCACAACTCAACCTAAAGACATCTAAATTCGGTTATTACAATTGCATATGAAACCTAAGACATAGTACTAAAAATATTTAGAATAGGCCAAGATCTACTTCTAGCTAAATGATGTTGAAAATTGAGATTGATTATGGTAAACAGATATTGTCCCTGTGTTGAAGCACCTTGTGATATTTGGTACATTTTTCGTAATTTAGAAGCTTAAATGACATGATTTTTGATGCTATGGAAAACAGAGACATAGGGAAACAAATGTTTAGAATACTTAAAAACCTATTTTGAAAGTTTTATATGTGAAAATTAAAAAACAAGTGGAGGTATGGATTATAGACATGTGTCATAATCGTTACCCATCATGCATGATTGTGATATGGTGAATTAAATTAGGTGAGATTGTATTTTGAAGAAATTGGTAAATTAGAATGGGTAAAGTATGGTATTTAAGTGACTTTAGAAATTACATTTGGAAACAAAGAACAATAGGTTAGTTGATAGAAGTAAACAGAAATACGATTGGTGTACGTGTTATGTGATTAATACTAATATCGACATTGGTTAAACCGAACTATAGTTTTGATGTATTTTTTTTTCCAGAGTTGGAAATAAATGCCTAAGTGAAATGTGCTTTGTGTAGGTAAAGAAGAGGCACAAGATGTGTGAGTGTTCTTGGCGATAAGTTTGCAAAATTGTGAGTGTATTTTAATTTTTTTATATTACTAAATTCTTTGTAAAAGAATTGATGACATATGAGTTTGCTTTAAATTGAATTTATGTAAATGGTTTTCATTTGATCATGAAATAAATATTTATTTTGATTTTTATGCAAATGATATTTTACAAGTGAATATTGCTAGCATAAGTGTATACTTTGGCGATATGTGAGTTTTAATTTGAAAATTAAATTTTATATGATTGGGAGTTGCAATGAAATGAATCCTCCCATAAATGATTTATAAAATAACATGAGTCATAAATGTAAGAGTTGCTTTTGCCTATGGTACACTGTTAGGCTTTATACATGTTATTATATCTGGTATATTTATTGCGGTTAACCTATTACTGGTAAGTGATGTAGAATTAGCTCCGTAAATAGTGGTTAACTAGTCACGGGTAAGCAATGTAGACTTAGCATCATGACTTATTACAGGTAAGTGATGCAGAACCAGTTTTGTAACTACCAGTTCATAACAGTTAACCTATTACAGGTAAGCGATACAAAACTAGCTCCGTAAATAGTGGTTAACCAGTCATAGGTAAGCGATGCAGAACTAGCTCCCTGACTTTATGCCTAGTGTACCATATGGTAAAGAAACTAGTGATAGGCTATACTGGGTAAGAAAAGTTATGAAAATAGTAATTCTGCCACTATTTATGTTAAAAGTTATTTAGGAGGTACCGTATGATAAAAAAACTAGTGGTGGGCTATGTTGAGTAAGAAAAGTCATGAAAATAGTAGTTCAAGTGGATGGCTTATTTCAATATAAAAGTTTTCAGAAAACTTATTGCCAACACTGTTTATTGTTTAAGGAAAAAGGAAAATTGAAAATGGAAGCAGGTGTATTATGAGTTTAATGTTGAAAATCATTTTGGAATAGTATTTCAGAAAAATTGAAACTTGTGTTTTATGAAATGTTATGTCATTACCAGATTTGATGATGCACGAATAGATTGTTATAGAAAATTCTTTATTATGAACTTTATAATTGTATGGGTATATAACAGATATGTAGTTATGAAAAGTCCAATTTTTAGTAAACTGATTATGCTCACCGAGCTCGTTTAGCTCACCATTATTTTTAATTTTTTTTAAACAAACCACCCCAGGTATGCTTAAAGGTGTTGCAGTAATTGGACTTGGCTACGAGATAAATTCTATCGTTGAGTGTTGCTAGGCTTGTGTTATTTTTTGTTATGCATATGATATGTTTTAAATTATTTTGGAAAGGTTCAAAAGTGTGATCTTGTAAATGTTTGTGGGATTTTAAATATCTTTTACTTAATGAACTACAAGACGAGGGCTTCATTCCTTAATAACAATTTTAAAATGTTGAGAATTATATGTTTCTGATTGCTGCTGATGTGGACATGAGGTCCCATTTCAGAAGTTGACTTGAATATGAAATATTAGAAGTGTTTTAAATTGTGTTATAAAGGTTTTTGAAAATTTTGGAAAGGACAAAATATAGTCGTTATGCTACTAAAAATTTTAGTAAAATGATTGAAAAAGATTTCCCACTGTTTTCCAAACTTTTAACTTTAATGGTATGGAAGTCTTTTTTTTTTTAATAATTGAATGGCTTGGCTTTGTTCAACTGAGTTAGATATCGATTGGAGGGCTACCGTGGGGTCACTAAAAGGGCTCTACTCAGAATTCGGAAGGGGAAATCCGGAATGGATCCTTTCATTAGTTTATCAACATTAACACCATGAAATGAGTCAAAGCAGTGACAAGAAAACCCATGCCTACATAGCTACTTCTTTTAGCAAGTGAGGTAACTATAGTCCAAAACATATGAGTGGATTTGCAGACTTGAAACTTATTATCCATACACCAAAGTATAAATAAATCCTTCTTTGAGCAGGTGTTACATTGAATTTTAGAAAAAAACATTATGACATATCAATTTATGCAATAACAAGCACTCAATATTCTAAATAACATTATTCAGAGAATTATACAGATTAAACTTATCCAAACCCGTTAATTGTTTCTAATATGTCTTAATATGAAAATTTTCATGTGTTTCAACAATTTTTTATTTTGGAAACCCAAAGATTTCTTCCATGATATCATAATCTAAATTATATGATTTCCTCACAATCAAATCCAAAAATTATTAAACTTACCCGACTTATAGTATAAAGTTGTGTAGAATTCAAAGGTTAATTCTTCTAACAGAAGATAATCAAAATGTATAAATTTTTCCCACTAACTTCTAACACTTAAGGCCTTAACTTTTTCTTTCAAATTTAAACCTTAAAAAATGAAAAATCAAAATATCTAGGTCCAACAATTACTTTGAATTGAACATTTTGAAATTTCTTACCTTCTTCTTAAGAGAAGATTAGAAAAAAGAGCTCCAAAATGCTTTGCCAAATCACATGTACCATTGCCCGACGCCTTTGTTTTTCCCTTGGGTTTAAATGTTTTTTCACTTGTTTGATTCTTGACGACATTATGGACAGTGAAACCTACAAAATAACTAAGAATCCATAACAAAAACATAATAGAGAGACAAAATGTAGGAGAGAGAAAGTGTGGAACAAATCTTGTAAAACCCACTAAAAGATATGTTTTAGTGTAAGAACCACTAGATCTATATGGAAATAATGTTAAGAACCACTAGATATATGTGTAAATAATGTTAATATAGAATAAGATGAAAGAAAAGTGTGAAATCTAAGTGAAATTTAAGTGAGCTTGGAGAGAAAGCAAGAAGTTAGAGAGAGGGGTTGCTATTTTAGAGAGAGAATATGAGAGGTAGAAGAAGAAGATAAGAGTATTTTTATGTGTCAGGGTTTGGGGGAGGGGTAGAAGGGTACTTGCACAATCGTGTAAATGTACAAAAACATTCAATCACGCCATGCACGATCATCCACGACCTTGCTCCCTTCAAAATTTGCATGCTATGTACCACATTCCTGGTGCATCTTTTCAAATTTGTTCCCTAACCTGTAAACCTTTCCAGATATGATATTTATCAATCAAAATCACTCCAAAAATAAGAAAATAATGAACTCACATGTAAGAACTTACGAAAAACCTAATTAATAACACATTGGAATCAAAATGAAATAAAAATAAAAATGTAACACCTATCCTAGATCTTGGGTTGTCTCCTAAGTATTTTTTTTAATTGTTAGATCGATGTACCCTTTATATTTACTATCATCCTGGTTATATAATTAGTGGCTTGCTTCCACTCGTTTCTCCCCATGGTGGTTTAGAAGTATGTGAATAAGCCACATATTGTAAGATAATAATGACATAATTTATCAAATTAAGAAATCTAAGTGATTTTATTAATACCCTTTTCCATAACAAAATGTCAATAAACTAAGGAATAATGAGACTCTTTAAATCTTCAGTTGACTCTAATAGTTTGTCTTGTATGAAGGTGAACTGTTCTTTATCTTCCTCAATCATTGTCCACTCTTTTACTTCCTCTTCTTGAATAGAGACTTTTTTCTCTTCTTTATCCTCTATTTCCTCTATAATATATTCTTCTTTTCCTTTTTGAATTGCAACTTCATTCATGAAATTGACCTTCATCTCCTCTTCATTTTGTGGCATTAATAGTCTTCAATAACATGTTGTTTTCTAATTAATTGCTTCGATTGAACAAAAACTCTTTTTAAATACATGGTGGCTAGTTTTAATATCGGTACGGTATTCCATTAAAGATTCAAATAAAGCATAATCATTTAATGCGTTAATATAAGAGTTGTTAGTATGCTAGTATTCTAGTTCCCTGTGCTCTCATGTTTTTCCCTGTATTGTCAATATTCTAGTTCCACCACCTGAGATTATTTGTGTTAAAGCAACTCACTCCTATCTCATATTTCCTCTTTGAGTTAGAAGAAAAGGTCTGAAAGTTGCTCAAAAAATTATTTTGATTCTTATGTTCATGTAGCTGCAATCATACAATAAAAGTATTATAGTCCTTAAATTAAAATAATTCAAATTGAATAAGATGTTTAACTTAATCCCCAGCAACAATGCCAAAAAACTTTCATATTGCAAGCATAAAGGTCATAACTTGTGTCGGCCCCCTGAAAATTTTTCCCATTAATTTAAGCATAATAGCTTAGGGAGTCAATGCATGAGAAGAAATTGAGGGTATTTTCGGTATATAGCTTAAGTACCAAGGGTAAAGAGGACTTTTGGGAAAGGC
>JAOQMS010000002.1:29236338-29255329 GCA_027563885.1 Erythroxylum longipes | reverse complement strand
TTCTCGGGATTGTACATATTTAAGAGTTTAGTTCTCTTCGAATCTTTTTGTTTCAAAAGCATATTTGAAAATTTATTAAATAGAATTTTATTGTTGTCGAAATTTATAGGTAGAACACTATAAGGATCTTTATGTGCGTGGAAAGAAAGAAAAAAAAAGGTGGAAATAAGCTTAGTAAAATATTTCAAAATTTTTTAGAAGGTAAAAAATTCATTAATGAAAGTTTCCAAAAAAATTAAGGATAGTTTCTGTCAAATAAAAGAGTATGTTCTACCAAATTAGAAGTGGTCATTAACTATAGAAGAAAAGACGAATCCATTAATTAGACCTGCCATCTATCAGCTAGGTACTGACTTAATTCATGAATTAACCCTTTGGCTTTGGCAACTATGATTTAAACCAAGTATAAATGTTAGTTTCTTGCTTGTTTTTACATCATTACCTCTTTCAAGATGTCTCAATTAACAAATATAACTTCTTCCAAAGCACAAAGTCAGGAAGCACAGACGAAGAATAACAATGAAAAAGAAGGTAATAACTCGTCAAAGCTGTGCACAAAGCAGAGTGTGAGGATGACATCCCTCCAGAGGCAAAGCCGATCCAAAAGATCCGTTTTATAAGTGATTTCCACAGCATTGGTTTACTGCCTTCATTGATTTGTTATTGTACGCCTGCAATCTCAAACACTTTTTGCCTTGAAATGAAGCCAATCCCTTCATCGAACCCCAGAACGAGTTCGTCAAAAATCTGCAAACACTGTATGTTGGGTTTCGAGTTTTGGGATTTCTATAACAGGGACAGAAAAATAAAAGTTGTGTGTTGTGGAGAAGTCTAGTTCTGGGACTGGGAAGCAGAGAGTTGACGGATAAAGAGTTCAAAAGAAGGGTTCTTGAGTGTTAAAGAATCCATGGAATTGACAGTGTGTTGGAGTTGAGACAACATTTCATGGAAAGGGACCAAGGTCAGAGAGAGACGTAAAGAAGATGTTTTGTGTTACGAGACACACGAGCAGACCAAGTGCTTGCTGTTAGGAGAAGATGAAGGCGGGTTCTTCACGGTTCACAAAAAACTGGCCAGTTTATAATCAAAGAGGTTTAAAGTAAAAACCAAACCGAAAATCAGCCCGATTTGTACTTAATCCGATCGAACCGGCCAGTCTAGTTCGGTTTTTAAATCATTGAAGGAAACAGAACTTAAGTAAACTGCAGATAACTGGCTTCCTAAAAATGCTCCACGACCTCACCACTACAAAGACTCCACTACTAACAACAACTAATTAAAATAGACTTGGTAAAAAAACACTAAAAGACCCCCATCTTCCACGCACAACCTGGCATGAATGCAAATTCAGTAACTAAAGAAATCAAACCAAATAGTAATAAATATATATTGATGGAAAAGAAGACTTTCTCTTCTCTTAAAAATTTGGTAAATAATAATAAATATATATTGATGAAAAAGAAGACTTTCTCTTGTCTTAAAAATTTGGCTAAGGAATGTACGAGGAACATGCTTGTGTAAGAGTGCTTAGCGATTATCTCGATAAGGGTGTCAAATTCTTCTAATGGAATGATTTGTTAAACCCCTATGTCAAAATGGCATAATCATGCAACGTTGGTGTCTTTTTTTATGGTTGGCACTCAGATTGACATGAAGATGACAAGTTGACGAGAAAACAAGACAAAAACTTGTACGTTTTGCAAATGGTCAATATCGATGCAAGTTTGAGATGAAGCAAGTATTAGGATGCAATGGCAAAGATGATGAGTGAGATTCAAATGCAAGAACAAAAATAATAATGCAATTAAATCGTGCTAAGCTCGAGAAACACTGGACGTTTGCAAGAAGGTTGAAGGTTTGGAAATCTGCGAGATTTTTAGGTCATAAAGCAATGTAATTACATCATGGGCATACTTGGATGAATTATACACAAAGATGGCTAAGGCGAGCTAACCAAAGGCTTATCAAGATAATTGTCTTCAAGAGACAATGATATAGTCATGCATAACAAGAACATGAAGTGAAAAAAGAAAGAACCACCTTACAAACTTCTTTTAGTAGTGGATAAGCAGTCGAATATCTTATCAACGAAGTGGATTGTGTTCTTAAAAGAGTTACCGGTCGAAACGGCACCACCTTTCACTAAATTGGTGGGATTAATGAAAGAAATAACAACTCTTCACTATCCTGATGAGTTAGTAGAAAATATGAACAACAGTTAGTGTTATTGTTAACCTATATAAAGACATCATATATTCAATCATCTTTAACAAAGTTAACTTTAAGAGAAAATTCATGTTAAAAGAGTTTTGAATGAATTCTTGGATAGTTATCGTAAAGCGCTTTAAAGAGTAACTGGTTCGAATACTTAGATATCAATGAACTTTATGAAATAGTTTTGTATTATTTCTCTGTAGATAGATTAATATCTCTCGTTCATTTTTTGATTAAATTGTACTAAAGTTACGTATTGAAAGTGACATATAATATGATACATTCATAAACAAACGAGATCACAAAGAAAGATTGAATCAAACTTTAACAAAATTAAACTTAGCTATCTTTATAAGACTAACAATCTTAGTCAACCTGTCTACCTACAAAGACCAACAATCTTATTCAATTCTGTGGTGTCTAAAATGGTACCAGTCAAGCATGCTTGAGCGAATGACTGGGAGTGATAACTACAACCTCGGGCATAGTAAGTGAACTGATGTTAGGCGGCCAATCAAAACGCCAAGAGGAGTCAAACTTTGGTTCAGTTCAATTTCAACGCAGGATTGGCCAAATTAACTCATCCATTCAATGTAGTGTGCATGGTAAATCTGCCGACAGAACAAGGAGTTATTGAATTGGAATTTGAAAATGAGGAACCAACATCCCATGCACCCTACTTGTCAAAATTGATTGTAAGCTGATGACGTAGTATCTTTTCATTGACATGGATAGAGAAAATAGGGCTTAAAATAATTGAGGCTTACAAAAGGAAAGACTTCAATTGCCTTAGAAACCAAAGTTGCATGCTTAGCACAGTAACACGGTGCGCAGTTTCAATTCAGCATCTATGCAATGGCGCAGGATATATGTCTAGCGGCTGATATCTCAACTTGTCATTATGAGGCAATGGTCCATCCTACAGAAATTCCACAAATGGAAATTTCATTATAACAACAATTGGTAGCAAACTGAATTTCACCTCCTGGTTAAGATATTAATAACATTATGCCCACAAAAACACCCCTTTTAAAGAAACTAGCTAGTGCCATGATCAATTAATCAAACGGCAACTTCAAATTAGTATTACACAAATTCAAATAGCAACATTCAAAGTGACTGAGCAAATAGGACACTGAATGGGACAAGCCAATGAGAGGCAACTTTATAGGACATAAAACAATTAGCCAACACTGATTTTTGTTTTTTTTTTTTTGTATACTTGAGAAATTTTCAACTGTTTCCGATCTGCTACCACATTATTTATGCCAACTAATACCCTCTAAACAGATACTCCATTGTAGCTTAATGTCCACTTGTCCACATCTTAAAAAGGATAAATGACAAGCCGCAAAAATTATAGGACAATAGTCGGTTTGACATTATTGATTATTCTATCAGTTTACAATACACTACGTGATCATGCTGCGTTTTTCCTTTCTCTTCCATATTGGCTACATTTGCAGGAAATTCATGTAGCAATTTGAGTTCCTTGTTTAGATTCAATATCAATTGAAATCATCATCAACTTCCACAGAAATCATAAGATATACCTTCTCATCAGTCAATTATACACTACATCAGCCACCATAATGAGAAAGTTAAGTACCTCTTTTAAGTTTATTTGGAAAGGCTTTACAAAATCCTCAAACATTGTTGGAGAAAGTCCCTTCATTATGTCCTCAACTTCCTGAACAGTGAAAATAAAGCAGATAGTCAGGAAGGACTGCATAAAACACCCAGTTAATACATCTTGCAATGTCGACCAAACCATATATGATGTTGCTTGTGGGCAGAGCAACTTTCAATGCTGTTGTTTACTGAATGTACAACCTTAGGCCAGACCTAGTAATGGGATCTCTAATAAGCATCCTAAATGAAATTTTTATCATTAACATGAGTTTGGTTATAGGACATGGCCAATACTGGAGCAGGCTCCAAGTTACTAAGAGTTGCTCTCCCAATTCCCCTCTTTGCTGCAGTGATCTCATGTTTCATGGCGCTATTTCTATGCCAAACCCTTACCGGCATAAAATGATAGAAGAAATTTGATCAAAAGATCCTTCAACATGCATTTAATTTCATCATCTAGGATGATATCAGCCCAATGTAATCTCAAAGCTTTTGGCAGGGATTCGATCACAGGAATGCTCAGAGAAGTGTTGATCCATCTTAATGAAGGTGTAAACAGGGAAATAAGTTCCAAGAATTGTTGAAGGATGCAATGGAAGTCATAAAAGACTGAAATATTGTGCAAATATTAAAATAATTTGTCAGGGGGCCAGCGTCATAATCTAAAATTTGTTAACTTGTCCAAAAGCATGATAAGGAAAAGGGCCTGAATTTGGACTAGCTCCACAACTGGAAAAGAGGAATATTCATTCAGACTTGGAATAGTAAAATCCCAAAGTGAACATTGTTGTAACTAGAAATGTTATACAACAACAGTCATTTTCATCTCCCTAGGTATTACCATGTAAGAACTAGCATAGAAGGTAAAACTAAATTCAAAGGTGCACTAATCACTGCTACAACAAAATACAGGATAAGTGGATAAAAAAAAACAACTACAAAAGCAAGAATCTAAACGATTTCGGAGCAACAATAGCAAGACAGTTTTTTGATGGATTATCTTCTCTTTGGCAATAGGTTCAATCCACCATTAGTTCATTACAACTAAGCTATTAACAAGATATTCAATTACTGTGTCCCTTTAGCAGTTAAGAAGTTATGTTTTCCATCATAAATATAAAAAGCAGTTGCCTGTTTGTTAAGGGGCAAAGACAACAGCAACAATTAAGAGAGCTCAATTCAGTCAAAGTGGTCCCCTTTGACCAGGTTCACAAATGTTTCTGTGAAAAAAAAAAAGAAACACGATAAGCAGCCAATTAATTCACTGTCGCAGCCAATTAATTCGCTGTCAACCAATCTGTTAGTTATTATATTTCAAATTGTTATTTCTGTTAGCTGTCAGTCTTAGATTTAGATGGTGAAGTTAGTCAGAATTATCTGCAAGTTCCCAGATAGAAGTAGTTGTTTAGGAGTAGTTTTGCGATAGGAGTCGATTAGAATAAGTCAAGCCTGTAATCTAGTTTAAATAGGGAGTTACGATCCAAAATAAAGCAAGCATGATTCTACAAACAAACTTCCAGTTTCGAGACCAAAGGGTTCTCTCTTAATGACCTCTTATTTTCTATTCTTTCAAGATAGGTAAGGAAAAGGCAGGAAGACACCTAATGCAGCTTGCAATTAGAGCTGATGGGTGATTTTAGGGTACAAACTCCTATAACTAGATCACAAACAAGGGCCCATAACAACATGGTACCAGAGCAGGAGGAGGTTATGAGAGACTCCTGTACTCTTTAGCAGCAAATTTAAGCCTTCATGGCTATAAAAAAATCAAGAAGATCAAGCACAAGATACAGCTAAAACAGAAAAAGACAAGAATGTTAATCAAGCAAGATAAAACAAAGTTATAGCCCAACTGTAAGAAGTTACTTGTGACCTGGCAGCAAATAGATTTGAAGGCAAGGAAACAAGTATGAAAGTAACAATCATGATTGCCGATAAAGGCTGGATTGGAAAATCTGGTTGGAGGAAACTTTGTGCCGAGATAATCCAAATCAGATTTTCCTTGCTATGATGGTTATTTTAACACTTTGGAATGGTTGAATCGATGTAAACACTTCTGTCACCGACAGATACCGGCAATGGAAAAGGTGGGATTTATGCAAGATGCATTCTTACAAAAGAAATAAACAAGAAAATCATCTTGATTACGGGGCAATTCCAGTGGTTATCTTATTTAAGAAGCAGTCATCTTATTTGGAAGTCTATGATTTTCATACTTCCTAAAGACTCTATATTGAGCCCATTTAAAGGGTATTACAATGAATAAGAAAGCATGCAGAATTTTCTGTAAAAGTAATTTATAAAAAAACTTGTCAATACAACAACCATAAGGTCTAGAAAGGGGAAAAACTCTACCAATGTGAGTCATCCCGTGACTAAATGCTACACAAAAACACATCAATTTGGTATTAATCTGGCGTCATGGACGACTATATAGATTTGTCAAGTCAAATGGATGTGTTCATGGGAAACATCGAGCAGAGGCAAGAATACCAGCAGTCCAACAAAAAGTTCTTGAACTCACAGCTGGAGGAGATTCTACAAGAGCTAAAGGGGCACACTAAGAACAATGAGTTGAGAAACAACAGTAGGACCTGTAGAGACCAAAGGGAGGAAAGAAGCGTTGGGCAAAGCCAGAGGGACTACTGTTCTTAGGTATCCTAAATTAGAATTTCCTTCATATGATGGTATGGATGACCTGTTGATTTAGATACACAAGTGTAGACAGTTCTTTGAAAATCAGTGAAAGCCTAAAGCAGAGAAGGAAGGGCTAGCAACACTTCATCTTAATAGGGAGACAAGAGACAATTGTGGTTTTACCGGGTGCAGCAAGAAGAGATAGATATGGATTAGGTTCAGTCCTCCTATGAGCCTCAATCCCCTAGGTAAATTGGCCAACCTAAAGCAGATAGGAATGGTGAAGGATTATTAGAACAAGTTCTAATCTTTGCTAGCCCAGACTATAGAGCTCACTAAAAAGCAACATATTAGCCTATCCACTGTTGGTCTTGTGGAAGAGTTGCGAGTAGAAGTAGAATTGCAACAACCAATAGCTTAGGAGCAACTATGAATATAGCCCACACTTAATAAGGTATTAAGGTGCAACCAGGTTGTTTTATGAAGGAATCTTAAGGCAACACCTACTGGGAGCAGTTTGAAAATAGCCACTAAAGGGACAGCTACAGAGAAGGAAAATTTTTGAGCAACATTCGGAGCACAAGTACACTCTTTTTTTAAGTTAACCAAGGAAAAGATGGAGGAGCGAAGGTCAAAGGGGCTTTATCTCAATTGTGATGGAGCATTCCAACAAGGACATAAATGTAAGTTCTTCTGGGTAGAATTGGTAGAATCCAAAGAAGATGATGGAGGGCCAAGATATTCGGAGTTCCCTAAGTTTGAGCTTGAGGACAAGCTCATTGTCCAGGAGGGAGTAGTGATACGCAAGATGTATTCTTAGGAAAGAAACATACAAGCAGATCATATTGATTAAGAAGTTATTGCACTGCTTATCTTATTTAGGTAGTGATCATCTTATTTTGGAAGTCTATTATTTTCATAAATCTATTTTCAGTAGGATAAAAAACTTAGCATATTCTTGTTGTATTTTACTTCCTAAATACTCTATTTACTAAGCCCACTTAACGGGCATTATGATAAATAAGAAAGCAGTCAAAATTCTCTGTAAAAATAGTTGACAGAAAGCTTGTTAGAAAAGGAAAGAAATCTAACAAGGGAAAAGAGGATTTCACTATGAATCATCTCATGACTAGTCATACACAAAAACATATCACCCTCTTAGAAGGAGACACCCAGTTGTGGTTTCTCAACTTGGAAAGGGATTGGCTACATTTTTCTTGGGAGATTTCAAGGCCAATTGTAATTTGTGTTTTGGGCCGCCAACTAGAAGCAATAAAGTAGGAGAGCTGTAAAAACTTCAGCAAACCTGCACAGTAGAAGATTACCAGCGATGCTTTGAACGTTCCAATAGTCTTACTTAAGAACAAGAAGTTAAATATTTTCATTACTAAGTTTCAATAAGAGTAGAGAAGAGACTGAGATACAAAATCCTCAAGATTTGACTAGAACGGTGACTTATCCCATGTTGTACGAATGTTGTGGAAATATATATTGAGAAGAACCAATTGACCAACGAAGGAATACAACAAATAATAATCAAATAACCTATGGACACCTTTGTGAAGCGACTAAATAGAGTCTAGATGGCGTAAAGAAAAGGGACTTTATTACAATTGTGATGAGCCTTACATAGCAGGGCATCAATGTAAAAGACTCTTTTGGCTAGAGAAGGTGTGCAAAAGAGCTTAAAGTCTATAGAAGAAATAAAAGAGAAAAAAAATAGTCAACCACAAGCTTTAATTTGGTGGGATGAAAGATAGATATTGAGTAGACAACAAACAAAATAAGCACTGAAATTTAGATTATGTTATGATTCCTTATTACATAAGAAGTAGTGAGTTAAATATGTTATTCTATTTTACATATATTATCCTAGTTGAATAAGATTCAAATTTATAGAAGCTTTATAAAAATAGGATTTAAATTTGTTAACAACCCCTTTTTACTAGAATAAGGGTTCTAAGAATTTCTCTATAAATATGTGTATACTTAGTCATTCAAGAATAATAATCCAGAAATTTTTCTACAAACTTGAGTTTTCAACTAGAAGGTGTGATGCACTCCTCTAAGACTGATTCTTAGCACTCTTAGAACCTAGGAGCCATTCCTAGTTTCCTACACTCCATTTGTTACTCACTATGTTCCAACAACCAAAACCCTAAATTATAGCCATATTAAACCTAAATTGTAGCCATATCAAATCCTGAAATCCTAAGCCTAAATTTCCAACAATCAAACCCAAAGAACTCAACTATACCAAATCTGAAATTTTAGCAGTCCAAATTGAATTTCAAACCTAAAACTTGATATTCAAGTAGCCTATTACCAATTTTGTGAGTTTTAGCTACTAGTTAATACTTCTTCTATTTATCCTACGTCAATTTGGTATCAGAGCTTTGGTTCACAATGGAGACACGTAGCAGAAGGGCCTATAGATGAATACTCAACAACCAAGAGCGAGCTGAAATACTTTTGAGAATTATAAAAAGATTGGACGTTAATGAATCTTGATCACAAGCTGCTCCAAGAACTAGTCCAAAAAACATCATCAGGCAACAAACTACATGAGATGATGGTGGAGAAAGTGAAATCCAAGATGAAGGGGTTGAATAGTTTCAACAATGAGTGGGATTAGGAAACCAACGCCTATCAAGAGATCCAAGATAGAGAAACCAATCAGCAGCAGATTGAGAGGGCATGCTAGCCTTTAGAGGCCGTGATAAAGTTGAAACACACAACATACTCGATGATATTACTAAGAAAGTGCGTGTTGAAGCCCCTGATTTTATAGGGAAGATGGATCCACACCTGTTGTTGGACTGGACAGCAGCAATGGATGATTTCTTTGACCACTAACACATATCAGAAGATTGAAAAGTTTGATTCACAGAAATGAAGCTAGTTGGACACACTAAAATCTGGTGGAAACCAATAGAGGATAGACTTCGAAAAATAGGCCAACCACCAATTGTTGATTGGGAAGAGATGAAGTTAGGTTACCAAACAAATACTTACTATTTCACTATCAAGAAGATCTTCAAGATCAACTCACAAGCCTTAAACAAGGGCATAACTAAATACACAAAAATATTTGATGAACTTTATATCCAATATGAGGGGATGAAGTTGGAGCGACGACTTTTATCTCACTACAAAAATGACTTAGGGTGTGCTTGGTTAATGGGTATGGAAAGGAAGGTATGGGTAAGGAATGAAAACTACATGCTTGGTAAAAAACTATGATTGAATGAATAGTGATTTCATTCCTCCATTTTGAGTATTGGCTCATACCCCTCATAATAGAGAGGAATGGAAATCATGACTTGATATATTTATGGTTTGAGAAATTAAATAATTAACCCCTTCCCAAACTCTTCAACTAAAATATAATTAATTAAAATAATATAATTAATTATATTATAATTAATTCATTAATTATAATTCATTAATTAAAATATTGTAATTAATTAATTAAAATACAATTCATTCATTAATTAAAATATTGTAATTAATTATACTATAATTAATCAATTACAATATAATTAATTAAAATATAATTCATTCATTAATAAAATATTGTAATTAATTGTACGATAATTAATCAATTACAATATAATTCATTAAAATATAATTCATTCATTAATTAAAATATTGTAATTAATTAATCAATTAAAATATTATTATTAATTAATTAATTGCATTATACTTAATTAAAAATAAACTTTTATTTCTTAATATATTTTACAAACCAACCACTATCAATAGTAATAGTAATCATTCCTTTCTTTTAATCAACCATCAGAATTATAATGATAATATCCATTCACATTCTTCACTATATTCATTCTCGTTCTTATTACCATTCCCCTATGCGAACCAACCACCCTCTTAATGGCAAAAATTTGCAAAGAGCTAATAATAAAAAGAATTTACAACCTTGAAGATGCATATCACTTGGCTTTAAGAGTGAAACAATACCTAGGACAACAAGTAACTAAAAAGTTACAAAGTTAAGTTGGGGAAGAGAACTACGACCACGCAAAACTTTAGACCATCACTTAATGCATCAAAATTTGTACCATAGGATAACTGAAAAACTTCTCAATGAGCTGAACCTAAAAGCAAAGCCATAGCTAAGACTAGGATGAAAGGAGGCAATAGTGACAAGAAGTGCTTCCGATGCAATAGGAGGGGCTACTTTGCTGATGAATGTACAAATAGAGGTTTGTACATGATGGAAGAAGAAGAAGAGGAAGAATCTGACAATTATGTGTGTGAACACGAAGCTGGAGAGCAGTTGGAAGGAGACTTTAGTAACAAACTAGCGAGTCCTACAAATCTTAATGTAGCGAGACACATATGTACAACCCTTAAGGTGAAGGAATTAAAGAATGGCTTCATAGTACTATTTTCTTTACTCAAGTTATATGCAAAAATAAAGTGAGCAAGCTTATCATTAATGGAGGAAGTAATCTAAATGTGGTATCTGAGAATATGGTGAAGTTATTGAATTTACTTATGGAAAAAAATCCACATACCTATAAAGTTGCTTGGGTGAATGATAGTACTATACCGGTCGCTCAAATGTGCTTAAAGACTTTCAAATTAGAAATGCATGAGGGCTTTGTTTGGTGTGATGTCATTCCTCTGAAAGTATCTCACATTTTACTTGGTCAATCATGGCTTTATGATCGAAATGTGCAATACTTTGGAAAAGCAACATCTATCAATTTATATTACATGAAAAGAAGATAATTTTGAAGCCTATGAAGGTAGACAAGGTAGAAAAACAAATAGTTAGTAACAAGATAGCCATAAATTCCAAGAAAAAACCTCTTAATATCCTTAAGGACAAAGAATTTGAAGCTATTAGCAAGTTGAAGGGATTTGTGTTTGAAATGGAAGTGAAGGAAGTAACAAAAACAGCCCCTGAAACACCCCTCAAAGAAGTGGGTGAATTGCTAGCTGATTTTTTTTAGACCTTACATCGGATGAATTGCCAGGTGAATTACCTCCTTTACGAGATAATCAGTATCCTACTAATTGGTATCTGGATCTACTCTACCAAATCTTCCAACATATTGCTTAAATCCTATTGAGAATGAAGAGTTGAAGAAACAAGTGGAGGAGTTGTTGAAAAAAGGATTTATGTAAGAAAATCTTAATCCACGTGCAATTCTAACACTATTGACTCCTAAAAAGGATGGTTGCTTACAAGGGATAAGGTCAGATTCTCCATTAGCAATTTGAACTGCAAGTTATGTAATGCGGAACTGGAAAGTTTGGAACACCTCATGATTAGATGCAGGTATACCAGACAAGTTTGGAATCGGTTGCAGAATATACTCAACATGGCCCGACCAATGAATTCTTGAAGTGAAACTATTGCTTGACTGGGGAAAATTCGAGTGAATAATGCGACTAATCTCAAAGCTATCAAGTTAAGTTGGGCAGCCTTGGTATACTACATATGGAAAGAGCGCGATTGCAAAGTATTCAAACAAGAAAGTAGAAGCAGTGAGATGGTTTTTTAGATCATCTTCTTACATTGCAGATTGGCCATGTTAGCCAAACGAATAGCTGCAAATCTAACAAATTGCATGAAGAGCAGATGTGGATTGGAGTAATGCTAGACTAAGTGGTCGCGCAAGTTCCCTTAATCTCAAGATGTAGACGATTACTAGGAACCATGAATCTGCGTAATCTAGATTCTATGGATTATACTAGTTTTGTCCTCTAGATTGTATATATACTCTTTACAATGAAATCTATTAATTTTTGAAAAAAAAAAAGGATGGAAATTGGCGAATGTGTATTAATCGTTTGGCGATAAATACGATCACAATAAGGTATAGCTTTCCAATACCTCACCTTGATAACATGTTAGATATGTTGACTGGAGCTACTATCATTATCAATATAGACTTACGAAATGGATAACATCAAATTATACTTAGACCATGATTAGATGCAGGTACACCAGACAAGCCTAGGATCGGTTGCAGAATACACTCAACTTGGCCCGACCAACAAATTCTTGGAGTGAAACTATTGCTTAGCTGGGGTAAATTAGCTGATCTCAAAGCTACCAAGTTAAGTTGGGCTGCCTTGGTGTACTACATATGGAAAAGGCGTAATTGCAGAGTATTCAAACAAGAAAATAGAAGCAGTGAGATGGTTTTTCAGGCCATCTTCCTACATTGCAGATTGGCCATGTTAGCCAGAGGAATAGCTGCAAATCTGACAAGTAGCATGAAGAGCAGATGAGGATTGGACGAATACTCGACTAAGTGGTCTCGCAAGTTTCCTCGATCTCAAGATGTAAACGATTACTAGGAACCATAAATCTATGTAATCTAGATTTTATGGATTATACTAGTTTTGTTTTGTCCTCTAGATTGTATATATACTCTTACAATGAAATCTATTAATTTTTGAACCAAAAAAAAAGGAGGATGGAAATTGGCGAATGTGTATTAATTGTTTGGCGATAAAAAAGATCACAATAAGGTATAGCTTTCCAATACCTCGCCTTGATAACATGTTAGATATGTTGAATGGATCTACTATCGTTATCAAGATAGACTTACGAAATGGATAACATCAAATTATAATTAGACCTAGAGATGAATGGAAAATAGCTTTCAAGACTAAAAAGGGACTTTATGAATGGATGATGATGCCATTTGAACTCTATAATGCACTTATCACTTTTATGAGAGTGAAGAATCAAGTGTTTCAACCATTTATAGGCAGATCATTGGTGTATTTTGATGATATATTAATATACAACAAGCCTAAAGAAGACTACCTATTACATCTACAACAAGTCTTGAGAGTTTTGAAGCAAGATAAAATTTATATCAACTTCAAGAAGTGTTCTTTCATGTAATCAAGTGTTATATTTTTTGGGTTTTATTGTATACTATATAGAGGAGATGGATCTCGAGAAGATTAAGGTCATCCTTGATCGGCCTATTCCAAATAATGTGCACAAGACATGAAGTTTCCATAGTCTAACAACATTTTATAAGCAATTTATTCGTAATTTCAGCACCACATTACTGTGCGAAGAAAGGATAGTTTTGTTGGTCAAAGGCAAAAACTAAAGCTTTTGAAGAAATCAATAAAAAGATGACTGAATCACCTATTTTGCAACTTCCAGATTTTTCTAAAGTATTTGAAGTTGCTTGTGACACATTTCATATCGGAATTGGAGGTATGCTCAGCCAAGAGGAACATCCAATTGCTTACTTCAGTGAGAAGTTAGGTGAAGAGAAACAACAATCCTCAACCTATGATAAGGAATTTTGTGCAATAGTACATGCTCTTTACCATTGGTGTCACAATCTCTCATACAATGAGTTTATTCTATATTCAAATCATGAATCTCTTAAATACTTCAAGCATCGAACAGAAGTTGAGAATAAGGCAACAAATGAATTGAGTAGATAGATCCATTTACTTAACACTTTGGCAACAGAAGTTGTGTGGTTTAAGAAAAATATGTTTCAGATCGAGATTTTGGAATAATCTATTCAGAAATTACAACTGGACAAAGAGATCATCACTTTCCTTTTGTGATCCATGATGACTACCTTGTTAAAGGAAATCAACTTTGCTTACCCAATACTTCTATAAGGGAGTATGTGATTTGGGAATTATACGACACTTTGGAAAAGACAAAACTATAGTAACGGTTGAAGATTGCTCTTATTGGCCCACTTTAAAGAGGGACGTATCTAAGGTCATACGACAAGGTCAAACATGTCCATGAGCTAAAGAAAAGAGACAAAATTTTGGATTATACGTACTACGTCTATGCCTCATGAACCATGGCAAGACATGAGTATGGATTTTGTCTTCGAAACTCCTAAAACTATAAGAGGTTATGATTCTATTCTTGCAGTGGTCAATAGGTTTTCCAAGATGAGTATTTTCATTCCATGTTCCAAGACTTATGATGCAGTCCATATTGCTAAAGTATTCTTCAAAGAGGTTGTACGTCTCCATAGATTAACTTCAACCATCACTTCTGATCGTGACGTGAGGTTTACGAGTTACTTTTAGAAAACCTTATGGAAAACATTGAACAATAAGCTTCAATTTTCAAGTTATATCCATTCCCAAATTAATGGACAAACGGAGCAGGTAAATAGAAGCTTGGAAGATTTGTTAAGAAGTTTGGTTGGAGAAAATGTGAAAAACTAGAACCTAATTCTTCCTATGATAGAATTTGCATACAACGATTCTATAAATAGGTCAACTAGTAAGAGTCCTTTTGAGATAGTTTTGGGAGTTCAACCAAGGAAGCCTAGTGATCCAATTCCTTTACCACAAACAACAAACAACACGAGTTAAGTGTTGAAGTTGAGGGTTTTGTATAACACATGACCGACATCTTTGATAAAGTAAGCCAAAAGATCACAATCATCAACTTATCTTATAAAGAACATACTAATCAACATCGTCATTGATGGAATTCAATGAAGGGGATATGATGTTGGTTAGGATTCATCCAAAGCGTTTTCTGAAAGGGAAATATAACAAATTTCATTCATAGAATGCTGGACCTTATAAGATCATCAAGAAGATAAGTGCTAGTGCTTAAATTTTCAAAAAAAAAAAGTGCTAGTGCTTATGTTTTGGAATTACCAAGTAACGCAGGAATTAGTCTCATGTTTAATATTGCGAATCTTAACTATTTATCATGGATATGATGATACACAATCTCCTATTGCAACTGTGAGAATTCCAATCATTCCCCATTTTAAAGAGGAGATGTTCTTTGTGATCTAATTGTAGCTACAAGAGACAGAGAATATCGACAATTTCTTGTTTAGTAGAAAAGAAGACCAATTTTTGTCAATACTTGAATTTTAGAATCTGAATTTTAGAAGATGAACTCAGAGTTATATGATCAGTATCTGTCACATTCTACGTTAAGGACAAGTTTAGACAAGCCAGCGAGAATTAATGCAAAAGAGTTTAAAGTCTATAAAGAAATAAAAGAAAAAAAATTAGTCATACACAAGCATTAATTTGGTGGAATGAAGGTTGAAAATTGAGTAGACAGCAAAGACAATAAGGGCTGAAATTTAAATTATGTTAGGATTCCATATTAAATAAGTAGTAGTGAAACAAATATGTTATTCTACTTTAGATATGTTATCCTAATTGTTTAGGATTCAAATTTCTAGAATTTTTATTGGAATAGGATTTAAATTTGCTAGCAACCCTTTTCTACTAGAATATGAGTTCTAAGAACATTGTAAATGTGTATACTCAGCCCTTCAAGTATAACAATCCTGAAATTTTTCTACAAAATTGAGTTTTATATTTTCTTCTAAGAGTGATTTAGACCCTAGGAGTGCCTCCTAGTTTCCTATCCTCCATTTTTTGTTACTCACTAAATTCCAACAATCCAAACCCTAAATTCTAGCCATATGAAACCCAAATTCTAGCCATATCAAATCTTGAAATCTTAAGCCTAAATTTCTAATAATCAAACCCAAAAAACTCAACTATACCAAATCTGAAATTTTAGCTGAAACCTAAACCTATAACTTGATACTGTAGCAGCCTATTACCAATTTTGAGAGTTTTAGCTGCTAGTTAATACTTCTTCTATTTGTCCTACATCAGAAGGGCAGGAAGCGATTCTCATCAACCAAACATAGTATTTAAAGTTTTTCTATGAAGGAAGGTGTGGGTCTCGCCTTACCAAAGTTAAACCCGCTCGATGTTCTCATTCAACCACGCCTTGCTTTGAAGCTCTATCAATGCCTTTGAGGAAATCTCCCTTGTTTTGCATTGTTACAAGTGCTATCTCACGTGGTTGTGTTAATTGTGGAATTTCTATGTCTACTTTGCCTCGTATAAACGATTGTCTCTCTCTATGAGAGTCTGTCTTGCATAGGTTGCAAGTTCGTTTTCTTCATTCTTTCATTATTTTGTTTTCTTTCTCACCGTATTTTCTGCTCCTTTCATGGCTGATGAGGATCATATCTCTGTGGATATGGCAAGTCTCTCGGCTGGTGATGAGGAGGAGGATGAAGGTTTGACCTATCAACCGAGCGATCTGAATATATTGGATGATTATTCTCTGTGTTTGGTGGGTCGTTTCATTACAGACAGATCCATCAACTATAATGCAATGTCACAGACTTTAGCTTCGCTATGGAGGCCAGCACGAGGAGTCCAGATTCGTGAATTAAATGGAGGTAGATCTTTACCGAATAATGGAAATGAGTCCATGGACGTTTAACAATCATCCCTTAATTTTAGAACGAATGGAGGGGTATGCTTTGCTAATTGAAGTTCCCTTGTTCAAACTTTATATTTGGCTACAGATTCATGATCTACCCCCTGATTTTCGATCTGAACGAGTTGCAAGAGATATCAGTACAAGGGTAGGTGAGTTTGTCGATTTTGATCCGGCGTATGTTGTTGATATGAGTGTGTTTATAATGAAAGTAAGGATTAAACTGGACGTAAGGAGGCCATTGAAGGAGTTCCGGCTTAAGCATGAAGGTGGGAAGTGGTTCTATGTTAAATTTGCTCATGAGAGGCTGCCTAGTTTTTGTTTCATTTGTGGTATAATAAGGCATACCGAACGCTTTTGCCCAAAGCTCATTGATTTCCCTCCAGGGAAGGCTGTTCGTTTGTATGGTCCAAAGTTACGAGCTTCATCTCACCGAAGAAAGATGGAAGTTGGATCACGGTGGTTGCGTGATAGTGAAGGAGTTGAGTTCAACTCAGAATTTTCCCGGAATGGCATGGGCGGATTTCGCGGGATGGCAAATCCACTTTTCAAAAATCAGTTTGCAGAGGATAAGGAAAGGGACGGATTGAGTGCAACTAATCAGATAAGGATTAACATGACAGATTCTGTTCCTAATTTTAAGGAAGCAGAGTTGGTCCAGGAAACTGAGGAGGGACAGACTGGTGTGGTCATCAGTGACGTCAAGAGGAAACGATTGGGCTCGGATCTGCATACTAATGCGGCCCAAGATTTTACGGAAGGCATGTCCAAGGATCCAAAAAACATACCAGCGGTGGGCTCCGAAAAAACAGCCCGTCGACAGAAATGAGTTGTTTAAGCTGGAATTGCCGTGGGTTGGGCAACCTATGGGCAATACAAAACTTACAATTCATTGTAAGGGAAAAAAAGCCTATTTTTATTTTTTTGATTGCAACTTTATGTTTTGCCAATAAAATTAATGAAATAAAGACCTTGTTGGGTTACGACGATTTTATTTCTGTTGATGCAATTGGGCATAGTGGTGGTCTTGCATTATTGTGGAAAAATGCATCTGTTCTTAATTCTTTAAATGTTTCCCAACGTTGTATTGATGTGGAAGTGAAAGTTGATCCTATTGGGACTTGGAGATTAACCGGAATTTATGGAAACCCTAATCAAAATCATCATAATGAATCTTGGCTTCTGATTCGTCAACTTTCCATGATGAGCATTTTCCCTTGGGTGATATTAGGAGATTTCAATTATATTCTTGCTGCTAATGAGAAGAGGGGAGGTAGAAGGCAGACGAGTAGATTAATCCAGGGGTTTCGGTCTGCTTTTGAATATGCTGGATTAATTGATTTCCCAATGGATGGTTATCCCTTTACTTGGGAACATGGGAGAGAATCTGGAAGGCTTATCGAATCAAAACTTGATCGTATTTTATCTAATTCTGCCTGGCGAAATGTTTTTCCTATTGCGAAAGGACAAGTTTTGGATTGTTCATCATCTGATCATCTCCCAATCTAGTTAGAGGTACGTACTTTTCTCCCATATAAAGGGCCAAGGGTGTTTTGTTTTGAAAATTCGTGGCTAAGGGAACCTAACTGTCGGATGATGGTGAATAGAGTATGGACTGAATATGTTGATGGTAACTTGTCTGACAAGCTGAAACGGTGCTCGGAAGAATTGTCTTAGTGGGGTTTGGAGTTACGTACTTTGCATAGGCAGGAGATTGCTGATTGCCGTGTACAAATGAGAAGGTTACGAGGCTCAAGGGAAGAGAATGAAATTCGACAATTTTAGGAGGCTAAGCAGAGGTTCCAATCTTTACTGAATGATAGAGAAGTCCAGTGGAAGCAACGGGCTAAAGTTTTCTGGCTCAAGGAAGGGGATGCCAACACTCGGTTTTTTCATGCAATGACTACAACGAGATTCAAAAAGAATCAGATAATAAGTTTGCAGGATTCTTCTGGAGTTTGGCGAGAACGAAATACTGGTCTTCATGATTTACTTGTTGATTATTTCTCTAGTTTGTACACTGCAACTCCTGGGTGTATGGAGCAGATCCTGGATGTGATACCATCTTGTGTTTCGAATGAGATGAATGATATGCTGCTTACTGATTACACGTTTGAAGAGGTGAAGGCGGCAGTGTTCAACATGAAAGCGGACAAGTCTCCGGGGATTGATGGGTTTAACCCGGGTTTCTATCAAAAGTATTGGGATATTATTGGTATGGATGTTGCGACTGCAGTAATTAAT
>JAOQMS010000002.1:29208857-29236238 GCA_027563885.1 Erythroxylum longipes | reverse complement strand
CGAACACCTCGGGACAAGCTAGAACAGAAGTTTGTGCAGCTCTTGGGGTGGAGGAGAAACAAGACTTGGGATGTTATCTAGGATTACCTACGAAGGTGGGATCAATAAGAAACAAGTTTTCAGTTTTCTCAAAGATCGGATGTGGAAGAAGCTGAATTCTTGGAATAAAAGGTGTCTTTCGCGGGCTGGGAAAGAGATTATGTTAAAGACAGTGTTGCAAACGCTACCTAATTATGTCATGAACCTATTTCTACTGCCGAAAGGAGTGTGTGCGGAGTTGCAGCAGATTATGACTAGATTTTGGTGGGCAAAGGGTATGAATCATGAGAAGGGCATTCATTGGATGAGTTGGGACCGAATGAGTGCACCAAAGAACGCAGGAGGTCTTGAGTTTAAGAAAATACGTGAGTTTAATCTGGCTATGTTGACCAGGCATGCATGGAGGATTTTCACACAACTCAATCTCTTGTGGCGAAATTGTTGAAAGCCAAATATTTTCCTCATAGAAACTTTTTGGAATCTAATCTTGGGGCAAACCCTAGTTACGTTTGGAGAAGCTTGTGGGAATGTAGATCATTGATAGTTGTTGGAGCGTGTAAGAGGATTGGTGATGGGAGAAACACTTTGATATGGAGTGAACCGTGGATACCTTCCCTGCCTATGTCTAGGGTGGTTACTTTACAACCTACTAGTGTCCCGCTTCTTCATGTTTCGGATCTCATTGTTGATCATTGTTGGAATGAGATTCTCCTGCGATCGATTTTCCAGGAACAAGAGGTTGCTGCTATAATGGCGATTCCTTTATCTCAAAGAAGGAGAGACGATGGGTGGTATTGGAAGCTTGAGAAGAGAGGTAGATTTTCTGTTCGCAGTCTTTATAAGTTACAGACACTGGTAACATGGAATGAAAGTCAGGTTGAGCTGAAAAATGTTTGGGCTCGGATTTGGCGAACCAAAGTCCCACCGAAAGTTCAAAACCTGGTGTGGAGAGCCTGTAATTCTGCAGTTCTGTGTCAAGCGAATCTGTAACAGCGGAGGGTGGAAGTAGCTAATATTTGTGTTTTTTGTAATGGGGGAGAAGAAACAATAAAGCATGCCTTGGTAGATTATAGTTTTGCAAAAGCTTGCTGGCAGTTATTAGGGGTTGGGTTTGTTCAAGCTACGGGTATGGGTTTGTTTTTTTGGTTGTGTGAGTTGTTTAAAGTAGCAAGGCCTGATGATACTCCCTTTGTTCTAATGTTATTGTGGGCATTATGGGAGCAACGAAATCAGGTGGTGTGGCATAGTAGGGCTAGAAATCCATCCCGGGTGGTGTCTTATGCAAGGAGGGCATTGAATGAATGGGTTTTAGCAAAAGGAACAGCCGTCAATGAACAAATGAATCAAGTGGCTGTGTGTTGGATGAAACCTCCCACTGGCTGTGTGAAGGTAAACATAGATGCTGCCATTTTTGCAGGGAGCAGCATGGGTTTGGGCATGGTTGCATGTGGAGCTTCAGGTGAATTTATTTCTGCTTTGCAAAAAAGGATGCATGGCAATATGGACTCTTTGGTAGCAGAAGGCCTAGAAATTAGAGAAGCTTTAAGCTGGATCAAAAGAAGAAATTGGAATAATGTGGTAGTGGAATCCGATTCTCAATTGTGTGTGATAGCCTTAAATGATTCTCGTTATGAGGATGAGTCTGCTTTTGGGTCTGTAATTCTTGATTGTAAGTTTCTTGTTACAGAGATTGCGAGTATTTGCATTTCTTTTATTCGACGATCTGCAAATAGGGTGGCTCATGAGTTAGTAAGAGCGTCTTATTCTGTGACAGATCAGGTGGAGTTTGTGGAGAATCCACCCAATTGCATTGTTGATGTATTGAGTTTGGATAATTAATGAAGATAACCATTTTTATTTCAAAAAACAAAAGTTTTTCTAGTTCATTGACAGAACAAAATGAAGGAAAAAACCTGAATGACTTGCAACCTAGACAAGAAACATTAGAAGAAATTAAGGAGTTGGTATCCATCTTTACGGAATGACGTCAAGCATAGGCATGGCAAAAAGTTTTAAGCCTAGCCAGGTCAACAAGCTAAGGTCAATTTGACCAAATTCAGGCTCAAGAAATATTTTTATCCCAACAAATTATAAGAAATTAGGTTGGCCTTACTCAATTTAACGAGCCAAAACATGTTTGACTGGGATTTAGACCTGAGTATCAAAATATTTCTCATGCTCAGGCTCGAGCCTTATGGTGATCAGGACTCAACCAACCTACTGCCACTCCTAGTCAAGCTCATTTTTAATAGGGAAAGTGATGTTAAGGAAAACAATAGGGGCAACAATTGTGAGCCCAATTTAATCAAAGTGGTCAAAGGTCATTTCTCACGTGAGAAAGAAGAAAGGTTAGCAGCCAATTAATTAGTTGTCAACCAAATACTTGAGGCTTGTTTGATTCCACTTTTGTGCTTGTTTTGTTCTACTTTTGTGCTTAGTTTTCTATTTCGGTTTCAAATTCATTACAAAAAAAAACTTATTAAGTTTTTATTTTTATAACCTATGAAAATCACAAAAAATAGTTTTGATTTTATGTTTTTATTTTCTTGTCATAACTTTATTTTAAAATTAACTAAATAAATATTATTTAATTATTCAATATTAATTATTAATAAGAATTGTGATTATATCAAATAATTTTAATTTTATAATTATTTAAATTATAAATTTTAAAAAATAAAATTTTTGAAAAGATAAAAATATTTTCAAACTTAATAATTAATAAATATACTTTAAATTTAAAAAATATTAAAATATAATTTTCAAATTTTCTAAAATAATTATTTAGTAAATAAAAATATTTTAGAAATTAAATATTTAATTCTAGATGGTAACATTGGTTTTCAAATATTAAAATATATTTTAATAAAAAATATTAGTTTTAAAACAAAACTTTATAAATTTCTTATTTACATAATTATTCATTTTTAATAAAATAAGATAAATTTATTATTAATGTTTACTCATAAATATTATATGATATTTTATAACATAATTAATTAATTAATCATAATTATTTTTCTAATTTTTATTTAGTATTTATTATTGTTAATAATAAAAGTATAATTGCATTGATATTAACAGCCAAAAAAAAAGTGAAATCAAATGACCTCTTAATTATCATTCTATTTCAAATTATTGTTTTCGTTAGCTATCAGTTTAGTAGTTGTCATTCTCAGATTTAGATAGCGAAGTCAGCCTACATTATCTTTTAAGTTTCTAGATAGTTGGAAGTACTCGCTTCCTAATAGGAGTCTATTAGAATAAGTTAGCTTGTAATCTAGTTTAAATAGGGAGTTCTCATCAGAAATAAAGCAAGCATGACTCTACAAATGATCTGATTTTGAGATTGAAGAGTTCTACCTTAGCTCTTATTTTTCTACTCTTTCAAGATAGGTACAAAGGGTAGGAAGACACCTAAACAAAGCTTGCAATCGAAGCTGTTGGGCGCTTTTAGGGTACAAGCTCCTATTACTATATTACAAACAAGGGCACATAACACTGTCATTGACAAATCAATCAAACATCAAAGGAAATGTGATGAACAAAATTTCACCAATGAAAGATGATGGTCAGTATCTATCAGAATAGGGAATAAAATCACAAGAAAGGAGATAACAAAGACAGATCTTGCTTCAATGATTTTATCAAAATATATACTATCACAATTTAAGGTTTCAAGGTACCTTCTTTATTGACACTTAATAGGATATATATACTTAAAGAGTACAACATAGATTAGGAAACAAATCTCCTAATCCCACTGAACTAGGAATCTAACCCTATCTGACGATCCCTTATTTTTAGGGATCCTAATACATATACTATATCTGAAATTTATCTCCTATGTTTGATATTTATCTAATACAGTATCTATACTTATTCTCACACTCCCCCTCAAGTTGGTGAATAGGAATTTTCCATTCCCAGCTTGGATACAATGTTCTCAAATTTTGAGCTACTCAATCCTTTAATGAGAATGTCAGCAAGTTGTCAATGTGTTGGCAGATACGGAGTGCATATCAGACCACTGTCTAACTTCTCCTTGATGAAATGTCTATCCACCTCAATGTGCTTAGTCCTATCATGCTGAATTGGGTTGTGGGCTATGCTTACTGCTGATTTATTATCGCAGTAAAGCCTCATAGGAGCATCCCACTTAATGTTTAAGTCTTCTAGAATGATTTTCACCCAAAGCAATTCACATATACCTTGTTCCATAGCACGAAATTCTGCTTCTGCACTAGATCGTGCTACTACCCCCTGTTTTTTACTTCTCCATGTGATCAGATTCCCTCCAAGAAAGGTACAGTAACCCGACGTAGATCTTCTATCCATTACTAATCCTGCATAGTCACGATCGGTATATGCTTCAAGTGTCATATCTCCATTTCTTTTGAACAAAATCCCTCTTCCTGGAGTTCCCTTAAGGAATTCCAAAATTCTATGTGCTGCCTGTAAGTGAACTTCTTTAGGATTATTCATAAACTGGCTTACCATGCTTACCGCATAGGCTATATCAGGTCTGGTATGAGCCAAGTAAATTAGTCGTCCTATAAGTTGTTGATACATCTCCTTATTGACTGGAACATCTTCCTCTGCTTTTCCCAGCTTAAGGTTCGGCTCCATGGATGTAGTTACAGGTTTACATGCAGCCTTCCCTGTCTCCTTAAGTAAATGAGTAACATACTTCTATTGGGATATAAAAATACCTCTCCTGGAGTGTGCTACTTCAATTCTGAGAAAATACCTTAACCTTCCTAAGGTCTTAATCTCAAACTCCTTAGCTAAGCAATTACTCAAGATTTGCTGCTCTATCTCATCATCTCCTGTGAGTATGATGTCATCCACATAGACTAATAATACTGTTACTTTCCCTGTGGCAGAATGTTTAATGAACAAGGTGTGATCTCCTTGACTTTGCTTATATCCTATAGATAACATGAATTTTGCAAATCTGCCAAACCAGGCCCGTGCAGACTGTTTCAATCCATACAAAGCTTTATTCAGCTTACATACAGTATTGGTGGCTACTTTTGCTTCATACCCTGATGGGACCTCCATGTAAATCTCCTCTGTTAACTCCCCATGCAGAAATGGATTCTTTACATCAAATTGTTGTAGTTCCCAGCCACGGTTTGCTGCTAGAGATAAAATTACTCTAACTATATTCATCTTAGCCACAGGAGCAAATGTCTCTAGATAATCAATCTCATAAGTCTGAGTGTATCCTTTGGCTACCAACCTTGCCTTGTACCTTTCAATTGACCCATCAGCCCTATATTTTACTGTATACACCCATTTGCAACCCACCGGCCTTTTTCGAGCTAGCAATTTCACCAAACTCCATGTTTTATTCTTTCTTAGTGCCTCCATCTCCATCTCCAAAGAAACAAGGATTTCGGATAAAGAAGAATAGAACAACAATAAAGGCTCTGATCAGCGATGAAGGCTGATGTAGGAACAAAGGAGAAGGAAGGATTTCGAAAAAAGAAGAAGAGAACAGCAATGAAGGCTCAATCCCCTCTTTATTTTTCCCAGAAATATTCGAGCCTAAAGCTCTGATTCCATATCTCAGTTTAAGGTTTCAAGGTACCTTCTTTATTGACATTTAATAGGATATATATACATAAAGAGTACAACATGGATTAGGAAACAAATCTCCTAATCCCACTGAACTAGGAATCTAACCCTATCTGAGGATCCCTTATTTTTAGGGATCCTAATACATATCCTATATCTGATATTTATCTCCTATGTTTGATATTTATCTAATACAGTATCTATACTTATTAGAACAGATTCTCACATATACTCACACTAATTTTCGAAAAAAATATATATACTTGCACCAAATGTGGAACTAAAACTGGATTAGAGATAAGTAAATTAAAATAATTAAAGATGCATCATAATGTGATAGTAAAATAAGAGGGAGAGCAATGTATGCATAGGGCTTGTGGAGTATATACCAATCCAGTTATCCTTGACTCTTCCAACAATTCCCTAGTAATCACTTCGAGTATGTGCGTGTTGTCTCTCAATCCCTTCATTGCAAGTTCTTTTGTCTCCTCAACATACTACACAAGTATCTAAGTATCACTGTTTAATCAAAGGCTAAAGATTTCGCATAGAAGAAGCAGATAAAATGGTCAAAATCTTGCAAGCATTAAGCCTTTCTCCATATGGGTAACTTAAGTAAATGTAAATGTGTATTATTTTCTATTTCAGCTCTGTTCAGCGCATTTCAGCAAAGCTTTTAATATACAGTAACAAACTATTTATCAAACAGCATGAAAGAAACCAAGGAGTTCCCAAAAGTTTCAATACCTTAAACTCACAAGATTGTTATCCCTTTTAGCTAGTTGGGGAAGAAAATGATAAATCTTGACAAGCCTCCGGTATTCATACTTTGTAATACAGTAGGCTTCATTTGATACTAGAGCACTACTGAAGTACATAGTTTGTGTCGTCTATAATTGACGCAGAATAAGTCATGAAGTTGTACTAACTCCAATATTTTCAAATATTATTTTTCATTTGAGATTACTATGTTCCATCTTAACTTTGACAGTAAACTATCTAGTTTCTATGTTTGCATAGTTCTTATTACTGGGATTAAATTCTGGTTGATGTCAACCTGCAGATAAAACATTGATGTTTTATCGTAGTCCATTTGTCAAGTAGAAGAAAGATTTTATAGCCCTATTGGTATATAATCCTTATTTACTCTACTTCTTTAAATCTCTCTGGTCTTATTTACATCCCCTTGCTGTCTGGGAAATTATTCACACTGTACGATTGTATCTCTTGCCTTAAGTTCTTCCCCCAACCTCACTAATAAATAAGCACTCACTGTGTAGCAATAAAGGAATGAGCACAAAGTGAATACTTACCCTTGTCAATTCCCGTGTAAATAGTTCAGACACTTCAACAGTCATATCAGCAGGAATAACGTAAGGATCATCCCACTGACACCATGAAGGATATTAAACAAGAATCAAATAGCCACATCAGGTTAACAAGTTTAATGCACTTGAAACTAGACAAGAAGATAAAAACATGCCTTATATTTAATCAACTGCCCATCAGGACTATCAGGTCGATCCATTAGTCCAATTCTTTTAATCAAAGCAGTAAGGCCCAACCTTGGATTTTGAGGACTGATTACCATCTCTCTCGCAATCTGATATAATGCCAGTCAATAACAACAATATGATAGTATAATTATTTATTTCAGTAGAACCAAAACAATGATACTGTAATTATTTCCAGTGACACAGCCATCTTAAAATACAAACAGCAATCCTAATAAATATTATATTTATTCTTTTATTTAGCTTCAATACTTATTCAGAGAAAGATGGCAGAAGAATATCATTGCAGGCTGCAAAAATAATTGGGAACCAATTAGCGGATGATCAGTTGAACCAAGATAGCAGAACACACTGTCTTTATCATACAAATGTCAGCAAACTTACCTTGGTTATCTTTTCAAGATCATCACTGCCTCCATCAGTAATGTCATTACCAAACACAAGATGTTCAGCACAGCGTCCACCATGAGCTACCACCATTTGCATCTTCATATATCCAAAAGTTGTGTAACCTTGGTCTATCATGTCTTCTCTCGGATAGAACACAGATATTGCAGTTTCCTACTCATGTTGAAACAGAAAAACAAATAAGTAACCCAAAAACATGTTTCAATGGAATTGAAATGATACAATAGTATACACGTGAGTCCAGCTATTAGAAGAAATATTTCACCTTGCCACCAGGAAGTAGCTGAGAAAATGCATGCCAATCAAACCGCGGAAACAAGTGAGCCAATAATATATGACCAGCTTCATGAACAGCAAGAAGCCTCTTCTTTTCAAATGACACCTAGAATGTAATGTAACCTCAATGATAAATTCTTAACCATAAGAAGGTAAAAGTTTCACACAAAATGTGCGAGCTTTCAGTTCTTTCGATTGCATGCCTCAATTGAAAATGCACTTTCATTAGATTTAGATATTACAAATTCTTTCCGCAGAGACATATCAAGACCTGCCACTCATATTACGATATATTTAAGTGATGAAGATCCAATGCTATTTTCTTTTTTTTGGAATAACATCCCATATTTTGGGTCAAGCCTGTCCTTTTCCTACTTTTCTTTAAGTATTTGACATTAAAATTTTTCTTTCTTTTTCATGAATTTGAAGAAATACGAGTGAAAAAAGTGAGATAACTGACAGAGATAGCAAACGGGAAAAAGGGAAAGGGAAAAATGAAAGCAGAGAAAATCCAAGTGCCACACAGCAGAACAAACAAAAGATGCGAAATACTTTATTGCCATATTTCTGATAGAATTTGTCGAATTTGTACACAACAGAAAACAGAAACACATGAAGAAAAGCAATCTTGATACTTGATTTAAAACATCTGCAAGCTCTACTCTCTAAAGAGATATAAATTCTAGAGTCCAGGATTCATAGAAAATTGAAGGAAGATTTATAATAGTGAAAGAGTGGATTGGTATTTTAATACAATAGTCCTCCCACAACTGATGTAGTCTCTACTAACTATTGTTAGGCAAGAGTAGAAAATAAATTCTAGTGATGGACAATTCAAAATTGTGAGAAAGAAATAAATTGTATTATTAGATGGAATTGTGCCCAATATGGAGAAGCTTTTACAAGTAGTATCTCTTTTTATGCAACTAAATTAAGTTCCCAAACTGCTTTGCGATGCCAGTAGACACATAATTTGAAATGATAATAGCCAATCAGGACAATATAGTCAGCCCTATGCCAAATAACAAAATTTCTTCTTTGAGAACCCATCAGAAGCTACTTAGGGACTATAGAATCTATTCTTTTTTTTGGATTTTGTTATATCAATCTTAAATTTACTTTTTATTTTAATGGTTACCTTTTACTCTATAAGCTATTGTAATCTGCTTTGCTTCTAACAAAGGTACTCTCTATGGGTATCACTCACTAACTCATGTAATCAAGAGAATCAAATTCTCCTAAAAATTAACCTCTCCAGAGTATTGAACAAGAGATTTACAACTCCTAGTGTCTTGAGAAAAGCATTAGCCTCATACTAATACGTTCTAGAAATCACTTCTAGTGTTTTTGGGGTCTCCTGAGGGTAAAAATCACAGAAATAATCCATCACGATTCCAAACTGAAAATACTGAATTCAGAAAAATGAACTATGACTGTTCCTAATAAATCTGAAACAATCAAATATGTAGAGATCCTATCAATAAAGCCTTATCAAACTAGGACTCTTAAATTCAGCTGTCTCTAATGGGCATTGGTTGCTTTCTTTTTACAAGGATAAACTCAAAAAAAAAAACACAACTACAGTTCAACTTTTAGAAAAGAAAACTAGCAGTTAGATTAGCTACACAATGAACAGTAGTCACATGAACTGTGCAGCTTAACCCTCAGACAATTCTCATCCTCCGTCCTTCCCACAATATTATGGCTTGGGGTAGGGATACGTAGCTTTCTTATTTCTTTTGGGGACTTTAATCTGATTTCTCTCACATGGTTCATAAAATATTCCTAATAGCTAGGTTATCTTCAGAATCATTCTTCCACGGATGGTGATTCATGGCTTATGAGCAAAACAAGTGTTGCAGCGGTTACCCAAACATCTCGACCATCAGATGGCGACTCAGGGGACTAAAGGCAGGTCAACCTATACAGGAATGCCACTGCAACGCATATACTTGGACAGAGTAGGAGATATTTTCTTGTCTTAACATGTTGGCCTATAATTTTCATGCTGTCATATTTCATTAAGGGAAGGTCTAAGGATCTTTATGACATATCACATCACTGAAGTTAGCATGAATATGCATGAGATGTTCTACAAGGCCACCCTGTAAAATGATAAAACTTTGTGAATCTACTTCATACAATTTTTAGTCTAGGCAAAAATTGAAGATTTGCACAATCTCTAGAAATTTTCTGAAGTTTAATCAACAAACAACATAGCATTAACAGACATACACTTTGTTCACATTTCTGTTGTTCTTCCTCTGTAAGAAGCACACCCATGCCCTCAAGCAATTGTTTATCTAATACATCAACAATGTCTTTCTGGTGTATCATGGAATGCCCTTTTCTTACCTACAACAAAAATCAGGTTATATCTTCAAAATAGAAAGAAAAAACACTCTCTTATGGAACATAAAGGATGACTGCATGTAGATTGTAGAGATTCTTCCACTCAATTGACTCGTATCAAACAAATTAGGAGGGTTCATACATTTCAGTAAGACTATAATAAGAACTTACAACCATTATTATAGTCTCACTGATAGCAATGATCAACTCTAGCTCTATTTTTACTTCTATCAACAATTGGTCAACTTACTGACATGATTGCAGCTTCATTGACAAGATTTCGGATATCTGCCCCAGAGAAGCCAACAGTACGAAATACAAGCTGCAGAATGCATAAAAAAGGAGAAAAAGTAAAGCTCAAAGTTACTTTGACTACAATCCATATGTCGAAATCAAATGGAAAACTCAAATATAAATAAAATATATATATAATATCATCAAGAATTTCAATTAGAAAATTGAGCTATTGACCAATGCAAATGTTAAAGAGCTTAGGCCTTTTACAGATTGTTGTACTGAATTAAAAGGTAAAAGACATATCCCTCCTGTAGTTTCAGAAACATTGAAAAAACTCCCAAATCTTTAAAATTCTTGAAAAAGCCCCTTTTAGTTTTCAATTTTTCAAAAAACAAATTTGGAGTAATACTGGACTAAGTGGTCTCGCAAGTTCCCTCGATCTCAAGATGTAGATCATTACTAGGAACCATAAATCTCTGTGATCTAGATTCTATGGATTATACTAATTTTGTCCTCTAGATTGAATATATTTTCTTATGATGAAATCTATTAATTTTCGAAAAACAAATTTCAAAAAAATCTCTTCTTTTAGACTTCGATTAAAAAATTACAACTAAACACATATAGTATGAACATCAAACATGAATTAATCAAATGTCACCACTATAATAACCCAACCAGCTTTTAAACCAGACCTAAATGATATTTATAATAAATTATTTGATTGTGTCAGATTTAATTATTTTGGTTCAAATTTATGAGCTATGTTGAATCATCGTATAAATAACATTTGATTAGTCCACATCTGATGTTCATATCATATGTGTTTCGTTTGTTATTTTTTATTCAAAGTCTAAAAGAAAGGGTTTTTCTATAATACTAAAAACTAAAAGGAGTTTTTTCAAAAATGTTAAAGATTAGGAGGGTGTTTTCTAATATTTCTTAAACTATAGGGGAGATTTGTCATTTAGCCTTGAATTAACTATTGCTAACAATTCATGCAAAAAGAAGTCAAATCAACTATTAGGATCCTAGATGAATATGAGGGAAATAGATGAGGATGAGGGCTTTTGGTAACAGAATAGAAGGTTCACAACAATGTTAGCATTTGAGAGGTTAACTCTCTCTTAGTTCCACACAAATCTTTTGTCTACGCCTCCACACGTCCTACATTCTCAATATAACCTGTAGCCCCCATAACTGCCTTGCAATGTCAACTTTCTAGAATCAGATAGCATATTATTACTAGCAAACCACAACACTCTAGATAAGACAACAGAAAAATAGAAGCAATTTGTAAAATCAATCTAGGCCCAACTCTTCATTTGAATAGAAGCAATTTGCTAAAATCAATCTAGGTCGGGCTTTGGGTCGGATACCGTTCTGACTTGAAGATCCATGCATTAGGGCTCTCCCCATAAAAAATGAATAACTCTAACTTTCGAGGGTGCATAACCCATTTTGTTATCTTCTCGTTAACCGGGGGCTTTCAGAGGGTGCGGCTAGATTTTGTTGACTGACTCCCAAGGACAGACTCTTCATGAACATGCAAAAGCCTTCTTTCATCCTTTAAGCTGGGGAGGCAATGGTGTTTGTGAGGTCCACAACATCTTTCTTCAATCCAGGTAGTTGATTAAGCTCGTTTCTACGTGCTCTAGTCTTGCCTCCATTCTAGTTTGGGACATGACCTACTATAGGTTCCATGCTTTGATACCAAAAGTTGTTAGGATCCTAGATTAATATGAGGGAAATAAAAGAAGAAGAAGAAGAAGAGTGTTACTGATAGCAGAATAGGAGGTTCACAGTGATAGTGGCAGCATTTGAGAGGCTACCTCTCTCCCATTCACACCCAAACGAGGAAATCCCACACAAATCTTTTGTCTGCCCCCTTCACACCTCCTACATTCTCAATATAACCTATAACCCCCCACCTTGCCATGTCAGCTTTCTAGAATCAGATAGCATATTCTTAGTAACAGACCACAACGCTCTAAATAAGACCATAGAAAAATAGAAACAATTTGCTGAAATCAGTCTAGGCCCTATTCTTCATCCTAATTGCCTCCTAGAGCTACCCTTCTCCTTGCTTTTATAAACATATTTAACAGAAGGCTTATCATCAACCTTCTCAGAAAGATTTCTACTAGATCTTGCCCATTGGACCAAGTTTGGCCTCATTTTGATATTTGTTTTTGAACCGTGTGGGCAGCACTCATGCAAGCGACTAAAAAGTTATGTTTTCTCAAAATTCTTCTACACAGATATTGAACATTGCAGATTGTATTTAAATGTACAATTTCACAGATTCTATATAAAACCTATTATGGAAATCCAACATAGGGAATTTGAATTTCCTTTGAGACATGCATAAATGCAGATACTTTCAATATGGACTACTAAAATTCCATTCCCAAACCCCTCAAAAAACTCCAGGCCAAGACAACACTTGAATAATTCAAACAAAAAGTAGTTTTTGATCTAAAGTGAGATAAAGACCATCTAACAAGAAAAGGAGCTTCATCAATAAAATGATAAATGCATGAATAACACTTCAACTATCAGTTTCCTAGTAGACTCCCTCATTTTACATTTTCAACTTTGGATTGTTTGGTGTATGAAAATAGTGGTGTGATCTCTTAAATTACCATCATTTATGCTAATAGTAATGTATATCTGTACACAATGGATGGTTGAAAATGGCACATGTTTTGATGGATCATTTACCCGGTCAATTTTAATGGATTGTTTAATGGATGGTAGATGTCAGGGAGAAACAAAAGAATAAAACGATCACTAATGAGTAGGTTTTGGCCCATCAATTCATATAATGCAAGACAATACAAGCTAATACTAATGTTTCAAGATAGTTTACCTAAACTATTCCAATATAAAACAGCAAATAATATCATATTAAGAATACAAAACAATTCTAAATAGGATGTATAAGAGATTAAATAAGCTAGATTATGCAATGAAGATGATATTGCATGAAGGCATGATTTCTTAAGTACTACATAATAGTAACGAAATTACAGATCAATTAAAAAAATTATCAAAATAATGCATCATTTACATTACATAACCCATTTCATTATGCCAAACACCATATGGAAATAAACCCTAGTTCTTCATAACTCAAACAAGGACAAGAAAAAAAAATTTAATTCCCAATCCTTTTTGACCACTAGAGTGGTATAAAATATTTGAATTTAAAATTTATAATAAGCCATACATCACTATTGTACTCGATCATTACTAATATCTACTTGATTGCTTTTTTCACCCATTATTATCCTTAATTTTGATTTCACTTTTATCCATTGCAAGCTTTCTGAAGTTTGGAAATGCCACATACATGGTTGTTTCTATCCAATCATGTGTGACTTATACGATCATTCAGAAAAATACAAAGCAAAAACATCTTACCTTTCCAAAATCTACATCTTCTGCAAGTTGCTTCCCAGCACTATGCACACCAAAAATTTGCACTCTTTGCTTTGCATCTGGCAACCCAATGTACAAGCGACGATCGATACGTCCAAGACGAACAAATTCTAGGTCTAAATCGTCAGGCCTATTGGTGGCACAGATGAATATAACAGCTTGCCTAAGGGAAAATCGATCAACACCAGTTTTTTCCTTCCTATGCCAGATAAATTGCTCAATGTTAATAACATATCACTGGTGAATTTGTTGAAGAAGACAGTCAATATAATTACAACATAGGAAATGCATAACTAATAAGAAGCGTTAAAATTGTATGGTTCTTCCAAATATGTCAAAGACCATGTATCTTTAATTAGCATGTGTCATAAGATATGTTCAATATGTGCCACATAGAATGCATGGACCCATTAGTATAGATTTTGATTGTACGATCCCCAATCCTAAATAAGGGTGTTTGGTAGTATCTTTCAAAAATTACATGGTATCAAAGCCCTAATCCTAGTCCAACAATAAAAGAAAAGATTTAAAATGTTGAACAATAAAGTTTTGCAAACACTGAAGAGAGCCATATCAACATTGGTGTCATCCATTTTAGTGGGTGTACATAAGAACAGTTACAGCCAATTGTCTTACTTTCCAAAATCTCTCATTATGCACAGTTTATGTTATTAAAAATGAATTTGACAAATTATTTTATGTTGTTTCTTATTCTTTAGGACTCAAGTTTAATAGGGATAGGAAGTTCTTATTTGCATAGGATTCAATTTTAATTTTAAAAAATCAGTTGGAATTCCTATTCTATTAACATTTGCAACTCAAGATTTCACTCTATCTGTATTTCAATGTTTTAATTAAGAAGGGATCAATTATTTTTTTCAAATTAGAAGATACAATGCTTCTTCTAAGCTTAATTCTTCGATCCTAGGAGTAAATACTAGTTTAATAATTTTCAGAGTGATTCCTAAACTCATCCCTTTGTTTTAATGCTTTAATTATAAATTCCAAAACCTAAATTCTAAGTTTCAGCAAACACAAAAATGTTCAAGCAGTCCAAATATCTAAATAAAAGAGCTTCATCGTATAATTGGCATATTGTTCTCTGTCCTAGGTTACTTTGGCAGCACCACAACTAGCCATCATGTTTATCCTCCATTGTAATCATCACCACTACCACCCACCCCTACCATTTAAAATTACCTCCCACTCAAATGATATTGCCCCTGTCAAAATCACCCCATGATCATTGACAAAATGGGATCTCAATGCTCAAATAAAAAATAAAAGAATGTAATGAAGAAATAAGGCAAGTTGTGAAGGACGACACATAGATGAGAACAGAGGGATATAATAAAGTAAGAGGCTACGATGAGAGAGATCTGTATAAGCGGGGGAAGGAGAATGAACTGTATAAGCTGAGAGGTTTTAGGGGAAAAAGTGCTTTGTAATTTGTTTCCTGGCATATCCCTCTCAAACAGAAAATTATCAAAACTCAAGTTCAAAAGAAGCATTACATGTATTTTAAACTCCTAGTCTAACACGAAGAATATGAAAATTTTGCCAAGCATACCATTTTTTTTTCCAAATGAATGAACAAATTAATTAGAATGAAAACTATCAAATTAAGATGAGAAAAGTTTACAAGCATATACGTCAAATCACATTATCGTTGGATTGGCTTAAGGACATATGGAAGCCTTATCTCACCTTATCACTAAATGTAAAGCCATATGTAGATTTAACAGAGCACTGTTACTCACCCCCCTTTTCTGTCCCTAATATCTGTTAAAATAAATAAATATTAATTTAGAATATTCTCCCTTAATTGATAGGGGCGATAGATAGTTATTAAAGGTAATTATTATTTCAGTAACTGTAAATAGGGGTGGCAGTTATTAGAGGCAATTACCAAAGCAGTTATTTCTGCTTTGGTGAACCATGTACATTAAAAAAGGGGAATAACCCCTGTTGTATGGTGTTAATGAATGCAGTCTCGCTACCAAAAATTCTTTGTGGTTTCTTGACAACATCTTTCTCTTCCCACTTTATATTTTCTTGAGCTTATCCACTTTTCCTCCATCTTGCTGAAATTCACAGCAATTCCTTATATGGTGTAAAATGTCTTAATTTTCACATAAATCACGTGTTCTCCACTTTACACTTATGTAGAATTACATCTTAACCTATCCCATCATAGACAATTCCTAAAATATGCATCTTACAATATATTGATTTCTCAAGCCTTTCCGACAAATCACTTGTACCTAAATTCTTACAAGTTTATGAAAAAAACTCAATTAAATGTAAATGGACTAAAGCCAGTCAAATTCACATATCAAATGGGAAGAAAGAAAATCCAATCCTAAAATATTCCATTTAACTTTTCCTAATCCTATCATGATCATCTTGAAAGAAATAACAAGAAAGAAAGAAAATAATCGTCCAAGTTTTGTTACTATTCTGCCTGGAAAAGTTAAAGCATTCCAGACACTTGCTGAGAGAAACAAGAAAATGCACAAGTATCAAGCTACTATACTCACTCCCCATCCAACTGCGCAATAAGTGCCTCAAATGTCGCCCTTCTTCGAGGATCCTTCCTTGCATGTCTTCCAGCAATGGCATCAATTTCGTCCACAAACACAAAAGAAGGAGCCTGCAAGAAGAGTAACCAATCAACATCTATTGGATCATGTAGCTCATTGAACATTTATATCCAATAAGATGCTTTGACATTCAAAAGATCTTTAACAATCACTATTGATTTAGTCATTTGCAGCAGAAGAAATTTAAATAATAAAAATGGTAATTTTGTAATGAACTGTAGTTTTGGGAGAACAATAAATGGGTCAATTCCCTATCCACACAAATAATATATATATATATACAAACATATTTATGCTCAACACAAGCAACCAACAGAAAAGATCTGTTTAATCCCGTTATATAAGCTTGAGAATAAATTTTTCAATTTGAAGCTTGGACTTTCTGTTCTATTATCAATAGCATTTCTGACAAGATTACTATGAATAGGGCATTGCTGAAGAACAACAGCTTTATTGCTTATAATTTTTATTGAAAGGTTTTGCCATAAAACTCAATCCAATCATAAGGACTATTATAACCCTAATTGGTCGAGACTTGCCGCCTCAGGTTTTTCTCTACGTCAAGAGACACTAAATCTATTTCACTCCCCAATAGGGGGATCTTTTCACCCTTCCCTCACGGTACTACTTCACTATTGGTCACCGAGGGGTGTTTAGCCTTGCAAGGTGGTCCTTGCAGATTCACACAAGATCCAACATGCCCCGTGCTACTCCGGTCAAAGTGTAAGTTAGTGATGCTTTCAGCTAACAGACTTTTGTCATTAACAATGCTTGTAAGAAGTCTTATTTCAGCTAACAGACTTTTGCCATTAACAACGCTCGTAAGAAGTCTTATTAAAACCAAGAAATATAGGCCTACCAGCCATCCATATCGAAATAAATGGAGTTTTCTGAAAAAATCTAGAGATATCGATATTCCAGGAGAAACAAATAAGATATCTTGACATAGCGCAAACAAAACCCCCAAAATCCATTTTTCTCTTAGGAGAGTGCACATAAACTACTCATGTCAAATGAGATACAATTTTTTAGAGTTGAAGAGAAATATCCAAATATATGTCTTTTTTTTTGTTTAACAATCCATATTTATAGCAATGAAATACTTTTCTTCCTCCCCCAATTAATTTATTTCAAATATCACTAGTTTTTGTTGGTTCATTCAAAGCAATTCCATTCATTCTTTATCTCCTGTACATGGTACCAAAGTCATCTCGCTTTTAAAACTTTTCTTACGCACCCTAGAGAGGGAAAACATAAAAAGAAAGAAAAATAAACAGGTATCAAATGTAAGGAAGACGAATAATATAGGTCATACAGAGAGAACAGTGTCATTCGTACAGCTCAACAGCCATTAAACAGTACTTGCGAAGTACTTACCAAAGCTGGTTGTGAACATTACTGATAAATAGCACTATGAACAGTAGCACAAGTTTGTTTTAAAGATTTTTATTTTAGGTTTGTTTGCGAAATCCCAGTTCCATAAATTGATGGAGTGCAGGTTTTGGCCAAGAGATCAACTTCACTAGTAATGATTAAAGAATTATAACAAGTGTCTCAAGAAAACTTTTTCAAGTGAGAAGAGTCATACAAAGATACAATTAACAGATTCATCAACATGAATTTTCTGTACCATGATTTACTTATCTGGCTTCTTCTTGATATGGACAGTTCAATTCAGTACTTTCACCATTTATGTAATAATTTCAACACTATTAAATAGGACTTCTATAATAAGAAAATCATAATAAAAATTTTGTGGCTTTTGTTCTTATCATGGTAAATTTGTAGTTTGTAACTCTTATTCTAGAACTGGCATGGTAATTTCACCTAAAATAAAGAGTTACAACATACAACTTTGCCAAGACGGCATATAGATGAGTAAGAAAATAGAAAGGAAGTGCAATGTATAAACCACTAAACTACTAAAACATTTATAATTGCCAACGATGTCTAATTTCTAACACAATTAATGCTGATATGTTCCTGCATCCACACATCACTAACACATCAAACTGAATTAGTTAAGCGTGTTCTAATTTTTAGAAATGCAGCTAGAAACTAGAATGTACTAGTTCACAATTGTCAAAGATCTTAGGAATCTAATATTTGGCTTTTTGAACATTATATGCATTTTTCTGTTTAGAAATATAATCATTACCAGATATATCCTCCCTAGGAATAAAAATCACATATTATGTAATACAAATTGTTCTAATAAGATGAAACCTGGACAGTCGAACTATATAAAGCATCTTGCACATCCTTTTTTTTCTTTATATTTTATGTTTATTAATGTACAAAACATTCAAATTTGAATGCCACAATGAACATGTTATAAAGGTAAAAATATTGCGAGATATAAGAAAAGCTCAATTCAAATAAACAAGCAGATAATTTGTTTGTTTGTTTCCACAGACAAAGATCAATTTCAATATCACATTGAGCATGAAATCTTTGAGGTAAGCACCAAATTGGTTCACCATTGAATGCCACAATAAACTTTTTATGCATTTTCAAAATCAAATGATTAGTGCTTACATTTCTTCTAGCAATGGAGAACATTTCATTGATCCTTGCTGCACCACTTTTTTCACTATCAGTAAACTCTGCACCTGAAGCAAAAACAAATGGCAATCCACTTTCCTTTGCAAGTGTTCTTGCAAACAGTGTTTTCCCCGTTCCAGGAGGTCCCGAGAGAAGAACACCCTGTCATACACACAACTATCATAAATTTGGCTTTCCAAGTTATCCATAGATTTAAAGAACTTATCACAACTAGTTTTTCCAGAGTTAGCAGTAATTACCCGAACAAACTTTACATCTCTTTCATAGTATCTCATAGGATTACCCATATAAACCATTATTTCATCAAGAAGATCCCACACATCACCTCCCAGTACCACTTCTTTGTGCATTGATTTTTTTTCACTTACATCCCCAACAGGCTGGAGAGAAAAAATAAACATGATGACAAACTCTAGAAAAGGTGCAGATAAAAAGAAATGTTAGACGTAAGAGGAAGAAAAGTAATACCAGAATAAAATTTTCAGCATAAGCCATATCAAAAAGTTGGTTGTACTTTTTGTACAGAAGACGCTTAGTAGTGATGCTTAATAGCATCACAGACTCCCTTATGAGCCACAAGATCAGTAGTCCAGGTGCCAATGCAAACAAAACTTTCAGAAAATAATGGATTTGCTGTTTTTGAAGGAGATCTACTTCAACTCCGGAACTTGAGATAACTTCAAACATGTAAGGATCAAGTGGAACATCAACCTATCAAATGTATCAACCTATCGAATGTAAGTAAAGCAATAAACTCAATCTCATGAAGCATATCTTGCATTTTTTTGAAAAATAACAGCATAGTTGGACTTACAAAATATTCTAATGGAAAGCCTTCCTTCATGGTTATGTACAATCTTTTCAAGTCCTCGGTGAACACAACAGCAGCAACCTGTTAGATCAAAAACAAACAAAACTGGAATTTCCAGGCTGATAGTATTTGAATGGCTTTCAGTCTCTGAGTATACTAGAATGTCAACTTCACAAAATCTTGTCCTTATATGGTTGCTTGCAATGCCATTGCTTGTGGGAGCACAACTTATTTTCTCAAGTATGTTTTCCTTCCTAATGCTTGATCATTTCTTTTCATCTAAACGTCTCATTATAAAGCTGCAGCAACTTGAACAAAAATTTTCATCCAATTGCTACATAAATGATAAGGAGTTGTCAATCAAGCAAAAATATACACCTTTATGAACTGCACATTCAATTATTAAATAAGTTACAATGACACAAATAAATTTGTAGTCTATAAGTCGATTGAGTGAATCTAAGTATAGATACTTACTTCCGAGCTATCAAGCTTTTGAAGAAAATAAGTGTATGGGAGTTTGGGACGATAGCGCCACCATCTTTTAGATATCCATAAAGCCCTGCTTCCTTGTGTATCAGTTACCTTCTCTAACACATCCTTGCGAAGACTGTTTTCAACTTCTTTCATGTCAAACTCAACCACGTACTTTGCATTTGAGGAATCCATTTGCTCAAATAACTTTTCTTTCCTCAGAATTTCATTCCACCTATTGACTCTTTCACGCCATGTTTTGCTTTTATCTTCTGTTACCTCACCTTGTATGTAAACCGACTGGAAAGTATCAAATACATAATACTGGAGGATTTAAGCATCTATTCTGAAATTATAGCCCACTAAACGTAGTAAAATAAAAAAGATCAAATAGATGACTACAACCAATCTCAACAACCCAAGAACTGCAAAACATAACAAGACCCAACCAGACCCAAATGCTACACTAACAAGCTCGACTCACCTGACATGACAAGACCCAATTCAAGAAATTTGTCTCATACCTATCATTACAATTTGACAACCTAGAGGATATGATACATTTCTTTAACTTCTAATTGAGATGTGAATGAAACAGAAGCACTAAATAAAATATAACTTTAGTAACGCACCTATTAAATAAGAATTCAGAAACCTCCTACCTATCAGTTGTGGGCAATGTAACAATATGCTTTGTTTAATTAAATAAAAAGCAAGTACCAATCCAGAGGATTACCCATTGAAGAAAGATACCCAATAATATAAACACTTAAACAACCCACTCAACAAAAAGAAACCCACTAAGAAACATTTAACCAACCCACTCTAAACCAATTAAACCCACAAAGCGGCATATGTACAATTCAAAGCATGCATGACTCCAATTCAAGGTATCCCTTTTCGTTATCTAGGAACCAAAAGAAAATAAACAGCAACAAAAGCATTAACTTTCAACTTTAACAAGAGAAGATAAGATAATGAGAAGAAACAATATTCAATAAAACCCGGGAGCTAGAAGACATTCTTAACAAAGAAGATGACTTCAAGATCAGTTCCATCACTAAGGAAGAGAGAGATAGAGTGTGACATGGCAATTGCACACTTCATTCTACCAAACTTTGCTAATAGTTGAAGACGGAAAGCCACCATGATTGGCTTGGCTCCAAGTCCACAGTCGTCACCATTTGAGATAAGAATTCATAACAAATTTAAAATGTATGAGAAATCCTAGTTACCTATTTAAGATTTTTTTTTTTTTTTGAGATTTCCAAAAGAAAGCAGATCTTACGAGAAGATAGCCAAAGAAAGGGAGAGACCGAAGGAGAGAGACAGACAAAGAGAGGAGTCACTTTGAGAGGATATTGTTCGTACTCAACTCGACCTAACTAGACAAAATAATATTTGAGTAATAACTCAAGTCGACCCAACCCAAACATATGGTTGAATTTTTAAGTCGGATTGTGAACAGCCTTACAGATGACTTCTGTCTATCATTCTAGTCCCTAAGGGCCACACCCTCCATAAGAAGAGTTAAGCGAATTCCTAAACTACAGTTCAAAAAAGACGTCAAGTTCAGAAATCCTACTTGAACTTGGTGACTATTACAAATTGGCAAACAGTAGAAGAAACTTGTAGCTTCAACCAGGAAAACGTTACACTCAAACTAAAGTCTCCAAAGAACCGATCACAATGGTGGAGAGAAATTTTAAAATAACACCAAATAGGGTAGAGGTAAAAAGGGACTTACAATAGAATCTTCCAAAACCCAACCGGAGTTACTCTTTCCAAACAATTAATTGTTAATTAGTATGGTGGATTTGCCATAGGTCAACCTAGCTATAGCTCCTTTTTGGAAAACATCAAAGAAAAAGTCAAAATGATATACCCATCTAAAGAGACAGCTTTTTTTTTTCTTTTGCTTCTTTTAAGTGTGTCATGCAAGTTCTGATGAAAAATCTTATCCAAATTATCAAACTATCATGTAACCCAAAAAATTAAGTTCATAAATACAGCCCATAAATGGATCATATATCAAAAGTAACACAATCCCTCATTCAAAAGCCTATTGCAATGAAAGTGTTCTAGGAAAGGCCCACTATACTAAACTAAACTTTAATTTAACATTTAGGTTTGGTCGGTGCCAATCTTAACTAATAAAAAAAGAAAAGTATTTCTCAATCGTATTTGGAGTAAAGTCTTATCTGTATGTAAGTTATACAGACAACAATATGTTGAGGAAAATTTTCACTTGCAAAAGGAAAGAACCAATTAGCACAATTCTAATATTCTTCTTAAATATAGAAATCTGCTGTAGTTTCCACTTTCCAGAGGAATAAGGAAAGAACAACCATGCTCAATCTCAAGTAAGAAGGAAATATACCAGAAAAACTAAAATAAAAGAAAATCACACTCATTTACCTCAAACATTCATCATTTTTTGCACTTGCATATACAGATAACTATCAACTAACCTGCAATTCCCAGATCTTTCTTCAATTCTTCCTTTTCTTCTGCAACAAGTCTAACATTATTGTCAATCATCAGTTTCACATTTTCCTGAGGAGGCTGTGAATCATCATCCCATGCATCTTCTCCAACATAAGAAGGATCATGAACCATAGTTCCATCTGGTTGTTCAACAAACTTTTTCAATTTCAAGCCTTTGGGTATTGTCCTCCTCCATAAACCCTTCTTAAACCTGCATTCTAATAAAATATAAGACGCTACAACATTTTAGCTAAATCAGGCTAGCTAAAGAAAACAAATCCTCACATTAGAGTCAAAAAGATACTAGTACAAGCTCACTACTATATCTCTCTTGGTTGCAAATGTATAGATATCTTTTTGAATATTTTACCTCTGTCCAGTGATCTACTATTCCCTGTGACAATTGAATTTATACTTGCTTCCAAGTGTTTAAGAAATTAATGTTGAACGAACAGTTATTCATAATCATCGGCAGATGCATGTAGAAGTATTCCAGATCTTATATTCCAAAAGCCATCAACTTGTACATTAAAAGGGATCTTTTTTACAGATCCATTAATATTACTTAATGAGGATCAAAGTTCTATGAAGGCCTTCTCAATTGTAATTAGCTTGGTCAAGCTGCCTTAGATTGCAATTACTTACTTTTAACCGAGTAATGTCACTGGTATGTTCACACATCGATTCATATTTGTCCATATAAATTGGTACGTTGAGCTTAATTATGCATATGCACAGAGTGGCAATAGGTATCTAAGCAAAGTAAATTGAAACTAAATCCTTGAATTTTGGACTTTATGAGGAATTAGACAATTGATTGTCCAAAAAATATTGCATAGGTAAAACAAAAGAACTATTGCTAATGTAGGATGAATAGAGGACAATCAAAAGATTTGATGAAACACTTCTGATTGTAAATTTAGGGATGGAATTATTAAAAAAAAAAACATAAGGAATTGCAATAAATCACTTCTAGGTATTGTATCAAGAACTAGGAATCACACTTGGCAATTAAAACAAACAAACTATTGGAATCAACCAATAGGTTTCTCAAACTCACTTCTAGAGTTTATAAAAAACTAGGCATCAAACCTAATGTCAATTAATTACTCTTTCACAAATTCATAACTTGAAATTTCTCTCCACTCCCTCTCATAATTGAAACATTCAATCCTATAAATAGATTTTGTTCTCTAAAACCTAACCGTATTTAAATAAGGACTCTAACTTACAACAATCAAATAGAAATTGAATCCAACTCTAATCAGGATTCCTACTATTCTCTAATCGACTTATATCTCAATCCAGCAAGAACAAACCAAAATAAAAATTACATTACTTCCTTTCCAGTAAAGTAAAATTAATAACTAAGAAAATAACCATAACTAATTTTTTTTCTGCATCAACTATATAACATGTAGCTATTTTCAAAAAAACTAGATAACATGTAGCTGATCAAGCTTATCTCACGAAGACACCAAATACATAACCATATGGTTGCATCACTACTCGCAATAATACTTCGAGTTAGCAATTAAAGTGATCCACACAAATTAAATTAACAAACAAGTAAATTAGGAAGGGAAGGCTAAAGCATTAAATATAAAGTCAATTTCTCTCATCCTAGAGATGAAATCGGGGCCAAAGTATCTTTCCTTCGACCTAGAAGTATCACTTGGAAGAATTAGAATTTCTAACAGTCTAAGGTGAAAAAACAGGAACTTATTAAAGCAGTTCTCCATGCCAACACACTTATTAGTTGGCTTTAGAGGAGGCCTCAATAAATAATTTATAAGGATGGCGCAAGGTTTTGTGGCGAATGATGCCAATTAATCTTGTAATGAAAATTATTTCTCTTTTTTTTTTGTCAAATAATCCAAATTCAAACTTGAGCATGCCTCAAAGACATTAATTCTTTTACTGCTTGAGCTAATGCCCAAAAAGGAAACTATCATGAGAATTTTAGCATATAAGAAACACACATTAGACTCGAGAAACAAGCTAAGAAACAATATGAAAATAATATAGCAAAATGGCTTCAATCTCAATATGTCATACAGTAAAGGAGAGAAAAAAAAATTTGTCAGATCAAAAAAAGAGAAGGATGAGCCTCTTCATATGCCAGAGATGAAAGAAAATGTTTCTCTACATAATTGTATTTGCAAAGAGAAAGAACAACTCATACTTCCTAACATTAACAAGAGATGGCTCAGGAATCAATGCCTCCATATAAGCCTCTGCTAACTCCCTTCTCTCTCGATTTAGATAAGGAGCTCGAACAACAACATATATCCTTTGACAAGAATACATCACCACAAAGATATAGAGCATCAAGACACCAATTCGTCTAGGCTTCCATTTTTTGAGTTCCTGAAAGCCAAATGTGACTACAATAGTTTAGTTGTTCAACAAAAATTCCTTGTATCCCAACCAAGTAACCAAATCAAATTCAGCAAGATATTTCCCGTGTGGCTATACCTAAATGAAATTTACTCTTTCCTGAAAGGCCATAGGAGTTAGAATTTGACAATCTTAGTTATAGCTTTTCATCAACCATCACTTATGGATCAACTAAATAATTAAAATGAGCTTTTCTACATCTAAACTTTTGCAATAGCCCAAAATACCATCAGAATACACAAAATATCATTCACTAGGCCCAATTATACCATTTAAATGAACAAGAAAAGCTTATTAGTATTGGATTAGTTGTTACTTTCAGCCCCAAGTTCAAAGTACACAAGGATCAGGTCTAGCACATGTTTCCTATATTCACTTGACTCCATAGTTGCCGCATAAATTTCTTTCATCTGATCCTCCTAGAGACAAAGCCAAGAATTGGCCTTGATCAGAGCTGATCAAAAAGATTCATTCAAAATCAATTCTATTTACAGCTTGTCGCAATCAAACAATATGAGCACCTTAAGAAACTGCACTTGTTTGCACGACAATTGCTCTGAAAGTAGAAAACATCTCATCAAAGCCTTCCGTATGAAAATTATCAACAAAGAAAGCATAGGTTCATTCATGATCTAAGAGGTACTTTGCTCAAGTTAGAAACTTCATAAATCAGGATGACTTCTCGATACTGAAAACATAAAAAAAATCATGAAAACTAACAGTCACTTCTCTTCTAGCCTTACTTTCAGCAGTATTTTCGCCAATATAACGTACACATCCATAGCAAGTTGAGCAGTTCCAAACCTTATGAGATTCAACGCCATTTTAATCATTTAAGTAATTTTAGCACTAGAATTGTTTATAAAATTTAAAGGTTGAATTCATTATTTCGTTAACAATATTGACTAACACCAACCAAATAAAAGCTTAAACAGAATAAGTTTATAACAGAGGAATGCAAGAAAGCCCAGTAATTCGTCTGAACTTCATTGTGAAGCCATTTCTCAACCAAACAAATGAACAATAAACAAACCTGAGTGTAAAAAGTCCCAGAATAAAAAGAAATTACCTTCCAGCGTTCCCAACTGTTCCAACTTAAAAACTCCGGCCACAACTCGGTCCTAAACCTCGTTAACTCATTCTCACCCATCTTGATCTCACTTTTAACTCGCTCCACCAACTCACCCACCTTCACATTAATCCCTCCCAAATCAACCCCGGTTTCCCTCTTCACTGCATCCCCTAGTTTCAGCAAAAACCGGTCTGTACCAAGACGAATAGACCGAGATAGATTAACCCAAGTGAACCAATTTGGCCCATTCGTGTTAGACGAAGAATGAACTCTTAAAATTAGTTTTGAGCGAGAAACTCGGAGTCTTCGGTTTGTGGGCAGTTGAAAAGTTGCAAGATTGTTTCCAGCTGCAGATGGATAAAGAAGTGGGCTGCGATTGAGCGAGAGAGTTAAGTTCATTTTTAAGGGAACGTAAAGCGTAGGAGGATTGACGGATTTTGAAGAGCAGAGCGCGAAGTTGCAATGCTGTAAGAGTGGTCACAGCTATTGCGCCTTAGCTCTAGTTTTGGGATTTTCGACGGTTTATCTGTAAACAGTATTTGCTGATGTCACCATATCGGCATATTTACCCCAAACAACAGTCCAAACTTCAATTAAGTCCCTGCTCTTTCTTAAATGAATTTGAATAACGCTCGTGATGAGGAGATTCAAAGCGCATGAGGCAAAATTTTCCTTGATAAGTACGCGTGGAAAGTGAGTTGTGTATCCTGGGAATTTTATAATATTGCTAATAAGTCTCCTGATACCAATAGAAACTAGAAACCTCTCTCTTTCTAACTTTTTTATCCAGTCAAAGTTATGAATACTGTACTGGATTCAGTACTGGATTCGGTTCTGATACGGTACTGTACTGATACCGGTTAATAACGAGTACCATTTCGGATAATTTTTTCAATTTATAAAATAATCCCTGAATTTTTTTAACAATTGCAAAATAATCCATTATCATACTGTACAGTGGTATTTTATTTTTTTAACCTAGTCTCTAAAAATCAAAATAATAAATAATAATCACAATTAATATGAAATAATAATTTTTAGATATTTCACATATAAATAATAACCACAATTTATATAAAAATTGACAATCATTATTAAAAATATAAAATTAAGAAT
>JAOQMS010000002.1:29188383-29198822 GCA_027563885.1 Erythroxylum longipes | reverse complement strand
TTGCTGTCATTTCTGTTATTCTGCTTAGCAGAGAAGTATTACTACTATACTAGAGTAAATATATATAGTAGAGATCCCTAGAACCTATCAGTATACAATGTGCTGGGATAGGAATAAGCTTCAATTATGTATGCTACTGAGCAATAACCACCTTGTGTAGGATATAGGAGATTCTGCCTGGCAGTAAGTTTGAGAAAAATCAATTTCTTTCAAGTGGATTTTTAATGCTCCATTTAGAATGGCCTCCTTGAAAACGGAGAGAGGTAACTAACTTCCCTTTATTTCCGATGTCTCATGCCAAAATATGATTATTAAACGTCCACTTGATTTAACTTATATTTTTATCATAACTTTTTATTTTGATTTTTTAAGAAATAAAAAATTTGTTTATTTATTAATATTATTATAATTACACTGTTGTCAGTAATAGTTATAGATACTAAATAAGAGTTAAATATTTTAAATTTAGAGTAACTTATTTTGAACATTTTGACCTTTTGATAACTTATGAAATATATCTTAGTTCTTAATTTGTAATATTATAAATCACACGAACTATGTGTGTATATATATATATATATATATATATATATATATCTTACTGTGTTGTAACATTATTAGTGACGAACACTTAAGCAGTCAAATGAACTCTTTCATCATGTTCTAAAATATGTTTTGGGATGACGTACAAATTTTTTTTGACATTTGGACTTATGTTTATTGAATAAAGGGAGGTTTTAATCTATCTTTTGATAATAACAAAACATTAATGTTTTTGTTTTTGGATGAAAGCAATATGAAGGCTATTATACTCATGAAGATAATTAAGTAATCTATCTTTTGATAATAACAAAACATTAATGATTTTGTTTTTGGATGAAAGCAATATGAAAGCTATACTCATGAAGATAATTAAGTAATCTATCTTTTGATAATAACAAAACATTAATGATTGTTTTTGGATGAAAGCAATATGAAAGCTATTATACTCATGAAGATAATTAAGTAAAGTAGAAATCAAATTCATTCAAGAGAAGAACCAAACCAAGACCAAAAGATATCAAAGCACAACGAGGTTATAAATAAAAATGTAATCATCAATGCACTTTCTGTTTGGTTGTAAGTTCATCATACATAAGCATATCATCATTTTAAGTCATTATATATGTCTTTTAATCGTAAAGAGGAATTAAAATTTTAATTACAAGGAAAATCCGCTTGATTTTTAAGACATTTTTGGGATATATTTTGAGGTTGAGTGAAACTTTTATTAAGAAAAATAAGTTTGATAATTTGAAGACATTGGAACAATTATCAACCAATATAGGTTAGTGATGATCGACCAATGCAGGTCAAAATGTTTATAGAAACTTTGTAGCCATATTAGTTGACCAATATGCTGCAATAGTCAACCAATATTCCAATAAGAAGCACATTGATTGACCAATATGCTGCATCAGTCAACCAATATCCACAACAGTTAGTTTATTATTTAATGCATATTAGTCGACTAATGTGCAATAGTGGTTGACCAATGCACTATAACTAGCAGTTGACAACAGCTAATTCTTAGTTCCAATGACTAAATAACTCCCAAAGACTACAAATACATTTAGTTCCAATGACTCAATAACTCCCAAAGACTACAAATACATAGTTTTTCAATGTTTTTAACATGGAAAAATATTTAGATGCTTTATAAAAACATTACAAAGAGTTTTTCAATAATTTATGAGCATTCATTATTGCATTGTGAATTGTGCGAGCCTAAGCTATCAAAGTGAACAAGCAAAGATCTTTTGAGCTGTAAATTTCATTTGAGAGCAGGTGTTACTCTTCAACTTAAATAAAGAAACAGGGATGTCAGACTGTAGACCAATAGAATCTCCTATGGATCCTAATTCAAGGCTTTTACCTAATCAGGGGAGCCACTTGTTGATCCTAACCGATATCGGAGACTGTTAGGAAAACTTAATTATCTCACCATCACCCGACCTGATATTTCTTTTTCTATTAGTGTTGTTCGTCAATTCCTACAAGCTCCATGTGATAGTCATTAGGATGCAATTATTCAAATCTTGAGGTACATTAAGGGTGCACCAGGAAAAGGATTATTATATGAAAATCAGCGTCATTTACAAATTATTGGATATTCTGATGCTAATTGGGCAGGATCTCCATCTGATAGGTGTTCTACTTCAGGATTTTGTGTTCTTGTTGGAGGAGATTTTGTATCTTGGAAAAGTAAGAAAAAAGATGTTGCCAGATAGAGTGCAGAAGCAAAATATCAGGCAATGGCTCTAGCAACTTGTGAGTTTATTTGGTTGAAGCAATTGGTTCAAGAGTGAAAATTTGCAAAAGTATCACAGATGAAGTTATTGTGTGATAATCAAGCTGCTCTCCATATTGCTTCTAATCCAGTATGAAATAATCACACATATAGAAATTGATTGTCACTTTATTCGAGAGAAAATTTTGTATGGTTGCATCACTACTAGTCATGTCAATTCAACCAATCAACTAGCAGACATCTGGACCAAATCTCTCAAAGGTTCTCATATTGAATTTATATGTAACAAGCTTGGTGCATATGATTTATATGCTCCAGCTTGAGGGGGAGAGTTGAGTTGTATATAGCTGTATAGTGATAAAATAGGAAGTTATTTACTATTATTGATTGTGTTTCCTATTCTAAGGCTAGGTATCAACCATTTATCCATGTATTTTCATCAAAGTATATACAATTATAATAAAATTTCTCTAAGTTTCATAATAGGAATACATACAATAACCGAACAACCTTAAATTATGAGTTTAATCTGTATTAAGTAATTAATTACCTAACTAGTATATACAACTCACCGACATCCCTAAAGATCAAGGATTATTCATTAAAAATTTGGGATTACGTAAAATCCTTTAAAATCACTTACCTTAATAAAAACACGTTATTTGACACTCCCCTCAAGCTGGTTAATGGATATCTTCCATTGGTAACAATGTTGAAACATAGTACTTGGCAGCCACTTTGTGAGTACGTTTGCTAGTTGATTTTTTTGTTAAACAAATGGAGTGCAAATTAGGCCTTTGTCTAATTTCTCTTTAATGAAATGCCTGTCATCATCAATGTGTTATGTTCAATCATATTGCAATATTGATTGTTGATTTGTTGTCAAAGTACAATCTTATTAAGCCTTCTTATTTACCTTCAAATCATCAAGAACTATTTTTAACCATAGTAACTCGCATATTCTCAAATCCATCAACCTAAACTTATATTTTGGACTTGACTTGGCTACCACATTTTACTTTTTACTCTTCAATGTTACAAGGTTACCACCTAAGACAGTATAACAACCAAAAATTGAACTTTTGTCAACTAATGAACCAACATAATCAGCATCAGTATAGGCCTTTACAGTTATGCTTTCTCCTTTCCTGAACAATATTCCTTTCTTAGGGCTACCCTTCAAGTATGGTAAAATTCAATGTATAGCTCTGAGATGCATTTCTTTCAAATTATGCATAAATTGCTTAACAAGAACATATCAACTGCACTTTTATACACCAAATAAATTAATTTACCTATAAGTCATTGATAAAAAACTTCTATCTACCATGGAGTCATCCGAAGCATTCCGTAGTCTATGGTTGCAATGGGTGTATCAACTAACTTACCCAATTTCCCCATTACCTTTAATAAGTCAAGGACATACTCGTTAAATACAGATTCCTTGCTTGGAATATACAACTTCAATGCCTAGAAAGTATTTTAGCTTCCCAGGTTCCTTGATGTCAAATTCTCTCAATAGACACCCTTGTAGCAACCAATCTTGCTTTGTATCTTTCCATAAAACCATCGAACTTGTTCTTCACAGTGAAAACCTATCTACATCCAACTACCTTCTTCCCTTTCAGCAATTCAACCAACAGACTTTGACTTTGGGATAGGTTTTGGTAGGTCATGAATAGATACAATGAACATTTTATGCAAGTTTTAGTGTCAATATCACTTGATTGGTCAAGTTTATTAGCTGGTTGAGAATGGATAGTTTGTGGTATGATATTTTCAATAGGTCTAAAAGATGTTTAAACAATTATTTGAGGAAGAGATGAATGTGCACAAGTTGAGGGATTTGTGTTTGCCTCCTATAATAAACCAATAGTCATTCGAACTTGTTCTACTTTATCCTTCATTACTTAATACGACTTAGATGACTCAACAATTGGTAGGAGTTTTTAATAGAAAACAGGTTTGGAAATAATTTAGCAACATAAAGAACATCTATCAATGTAAGGGCATTGTTTATGTGAATGTCCCCTTGGCTTACTATTGTGATAATGGACCAATTAGCTATAATTATCTTCCTGAGACCGGAGCAAGGAGTAGACGAAGGACTTCAAATTTGCTTGTTTACTGGCACCTTTAGCAGGTTGTAAAACACCATATTATTTCATTCTAGTTGTTTTGGCCAAGAGTAGGTTTGTCTTCCATTTGATTCTTGAGCATAATGCTTCTTCGTCCTTCTTTAATCTCAATGATTGACATTGTCTCATTAAAAGAGGGGAGGTCTTCTTTTCTCAATACCTACATCCTCACAGCGTTCTCAACATTGAGACCAACTAAAAAAACACAAATATGATTCTTTTCTATAAATCATTCAAAATTGCAACACATTTGAATACATTGACACTGATCCATTTCCTATACCATAAACCTTGCAAGAGACTCTAGTATTTGGTGGTATATCGATTCCCTTGTTTGGTTGCTAAAATCTTTGTTTTAATTTCATAGCGAGCAACATTATGGACTTTGGAATATGTCTGCCTCATAGCATCTCAATTCCTTAGTGTTTCCAGTTACATACATGTGTTACTTATCTATAGAATAATTAAATTCCATAACCAAGATATCACCAAGGAATCTTGATCACTCCCATGTCTAAAATGTAAGATCTTCTTGTAAAGGACTCGTGCCCAATGAATGGCTTAATTCTTTTCCTACCTTTTAAGAAGGTGCAAACCAATTGTAACCACTTTAAATAATTCTTTCCATTCATTGATACGCTAGCTAAATGTTCTATAAGTCCACAATTGTACCAGGAACTATATTAAGAGTTGTGGGAGAGCATTTAAGACAAGGCTAGATTGTGGATTACAGCATGATTACTTGGAAAAATTAAGAATAAAGAAAGTATATAATGGATGAGAAGGATTTGATGAATAGAAGAGAACAAAATGAAGAGAATTTGGGTTTGAAGAAAGTAACCAAAGCCTCTGAAACCATGTTACAATTTGTGAACTCTCTAAAAATAATTCTCATTTTTCCAAATGGTATATATACATGGGAATATATAAATTGATGGAAATCAAAATTACTAGGTTAATCTCTATCAAATATAACTTCCTAACCAATATATACAACTCCAAAATCCCAAAAATTAGGGATTGCATTATTTGACATTAACATAATAATAAAAACAATTTAGCAAAAAAGTGCTTTATTTATTAAACAATATCTTTATTTATACAATACTTTTAAATCTTATAACACCTTTAAATTAAAAAATAATAAGAAATTTTTCAAAAAAAAATCTACATAAATTATTATTTGAATGATTCAATTTTATTTCTAAAATTTTAATTTTTTGCATTTTTTAAAAGTATTTAAACTTTATATTTATTATGAAATAAATGTTAAACTTTGAAAATATTTTATTTTAAAGTCATTTTATATTAAAATTTTAATTTGTAAAAAAATTGATCTTACAATTTAGATGCTTATTATATCCCCCTTTATGCCTTTCTATAATTACGTAATTACCATTAAAGTTAAATAATAAATAAATTTTTATATAACTAATAATAAAATCATATTATAAAAAGATAAAATAAAAAACCAAAAGAACTATTTCATAAGTTGTAAAAAGAGGACGAGACCAAAAACAAAAACTTAAAATAAAAAATTAACTAGACAAGTTTCGAAACAGAAAACCAAAAATAAAGTGAAACTGAACAAGCCTTAAAAAGTTAAATGTGCGTCTAAGCAACTGTTAAATCATAACGTAGAACTATGTATCCATATAATATCCACAATAATCACACAAATTTCAATATTAAAAAGCAAAATATACATCTCATGAATCCAACTTTCTAGCAATTTTAGCTCCATAGGGTTTGAAGGTGGTTGATAGGTTGCTAATAATATAGGCAAACATGGAAGGCTCATAACCAACAAAATGGTAAACTTAAAACCTTCATTTACATTAGCAAGACAAAGTATGAAGGAGCAATCCATGGTAAAGAAAACAAACCAATTGATGGCCACCATTGCGGTGTTTAATCTTGCGCTTATCCTTCGATTTCTTTTCTGAGGCAATAGAAGCATGTCCATACATTAGAACCATTTAATAGAAATCCAATATCTTAGAAGGAAAAGTAACGAACGAGAACTAGCAATTTGGTTAGGACAACATTTAGGATCGATAAAATAACTTAGAAGAACTTGTTAAGCAGATACTCAAAAGTAGAATTTGTTAAGCAGATACTGAAAAGTTGTCCTTTGTTCATTCCTAGGCAGAAGAAACCCAGAAAACAATTTAAAAGATTGTTCTATTATAATAAGTTTAGCAAGATTTTAAGAAGAAAAGGTTAGGAAAAAACTTGTCGGACATGCATACAAGGTAACACATAATGCAAGTTATAGATTTTTTTGTGATGCTTTCTATTACCAAAGGAAAGAGTTATTTACGCATGAGGATGTATAAGTTCTTTCTTAGAAATACTTTCTTAGCTTAACACATTACTTTCCATCAAATTGAACATGCAAGGCAATACACCACATCGGTTTCCCATTAGCATATGTTTTCTTTTAATCAAATCCCCAAGCATAAAAACTAACTATTTAAATGATGGTTTTTGTTAACAAATAGTTGTCTTCCAACAGTAAATAATTATAGCTTTGCAAGTCAACTTTCTAATCCACTGTTTTGAAGTTTGCAAGTCCCCAACCTTTTATTGGCTGGTCTTGGTATATCTGTTACTTTTTTATTCCTTTTCAATTGCATCTTTTGGTATAATTTTTTAGTTGAATAATTTTTTTGGTAAGTTGAGATGGCTGCCTCTTTATTTTAGTAAATCATGTTTTTAAAGAATGTATAAATTGATTAGTATGTTAAGGAGTTTGATTGTCTATTAGGATGATTATGATGATTTACCTTGCTCAAAGGTTCTATTCCACAACTCTAATCATACAGCTGACTACTCTCCCCATGTCTTCTCTGTTCTCTTTTCTGATATTTTAATTTTGGAGAGTTTCAACATTATACACAAGGGTTAAGACATTATTTATTTCACCCCAACCCTATAAAAATATTCAATTCATAAATTTAACCTTTAATTAAAACTAATTCAAACCACCTTATGTACTACAAACTTGAATGATTTCCATTTCAATATATTTCGAATCATATTTGAAAAATGCAAATGGAATATGTTCCTATAAATCAATTCAAAAGTGCCTTTACCATAATGATGCTTATGAGACTTCTTTCCCTTCCTCTTCTCTACCTTATCACTCTTTTTGCTTCGCCTTGCTCTCTCATCATCCCTTTTCTGCCTTGTTCTACTTCTGCCTTCATCTGTACATTTATCACCGTCAAAATGAAATTCAAAATAAACAGAAGCATAAACAAAATCAATACCACTCCCAATCTTGCTGTGATATCCGAACAAGAGAAGGTATACAAAGTCCAGGTTCATCCAAGTTAAGATATGTTTTTGTTAGTCAATAAAAAGCTCCCTATTTCAGCTAAGTCCAAGAAAATATATGCTAAAGAGAAGTTTGCTCCAAAACACGAAAAGGAAAAAAAAAAAAAAAGCTTCCTCCTCGTTCGTCTATATTGCAATATTCCTCAGGATTAGCAAGCAAGCAGAGAGCAGCGGGAAGAAGCTTCAAGTGCTAATAATAGAATTATTTGTGAAAGCTCCTAAAAATAGATGCAGAAAATAAGGGAGAACCGAAAAGAAGAAGAAAAGGAAAGTAAGTACCTTCGGTATCAGAAGATGAGCTTCTCTTCCGGCTCCTCTTCTTCCTCCTTTTCTCTTCTTCGTCCGTGAATTTCTTGTCGCTTCCCATTCTCGCTTTTAACAATCTCTGCACTGAAATCGTCAGACAGCAGAAATTGTTATAACTCAATTTTTAAATAAAGCCTTGAATATTGTAAATCGTTCGTTTTTTGTCAAATTTTCTCAACTCTAATAAATAATCTATATTCATTGTTTTATTGAATTAATATTGATAAGTCAATTAATTAAAATTTATTTGCTTAATTTTTTTAAAATTAATATCACTTTAAACCATTATCTCTATTTTGTTACTAATCATTATTCGCATATCTAACTCTAAAAATAAAATGGTGCTCGGTCCTTCCAAACCATGAAAGAATAAAATCAAGTTATGAGTTTGCCTATGCAACAAGTATTACGGCGATATTATTAGAAAGCGTAGTTTCTAATTAAATTAGAAATAGTTTTCAAATTGGATTAGGATATGTTGCTTATATAATTTTTAAAATGAGCTCTTTTAAATTATAATGAGTAAGAAGAATGATTTATTGAAAATTGTTTTTAATTAAATGTTAGAGTAAAGATATTTAGAAATATTTTCCAATTAGATTTAAAAATTGTTTTCAAATCAAAAATAAATTTCTATATAGATTGGGAATTTAATCCATTTACAAATCAATGAGTTTAATTCAATTTAATTTTTCCAAATAATTAGAAATATCATTTTAGATTATGAAGATCAATAACTTGAATTAAAAGAAGCTTGATGTTTTATGCATATAATTTGATTATAAGTGCATAAGTAGCATATTTTATTTATATGTTTGATATATATATATATATATATATATATATATTGGATGCATGTTAAATTGTATATTTTATACATGTGATGTTTTACATGTAATTTTGTGCTTAATGAGACGAATGTAATTAAATCCCTAATAAAAATACTAAGCACATGTTGAGAACATAACTGCTGTCTTCTATTGTTATAAGAATAAACCAGAGTTTTGTTTATTGTAGGCTTGTTAAGCAAACTCAATATTGCTTTAACCCAAACATGTTTAATCTTATAATAGTATGTTTTAACTAAATTTGTGTAATTTAGATGAGTAAACTCATTATCGCTTGAATTTAAAGGCAGGATTAAGAATAACATATAAGATATATTTTTATATGAGCTGTCACCTGACGAATCTAGGAGTCACATGAGATATGATTGATAAAGTTGTTATCTACCTAATTTAAGTTTAATTAGTTTGTTGAGCAAAATTAAGATCAACTATACTTGAATGAAATCCTAGCCCACTAGAAAGATTAGAGTGACCTTTTTTAATAGTAGTTATTTCAAATAAAACAGGGGGAGTAACCAAATATACAATTAAAGTCCTAATTTTATTTGATAGTTATGACATATAATTAATTACTTGGTTATATTACATTTATGTTGTGTATTGAGTAGAATTTACCTTGTTTAGTATAGTTGATACTAAGTTAGTGAACCAAATTTCTTAGACATATGTTATGTTTGAGAAGAGTTCTCAAAGTTAGAAACAAATATTGTATGCCCATTATGCTATGTTGCTATTTTTCTTTGTTGAGGATTTGTTGTCAAAGTTATAGACATGACAAAATCTGTTGATCTTTTAAGTTGACTAATGTCTCGTAAACTTAGATGACAACATGTAAGATGTGTGTCGACGCCATAATAGCAAGATGTAAGAGGTTACATATAGTATAGTTGAAAGGTATAATACCTTATTGGAATTGTTCCACTTAATTTAGCTTCCTAAAAGCATAAACATGAACATCAATTACAGGCATTTGCTATAGTATGATAATAGTTTTCATAAGAAGAAAAATGATTTCATGACTTTTCTTGTCTACATGAGATATGATAAAGATCATATGTATTTCTAGTTCATGCTTATGAGTATTTGGTACTTAATTTAAATTCAACATTATTACAATGTTCAAAATATAATAAGAGATAGATTATTGAGTAAAAGTAACTGATCTAATTTTGTACAAATAGTTTGTATGTGTTGGATCAAAAGAGACTTATGCTTAACACAAGTAGCAAGAATATAAAGTTGGATAACCAAGACTATCCTTTTATGTTATGTTGGTTAATTCAATAAAACGAGAATCATAAAGTTACATACAAGGATATATGTATTCTTATGATTATGAATCGTATGAAACTTGTGAAACTTGTCAAGTTAAAGAATAACCAAATCAACCTTGGTGAAAGAATGATGATAGTATTGAATTGTTAAATTTATACATGTGATGTATAGATGGAATAAAAATTCATAAAAGGATGATACTTATATTTCATTTGATTATTAATGACTTTATGTGATATA
>JAOQMS010000002.1:29162853-29172936 GCA_027563885.1 Erythroxylum longipes | reverse complement strand
GCATGTAACTATCATTTTCGAACTACTTATGTTGCTTCTGCTATTCACAACAACGTGTTGTTTTCTAGTTCTACACCATTTTGGCTGGGCATTTTTTCCTTGCATGAGCGCTATACAAATTAAATTGTTTTGGCAGGGTGCTGTTCATTGTCCATATTATATGAAGACTGGTGCTTGCAAGTACGGTGCGACATGCAAATTCGACCACCCTCCCCCAGGGGAGGTCATGGCTATTGCAGCATCACAAGTAACATCCGTTTCTAGTGATGAAGATGATGACGAAGGCGATGCTTGAAATATCCAAATAGTGTTACTCGTACAATGGATGAAAGCTTCAGCGTTCCCTTCTAACTCTTTAAAACTTTTTGGTGAATGCATCAGAAGACATGTATAATATGACTAAATAGCAAAATGAATGCAATGAAGTGATTGAGTTGTTTAAAAAGGACTTATCTGTTCGCTTGCTTTTGTAAGTTTAGCTACGAAATGTTGTCGGATGTGCAAAATGTTTTGCATCTGTTACTTAAATTTAGCCTTTCCTTTTCCGCGAAATGTGTAGGGGCCTGGGGGGGTGACGGTTTAAAAAACAAGGGGAATTTTATGCAAGTGAGGCTGATGGTATTCACTGACGAGGTGGACGTGGACATGGATTGCATAGTCATCGAACTGTGAATGTATACGGTGACACATTTTTCTCTGTCCTAACACAAAAAGGATCCATCTTCACGTTAAATTTCTAATAGGATGGCCTATTATTTATTATAAAAAGGCAGTTAACCGAGGCAGGGGGCGTGGCACGACATGGATCACCCAAAAAGAAAAGAGCAATACGGTGGTAGATTGCTTAAGAGAATTGAATAAGAGTATATTTGTATGGCTGGAACAAGGAAACTGAGAGCAGATCGAGAGAGGGGAAAAAAATGGCTATTTCATATTTTCTATCGATGGCTTTATTGAGTGATTGAGGGAGTGAGGAAGATTGAAAGTGTTTGTTTCGTATCGTATACAAAACTAAAACAAAAAGAAAAGAGGAATGAGGGTAGAAACTATTACTTGCGTTTCGTCAGTTGCATTTGCTAATGCAACTCATCCTCACTGGAAATGCTATCCTGCGACCTCCACTCCCCGTTTTCTTCATGCTCCGTCTCCAACTGCATCAGCAGCAGCTATGTCAAGTGTTGGCCCAAGAAGGAGAAATAAATTAACTAATCCTCTTCTCATCAATACCACCAACAACAACATTCTTATTAGTAACACTAAATACTGTGCTGCTGCTAATTCTTCCTCTTCTTCTTCTTCTTCTTCATCATCATCATCTGTCCCAAGTCAGGTTTTGCTCTTTCTTTCCCCTCTTTCATATATTCATTCTATTCATACTCCCTCTGTTACTTAAGTTTAGCCTTTCCTTTTCCCAAAATGAGTAGGAGGAGGCTGAAGAAGATAATAAAAATAATAATAGAAATGGAAAAGAAGATGAAAAGGACGGAGAAAGAAGAAATCTCAGAATTAGAGAATTGTATAGCAGATTCTGGAAAGTAGCAGCACCCTATTGGTTCTCTTCGGATGACAAGATCCAAGCCAGACTCCGTTTGGCCGCAGTCTTCGCCCTCACTTTGTCCACCACCGCCATCAGTGTTGGCTTCAATTACCTTGGCCGCGACTTCTACAATGCTCTTGCCAGTAATTTTTAACTTAACTACCCTCTCTTCTTTTTCTTTTTTCTTTTTATTTTTCATAGTTTTATGCTTTTTGTTATGTCTTTGTGTTGTTCCATCGAAGACAAGGACCAAGATCAGTTCACAAAGCAACTTTGGTACTACCTCGGAGGCTTTGCCGGAGGAATCCCAGTAAGAAAACACACACGCACACGCATATATATATGTATGCTTATTTCTCAAACTTTCTATATAACCGCTTTTGTTGTCATTTATTGTTTTTCAGTTCTTTGTTCTAAGAGACTATGCTAAAGACACTCTTTCTTTGAGGTGGAGGTCTTGGATGACCAAGTACTATATGGAACGCTATCTCAACAACCGGACCTTTTACAAAATTCAGTCCCAATCTATTATTGATAATCCTGATCAGCGCATTGTTGACGATCTAAGTTCTTTCACTTCCACTGCACTTGCCTTCTCTTTGACTCTTTTTAATGCTGCTGTTGACTTGATCTCTTTTAGTAGCATCTTGTATGGTATCTATCCTCCCCTTTTTGTGGTTCTTCTTGCTTACTCTCTTGGTGGAACTGCTATTAGTGTTTTTCTTGGACGGGTAGATTTCTTTTTCTCCACTTATATTTGTCTTTTTTCTTTGTTTATGGGTGAACTTGCGCAGTTTTATCAATGGTCACTTCTATACCTTTGATTTCAGGGTTTGGTCGCTCTCAATTTCTTGCAAGAGAAAAAAGAAGCAGATTTTCGTTATGGGCTTGTCCGAGTGAGGGAAAATGCGGAGTCCATTGCTTTCTACAGTGGTGAAGAAAGTGAAATGCATCTTCTACTGCAGCGCTTCAAAAATGCTTTTGAAAATTTGACTGTGAGATCTTTTTCCTATGACCAACTTGAATTTAAGTTGACTTCCCTGCTTGATTTAGTCAGTTTATTTCCTATCCTTTTTTAGTTGAAAATTAGCTGAAATTGCTCTTATCAAGGAGGGAAGTCTTTTGTATCATAGGTTTTAGGCAGACTATCCCTTGTAACTGATGAAACATAATCTTCAGAACACCATAGCTTCTGCTTTGTATTTAACCACCAACACTCTTGGATTGATTTTTCTGTCATAATTGGCTATCAAGTCAGAATCAGCGTGAAATTTTTTTTTTCTTTATCTTGGAAGTCATCTGAAATAACTTGTTTGTTTTCTTTGATATCTCTTCTCTTAGGACATCTTCTGAAGTTTCAAAGAGGAAGATAAAGAAGAAAAATGGATTTATTAATAACTTTTAATTTGTTTAATCATTGATGTGCAGTGATAATCAAGAAGAAGAAGCATCTGCTGATGTACTTTATTACAATTTAACTTTTATGTTCTATCATCTGATACTTGCTTGCTCATGTTTGTTTTGCTTCAGCAATTATTGATTTCTTCTAGAAATTTGGAGTTCTTCACCAATGGCTATCGGTATCTAATTCAGATTCTTCCTGCCGCTGTTGTTGCTCCTATGTATTTCTCAGGAAAGATAGAGTTTGGTGTTATCAATCAATCAGTTTCAGCTTTTAACCATATTCTTGGAGATTTTTCCCTCATTGTGTATCAATTTCAAGCCATCAGTGCCTTTTCAGCTGTCATTGATCGATTAGGTAAATTTTGAGTTTTATTTGAATTGATGTCAACATTAGAGGAGATACTTTGACTAAGTACAGTCTATATAGGAATTTCATATGTATTTGCAACAAATATGCAAGATGTCTTCCTTGCAATTGATTAATTTATTTTTTAATAGTGAATTAATAATTCTGGCAAGGAGCTGCACTCACTTATTTCAAGATGGTTCATCAATCCTTGCAATGTTTGATATTATGTCCTCATGATTCTCATACCTCTACCTGAGAAATATGATTTTCTAGCCTGTCTTGTTGCTGCTACCTTATTCAAGTTATACAAAACATTTTATTTTTAATATCTTTTTTTTTCTAGGAGAAAAATTTAATACTAAAATCATATATCATAGAATCTTCAACGTCAACATTTTCAAGTTCTATTGGTCGTTATGATATCAGAAATGAAGATTCCCAATTTTTTAACCTTCATTATAAGGGCGATATGTCTATGTCGTTTCTTTATTTGTCCATTTTTTTTCGCCTTTTGTGTTTTTTTGTGTGTAGATTTATGCCTGTCTTTGATCCATACTATGCGTTCTATTTGTGATTTTTTGCACCTCTTACGGAAATTAAACAAGAAGATCCTTAATGAGGTAAGATGCCTTTGCACGTGAACTTTTCTTTTGACTTTATCAATTCATATATGCAGGTGAATTTGATGATGTTCTCGATAGTGGCAGTTCCGAATGTCTCTCTACCTCTTCAGAAAAAATTAACCTTACATATTGCAACAGCAAAAGTGCACTCGTGTTGGATTCCATTAATGGGTCCATCCTGATGGACAACTATAAGAAATTGCTGGATGTAGAGAACTTAACCCTACTGACACCAAGTAAGTCGTCATTGATTAAGGATTTGTCATTGGTGATCAATAAGCAAGATCATTTGCTGGTTAGTATACTATTATTGCTGCTATCCTTTTTGCAATGCTTAATATGTTGCTTATAATTGAATCTTATTGTTTTTTACATAGTGAGGTGGTATGCTTGTGATGGGTGAAGATGATGTTCATACTGTTGTCTAACAGGTAATGGGACCTAGTGGGAGCGGTAAGACTTCTTTATTAAGGGCCCTAGCTGGTCTTTGGAATTTTGGGAAAGGAAAAATAACTTTCTATGTGGATCATGGAGATGATCCTCAGCCATCACTATGTGCACAAATGAATGGTCATGAAGTCAGTAGTGAGAGTTCTAAAGCAGAACTTGAAACTCCCACCATTAGAAAGCCCATGGGTGTATTTTTCCTGCCTCAAAAGCCGTATATGGTTTTAGGAACTCTTCGCCAGCAATTGCTTTATCCTACATGGGTTGTTGATGAAGATTCTGAGTCAGGCGGTTCTGAATCAGCGAGTAAGTTATCCAAATATGACTGTTTTTCATTCTAGTTGCCACTTTTAGTGCTAATATTCCAGGATTGAAGGTTTCTAGCAAACAGTATGATGTAGGAAAAAAAGAATTATTAACTAGTAGCTAAAAATCACAAAATTAGGAAATATGACTGATATTAGGTTACTGGGATATCATGTTTCAGGGTTAGATTTTGGCTAGGAATGCTGAAATTTCAAATTTTGCGTATTTGGAATTTTAAAGTTTGATTGCTAGAAATTTAGGCTTAGAATTTAAGGTTTAATATGACTGGAATTTAGGTTTAAGACAGGTGGAATTTAGTAAGAAACACAAACAGTAAAGAGTAGGAAACTAGGAGTCACTCCTAGGGTCTAGGAATTACTCTTAGAAGAAAACATCACACTTTCTAGTTGAAAACTCAAGTTTGTAGAAAAATTTCAGATTGTATATTCTTCATGAAGAGTTGAATACACACATATATATAGTTCTTAGAACCCTTATTCTAGTAGGAAAAGGTTCCTAATTTAAATCCTATTATAATGGATATTCTATTAGTCCTATACAACTAGGATAGCATATCTAAAATAAACTAACATATCTACTTTATATCTAATAAGGAATCCTAATACAATCTAAATTTCAGCCCTTATCTTTGATGTCAGCTCAATTTCCAGTTCTCATCCCACCAAATTAAAATTTGTAGTTGACTAATCTTTCTTCTTTTATTTCTTTTATAGACTTTAAGTTCTTTTGCATCACTCTATTCATTTAGTTGAAAATGAAAATGCCTTAACCCTATGACAATGAACTAAATTTGCATTAAAATTTCTACATCTTTGGATGAGCGGTGTCTATTCTGTCAGATCCAATTCTACAGTTGTGACAAAAGAGGAAAGCCTTAAGCTTATTAACAATGTGTTGAAGCTACACTCTATCTCGTCTGTTTCATATAGCATTTTTCCACAACTTACACACGTCTCTGTTGGCAATGCCATTTTCATGAAGGCCACTCTTCTATGGATAATTGGGTCTTCAGCCACTATTGTAAATTATGGTTTCATTTATTGTCTTTAGTAAAAAAGAAGGAAAAAAAAAGTCAAAAACAGACAAGTAACAGACAAACAAAACTGGAAAGAGCAAAAGATAATCAAAACAAGTGTCCGTGATCCAAAAGGACTGGTCTGGACTGTTTGCAAAATTCATATATAAGTTGAAATAGAAAGAAGAGTTTTAGAGATGACATTTGATAGTTGATGTATAGAGTATTATGTATATCTTTCTAGAATAGAATATCATAGATAATCTATCAAAAATTGTTCTAGTAATTAAATATTTGTTATCCCTCTATATAAAGACTTTTTATACTATGTAAGACAAATCCAATAAAGATGCAACCCCAATGGCTGTTTCTGTTAGTTGATATCAAAAGCAAGCTACCCATGTGAGTGTGTGCTCTGTTTCCCTTAAGAAGACCTGGTTTCAGTAATTGTCTTGTTGAGATGAATTCTAAGGAATAGTCTTTGCTTTTGATATATGCCAAGCTACCAAATATGGAAAGCCTGGACTCCTCGAGGTTGATTATTTGTATGTGATCTTAAGTTGGCAGATTATAACTTGAACGTGTGCTTTTATTTATTTATCTTTTACTTGCTTGTGTAATGAAGTTAATGATCCTGGTTGCTTATAGGTGGTTGCTTATTTATTGGGTCTCTTCATGGATACATGAAAGTGAAAACTTGAAGCAGAAATAAAAGCTAATACACTTTGCAGGTTCTGTTCAATTCTTAATGCGGAGGGCCTATGCAGAAAATGTGAGTGGAAAGCTTAGTAAGCCAACAAATAGTGATCTAATACGGGTTTTAGAGAATGTCCGTCTGGGCTATATCCTATCCCGTTTCAGTAGTCTAGATTCCATGCATGAGTGGTCCAGTGTTCTTTCCCTTGGAGAGCAGCAACGTCTTGCATTCGCTCGTTTGCTGCTTTCAAAACCCAAGCTTGTTCTATTGGATGAATCTACTAGTGCTCTGGATGAAGCCAATGAGGTAATTGTGTTCGTAGATTCATCTTTTATGTTGTTCTTGCAGCAGGAATGTGCCAATTCTAAGGACCCCAAAACATTTTAGACTGTTATTCTTACAATTTCTTAGCGAGTTATCTAAACAATGGTGCTTGACAAAAGAAAGCTTATCACCTTTTGATTCTCTAGTCCTCGTCCCAATCGATGATACAGTTGGTTCCATCTCGCAGTTTTGCCCCTCCTGGACTGCTCTGAGATGTGGTGAATTACTATGATAAAACAAAATACCATAGCCATGAATAGTAATCAGATGTCAATTTTTTTATTAAACCCCAAACTAAAATGAGCCTGTTGCTTGATTGGTGCATTGAAATATTCAGAGGAAACAACATGGGGGGTATTTAGTTTGAGTTGGTATTCAGTACGTTGGACCTGCAGTCAATGATTCTTAACCTGCGAAGTTCCTATGAGTTGCATATAGAATTTTTCCTTTTCACTAATCATAGTCTTACAACCCTATCATAATTGAAACATAATGAGGTGCCTTGAATTATTTTGTGGACCAGAAGGCTTCAGTTTTAAATTTCACATTCATGTCCATACTTTTGCAGGTACATTTATACAAGCAGATTGAAGAAGCAGGCATCACATATATTAGCATTGGTCATAGAAGAACTCTTTATGATTATCATAATAAAGTTCTACACATATCCACTGCAGATCCCAGCAGCAATAAACGCAACTGGCACATCGAATATCTCAATAACAATTCCTTGCTTAAATAGTTAGCAACTGATAATACTTTGTAGCTTCTGTTAAAGTGTCATCATTGATGCGCAAATATTTATGGTAATACCATTTTCCTGATTGGACATATAGGTCAAATATCATTGGTGGAAAGGTTAATTCTGAGGAAGTCATGAAATGTCTAATTTTATGCTGTGTCAATGGTATTTGCCTCATTTATAGAAATATTTGAAGTTACCGCAATTTATATTCTCCTTCATGCGGTTGGTTAAAGGAATCATGGGAAGTAGATGAAGTTTGAGCTCGCTGGATTTGGTGTGAGGAGATGACTTCACTTTTTTCTGTTGCAGCTTGAGCTTGACGCCTTCTTTTTCTTGGAGATGACTTACTCGTTGACTAACGCAGTTTTCAAATTCTAATATTTTCGAGAAGTGATATTCAGGCAACGGCCCTCCTTTCTGCGAATCTGGTTGTAAGAACATGTCATACTTCAAATGGTTAACTGTCGACCTGAAAATTGAACCACTCTACCGGTCTGATTAATTTACCGAGAGAACACAGTGATTTGATTGGAAAAACCTGAGGTAATGTGGACCAATTATCAGTTTTTATTTTTGTTATTTCTTCAGAATTTCGTAATTCTGTATGTTCTTGTGTATAGATATCAGCCTCGTGTTCACCCTTCAAGCCTTGATCATTTTGCTTGTTCTTGTTAATAACACGGTTTTGTATTAAAGACATTGCTCATAACTCAGACCGAAATAGAAGTAGAAAACACGGAATGATAAGGGGTGAAAAAGAGTAAAGGAGGTAACTGTGCAAATAACGTGTAAAAATTGCAAAAAAAAAGAAAATGTTTGACTTGTAAAAAAAAAATTATAGGAATTTTCTTAAATGGATTTTTTAAATTGTAAAAAAGGAGAGTATAAAAACCTCAATTTCGTATTCTTTGGTATAGCATTGAAACATTGAAAATTTTTAATCATATAAGAAATTGTGCATTATAGATTTTTTTTTTCACACTACAAATTATATTAACTAATGGCTTAGACATATCTTTTGTTTACTAATACTGACTACATATGTAAATAAATATGTTGTAACATAATTTAATTTTAATATAATATTTAAATATTTAACATGAATCTAAACTCTAAATTGTACTTTTATTTAGACTTAAAAAGTTTTATTTTGGCATAATTTTGTACACTGTCGTTTCATAAATTATATACATATTGACATTTGAGATAGCCATAATTTAATGGTGGAGGAGATAACGATGTTTTGTTGGATATGTATCTTTGTTAGAAGAGATAAGGTCAAGAAAATAATAATAAGAGAAAGGAAAGGTGACTAATATTAATGAAAATTTAAAAGAGATAAAACTTATGTAGTTCAGACATATTAAGAGGAAATACTCTGACGCTTAAGTAAGAAGATACGAGAAGATTGTACTTAGAGATTGTAAGTCGAAAAAAGAAATGCTTAAGAGAAACTGAAGGAAGTAATACAAACTGATATAACTCTATTGGAACATACCAAGGACATGATCTTTAATAGAAAATTTTAGCATACTAGGATACAAAGAGGTCCTATTTCTTATAAGTCTTTTGAATATTTTTTTTTGCGAGTTTTATGTCTTATATTTAGCCTAAACTTTTAATATGTAATGCTTTCCTCTTAGTTATTTAGCTTAAATATTTTCTTACTTAGCCTAAATATTGTCTCGTAATGGTTTGTTTGATCGATTGATTTATTTAACTATCTTCTTTCTTGATTACGTATTTATTTACTTATTTTTATTATTTTATTACTATTTATTTATTTTATTCTTTATCTTGTTTAATATTTATTATATTAGTGATTTTTATATTTTTATTTGTACACATTTATTTATTTTTATTTATTACCAATATCTGTATATTTTACTCTCTCTCTCTCTCTCTCACTCACACACACACACATTATATATATATATGACTTAAGTTAATTTTTAATATAAAATTTAAAAATTTAAAATCAATTTTAACTCTAAATCATATTTTTATTTATACTTTCTTAAAAAATTTTATTTTGGCATAATTTTGTACAGTATGTCATTCTATAAACTGTATACATATTTATATTTGAGATAGTAAAAAGTCTATTTCTATTGTCTTTTAGTTACAACTTATTTTCTCTTTTTCTTTAAACAATAGAAATATTTAGTTTTAAGTGTGCCTTTAAACTTCATCTTTTATTTCTTATTGTTTTATTAGCTACAAGCAAAATGTAGCAATGGGATAGCGATGAGATGGGATTTTAGAGCCTAAAGGAACATGACCCACATGCTAAATAGGGGAAGCTCACAGTACCCTCAGGGTAACACTTAATACAAAATGAGAAGCAATTTATAACATCAAAGGAGTGACGGGCATAAACATATTACAACACAAAGATTTGCTCACATTGAAGGGGTTGTGGAGTTAAAATAATGCACATTCCAGGGATAGGTCCATCTGATGGTGAGCCACAACATTAGTTTGACGAATAAACAAGAGATTAGGAATGAAGAACGAACTAGTGCAAGTGGGGATCAAAAGGTAGAGTAGCAAAATACACTAACAACCAGATTTTAGAGAGTTCAATTACTTACTAAGGATCTTGTGTTAGTTTA
>JAOQMS010000002.1:29088451-29149343 GCA_027563885.1 Erythroxylum longipes | reverse complement strand
TATGTGAAATATTTAAAAATTATTGTCATTTTATATTAAATTATTAATTGTGATTATTATTTATTATTATAATTTTTAAAAACAGGGTTAATGTAAGCCTGTAAAGCATACATTATATAACTATACAATATATCAATGGACTGTTTTGCAAATTTTAAAAATTTCAGGAACTATTTTATAAATATAAAAAATTATCCGAAACGGTAGCTAGTATTGACCGGTACCGATACAGTACCGTACTAGAACTTAATCCGATACCGACTCCAGTACGGTATTCGCAACTTTGCATCTATTTGTCAAAGTTTCTTCTTCATTTCATATGGCGAAATTGACATTTTTCTTCTAATAAAATAATTCCAATACATAATAATACAAACATAAGTTTTCCTATTACTTTGCCATTAAGTGGCAAAGCTTCCAAGGCAACCTATTAATGAAGCCCTATACGGAATCATAATGTCATATCACAATATCAGTAACAAACATCACCCAATTGATGGAGACAAAAAATTAACGAATATCAAACAAAAGTTTATGCAAACGTTTTATACATTACACAAATGCGTCAATTAAGGACAACGAGACGTCACAAGGAAAATTGCTAAAAGTAGGTTGCACGTGTTTATACATATCAAGGCGGTGTTAAACACCCCATTTTAATCTGGCTAATGTTTTTATATTCATCAATATTAGAGAGGAGATTAGTTGAAGCAATAATTCCACCATTATAGCCATTCATCAGTAGCTTACCTATCTTTAATCTCCACTCCGAGCGGTCTTTTTCACTCTTCCTATCATGTACAACTCTATCGCGGTAGTTGAGCATAGTTGCTATGCCACTATTGGGTACCCAACCATACTGCGTTAATACCTGTGCTTCCCCTTCGCTTAAGTCTTGTCCAATCTTCGACCATATGCAAAACCAAATATATGAGAAGCAAAAAGTAAAAATTAAATAAATGAGGGCTTGATGAAAGAAACAAGCCAAAAGATTAATGTAATCAGACATAGTAATCCATCAATGAAAATGGCATCTCCCTACCCCAATTATACAGGGTTGATCTCCTGAGTTCGAAATTGTAAATGCATCTCGCCCTTGATCTTAATGAAAAGAGCCACTCAATTATTTTGTATCTTTTTCAATCAAAAAAGAAAGAGAGACAGCCAGTCTAACAGAGTGTACAGATAGAAGTAGATCAGGAGGAAGAAAGCAGGGAACATAAGATTGTTAATTAACCTTTCAGAAAAAAGATACAACCATGTGATTAAAAAGGTGAAGTACAAGCTTCATTAATTGCTCAAACAGTCCAAGAATACTACTTTCAGTGTAAACCGCCACAACAGCAGCTTAGAAGAGGAAAATAAAACCGTCCAATAATTTCTTAGAGTCTGTCTTAGTGACGAATTCACCATCTGCTAGGACTGAGATTCTATTGGAATTCATGTTTTATAGGCTATTAAGAATTTTCCATTCATTATTTAATTATATAAGGTTACAAATTGCAAATCCTCTTTCCCATATTTTCACAGCTTCAAAACATAGATGAAGCAGTAGACAGAAAAAAATTAGAAATATCAAACACATCAAAATATCTGCACAAAAGAAGGCAAAGTTTCATTTGAGATTCCAACATTTACCAATGTCTAAAATTAGCTCAGCAAGGTTCATTGAACAGATACTCATAATACAATAAACAGTATCTTCATCTTCAAAAGATTAAATTAAGATGAATGAAAGAACAAGAATCCGAAATGTAATATACACCAAGAATCAAGCCCAAAATACATGACAAGAAAACACTTTTTAAATCGCTGAATTCCTATCTTCAATTGACCTGGTGAAGTTGAAAAATGTTTGGACCAATTTAATACCTTAATGACATACTCAAAGAATAGTTAAGTTAAAGAATAAACTCATAATAATCAAAGTTCGATATCATATGTACATGTCAAACTTGAAAAACAAGATTATTGACTCCTTATCAAGTTGACCTATGAAAGCCAACCGATAAAATTTGTAAATTACTTTTGTTATCTAGAAGATGCAAAATCAAGTGCGTGACTTAGAGATGAGGATAACATCAATACACAGGAAGCTTGTTCGTAAAGAGTTCGATGCAGGAGGAAAAGAGGATACCTTCCACACGGACCACACCAATTTAAAATTGAACAAGGAGCACAGTGATGCAGGAGCATTTAAGAATAGTAAATGGAGATAATCATGAGACATTGAATGGAGATAATCACGAGACATTGATACTTGGATTACATGGGCTAAAAGCAAGGGACAACACATTTCATGGGCTGAACGAGAAAGTAGTTGAGTTTAGACTGAATATGGATTGCATGCTTACTATGGTTGAATTTTAGGAAGTTTTCTTTATTATTATTTTGTTGTTTTCGTATATTTTTCTGTTATTATGATTTTAGAAAGGATAATAATTAAGAAAAGAGCTATAACGTAGGTTTGCTTGACACCCAAGTATTATTTGTTGTTTCCTAACAAATTAAACAGATTTGTTTTCTTTGTTTCCCAGTCAAAATAGGCATATTTGTTTTCTTTGTTTCCTAATCAAATTAGACAAATTTGTTTACTGATTTTTAGTAAGATTTTAGTTTTCTTTCCCTCTTCAAGAGTAGAGAAGCTCAAGACCTCTATAAATAGGGAGCATTGTAATGAATAAAGCAAACTTAAGGCAATAAAATTTAGGTTGAAAGTCTTCTCACAAGCACCTATGTGTGTTTTTTAGTTTCTTGCCCGAGGTTAGGAACGACCCTTGGGTTAATATATTTGATGTTGCGTCTTTAGAAGAGCTGAACTCAAGTTCTTTTCCATCTTTCTTCTCTTTTATTCAACACGTTCAAATTTATTTTCTTGAGTAACCAAATGCATCAAGTAGTATCAAAGTTGTGTTTTGAAGCTTTCTCAAGCGTCAAATAATTTTGGTCTGTTCTTAAATCTGTTTTGTGATTTGCAATATGGCCAATGATGAAGCATTAAAGAAGTTAATTAAATAAGTCATGGCTGAGCAAGTTGCAAAACTGACAAAAGCTCTTAGGCAGTGCATAGAACTAGCAGAGAAAAGTATTCAAGAGACGAGAGATAATATTGAAGGGATGGTTTGTCGAGTTATTCAGTATAACAGAGGAAAGAGTAAAGCCAAGTTTGAAGAGTTGGAGAATTCAAGCAAAACTGGAACCGGTTTTCTTCGAACCAAGAACCAAATTTGATGAAGACCGTAGACTTAAATTTGAACTTCCAAAATTTGATGGGAGTATAGACCCTGAAGATTTCCTCAAGTGGTTGTGGAAAACCGAAAGGATCTTCGAGTACAAACGATTTGATGACAAGAAGTTCAAGGTGGCAATTTTCAAACTCACTAAGTTTGCAAGTATTTGGGACAAGAATCTTAACGCTAAATGCATAAGAGAGGGTAAGGAAGAAATAGGCTCATGGCAAATACTTAAGAAACATATGAGGCGGAAGTTCCTTCCTTGAGAATATGAGCAAGATCTCAATATACATCTCACCAAGCTCAAACAAGATAACTTGAGTGTGGAAGAGTATATCAGAGAATTTGAGAAGTTGGCCTTACTTTGTGATGTGGAGGGGAAGAAGACACAACGTATGGCAGGCTTGATTGGAGGTTTGAAGCCTTGGATCGCAAATCATGTGGAGGTTTCGACTTATAGCACTTTTGAGGAGGCGTGCACCTTGCTCTTAAGTCTTACTACTAGGCCTCTTGCTCTTAACAAGAGAAGAGGCCTATTATTAAAACGTTTGTTAAAGGCTATACTGACTTCTAAATCAAATCCGTGACTAATATAAGCAGAACTAGTGCAAAAGAAAAGGTAGATTTGAGTTCACAACGGGCTAATTTTGGCAAAAATAAAGAGAACAATGGCAAATAAAAAGTGAATGTCTAGCATCAACCACAAGAAAAGATCAAGCGTTAATGCCTCAAGAGTCAAGGGGTTTAGGCATTATTAACATGAGTACCCTACAAGCAAGTCTTGACGATTCAAGAGATGCAAGAGGTTAAGGAAGAAATCTCAAGACAACTCCATGCTAACCCACAAGGAGGAGACGCTGCCCCACAAGAAGGAGACACTGAGGATGAAGTTGTCAAAGATTCGAAAGTGGATGCCGGTGAGGAAAGGGAGTCTTTGATGATTAGACGTGTCCTAAAGGCTGAAAGTGTACCCTTAGATGCACAACAACATGAGCAACTTTTCCATACACGATGCATAGTTTATGGTAAGCTTTGCAATTTAATTGTAGATAGTGGAAGTTGTACTCGGTTGCCTCAACTTATTTAGTTGAGAAACTGAACTTGTTTACTAAGAAGCATCCTAGACCATACACTGGGGAACGATTTAAAGGCAACTAAACAGGTTGTGGCATTTTCAATTGGAAACGAGTACAAGGACAATGTTCTTTGTGATGTAATTCCAATGAATGAATGCCATATCCTTCTTGGGCGACCATGGAAATATGATAAGAGGGTAAATCATGATGGATTTAGAAATTCCTATTCGATCGAGAAGGATGCAAAACGAATCACTTTGTTGCCGTTACCATCTTTTAAAATTTACAACGTAGAAGAAAGCAAACAAAGCAAGGAGCTAGTTGTTAGTAGAACTGAATTTTTAAGGGATTTGAGAGAATATAACAAGGCTTTTTCATTGGTTTTAAAGGAAGCTAAAAGGATGGAGGCCATAAAAATTCATCCAGATTTGCAACAACTATTGGACAAATTTTCATGTGTTTTCCGAAGATTAGCCACTGGGTTTGCCTCCTTTTCGAGGGATTGAGCATCAAAATGACTTAGTGTCAAGTGCGCCACTGCCCAATAAGCCTACTTATAGATTGAATCCTAATGAAGCCAAGGAATTGCAAAGGCAGGTGTAAGAGTTATTAGATTGTGGTTACATTTGCGAGAGCATGTCTCCGTGCGTCGTTCCAACATTGTTAGTTCCAGAGAAACACGAGTCGTGGAGAATGTGCATAAAAAACAGGGCTATGAACAATATAACACCAAAGTGTAGGTTTCCCTTTCCTAGGCATGATGATATGCTTGACGAGTTACATAGCCATAAGGTGTTTTCTAAGATTGATATCACCAAATTCGAATGCGCTTGAAGATGAATGGAAGACAACATTTAAAACGAAGTATGGGCTGTATGAGTGGTTAGTCATGCCTTTTGGACTAACCAATGCACCTAGTACTTTCATGGGCCTCATAACGACATACTACATCCTTTCCTTGAAAAATTTATTGTTGTTTATCTAGATGAGACTCTCGTGTACTCTAAAAGTGATATAAAACAATTAGAGTATTTAAGATTGCTATTTGAAACTTTGAGAGAGTATAAGTTGTTTAGGAAGATGGAGAAGTGTACCTTCATGACTTCAAGGGTGGTTTTCCTTGGATATGTTGTATCTCGTGAGGGAATCTCGATGGATCAAGCTAAGGTTGAAGCTATTAGAAGTTGGCCAACTTCAACAACATTTTCTCAAGTGCAAAGTTTCCATGGGTTGGCTTCTTTCTATTGGCGATTCATTAAAAACTTTGGCACAATCCCCTATTAACGAGTGTTTGAAGAAAGGTAGGTTTGAATGTGAAAGTAATTCACAACACAAATTTGAGCTGATCAAAGACAAATTGTGCAATGCTCTGATTTTGGCACTTCTGGACTTCAAAGAATTATTTGACGTTGAATGTGATGTAAGCAACGTGGAAATAGGTGTTGTTCTTCTCCAACAAGGGCATCCCATTGCATATTTCAAGAGAATTAGAGAAAATGCTTAGAAGCTAGACTTGTCCGAAGATTTTGGAGTTTCGGCTACGTTAACATTGGTGAACTTTCTCCCTATCTTAAGGATGACAAACTTAAAGAGCTGAGGACAACTTCTTTAGAAGAAGCAGAGAATGATGCGGGAGCATTTCAAGAATGGTCTAGTACATGGAGATAATCATGAAGCATTAATACTTGGATTACATGGGCTAAATGCAAGGGACAACACTTTTCATGGGTTGAATGAGAGAGTAGTTGAGTTTGGACTGCATATGGCTACACGCTTATTATGGCTGAATTTTAGGAAGTTTTCTTTCATCATTTGTTTGTTATTTTCGTATTTTTTCTGTTATTATAATTTTGAAAAGAATAATAATTAGGAAAAGGAATGCATTATGCAGCTTTATGCTCGAAGTAAGAACTAAACAAGACACAGTACACTTGGAACATTTTTTGTAACTATTAATAAAGAAAATAAATTCAAACATAGGTTATATAAAGACTACTAGAAAATTCTCTCTTCTCTGCATAGAAATTATATCTACGATTTACAAAGAACTAGGAATGACATGAAGTGCCCAAGAATTATAATTTAACACTTTCAACTCTTAAATTCATAACTATAAAATTCTCTCTTGTCTACAACTGAAACATCCAACCCTATGACCTCTTGTCACCTTAATCCTAATCCTACTAAAACAAGGACTTTAATTTGAATTACCCTATTGGAAACTAAATACTGTGCTAATATGGTTTTACTATCCCTAAAAGAATTAAATCCTAAACCAAAACAGCAAAGCTGAAATAAAAATTATTTCAATCTGTTTTCTAATAAGAAAAATTAACAAGTAAAAAACTAAACTACTTTTCTTCGCTCATCATCCACTTATAATAAAACTCAATTAAAATCCCAAGGTAAACCTGGCAGGATTTGTGAAGACTATGGTTTGTTTTCAATTGGCATCAAGCTTGTGTACAGCTATGATGATTTTGCGAAATACTCAAATTTGGCCCATGAACACCTATAGTATTGGAAATCACAGGCACTTGTATTTGAGCTCAAAAACCAAATGCAACAGCATGGGAAGATAGCCACAATAGTTGCTTTAACCTATGTACCAAGTACTCAAAGGAGACAATAAATTACCAATAGAGCTTTATTCTCAATTAGAGAAATCCTGCCACAGTTAGTGAGTTTCATAACAGTCACTAGTCTCTTGATCTGCCAGTTAATGGACAAAGAATCCACCAATTCAAAAAAATAAGTTGCATAGCCATATTCAGGGCGTTCCAACACAATTCTGCATTCAAGTGGAATTACATAGCATTATTTTTTCTAGAACATATAAACAAAACAATCAACATAAAGAACGCTTCTGTTGCAAAGATACCTGTTATGGCGTTTAAAAACAAATATAAATGATTGGAGGTCTCGACACCAACCCCATTCAGCAGGCCAGTTACGGAATTGTAAATATCGTGTCTAAAGGAAGAAAACCAATAAAAGAACAGTGATGAAAAGCTTTCGCTAAAATTAATAATAAGGATGTTAAAGACAAGATCTAACATCACGATCTAAAAGGCAATATTCAAGTAAACTTGTTACCTGCTCCACGAGTGAGAATAGACATTCCAAGCAATATGTGGGTTTTGACGCCTTTGTGCACCTTATAGGAGCAAGCTTAAGAAATGAATTTCGTTGAAGAAATAGCTGTCGAAAAACGTAGAAACTCAGTGAAACCAATGACAAATACTCATGGCTTGCATGTAACATACGAAAGAAATACTCCCACATTCCAAATCAGTAATTATTATAGACCTTGAGTCTACCAAAGAAAATTTTCTTGTTCTAATATTCAGTGGCCAGTACATGCTCCTCACTGTAAATGCCTAATATGAAATAATAACCATTTAGTGATGTTGAAACATATACCAAGAAAATGATGGAACAAATACATAATGTTACATAGATCCTATGCTAACCAGAAGAAACATAAATCAATAGACATCAAAGTCTAAGTTAAAGCTGCCAACCTTTGACATTATAGCTTCAAATTCGGCAAAGCTGTCTTCAATGAATGATTCATCTATAGCTTCATCATCCTCAGTTTCTCCATAAAGCTTAATTTCATGCACATTTACACCTTGACCAATTAGGGCCTGACAACATGGACACATAGTTTATGTTATTTCTTCAAGAAAGGAAAGGACAACTCGTATTTTTTACCTGTAAAAGACCAGGAGCATCTTCTTCCAGTGCTGTTTCAACTGAATCACTGAAGTTTTTGGGTAACAAACAATTATCGATACTGGGTATCAATATTAAAGCCAATAGGGGGAAGAGAAAGAAATGAAGAAAATTTATTACATGGCAGTCTTGTTCCTTTTCCGGGGACGGCTGCTCTTCATTGGATTTGGAACTTCAGAAGAACCTTGATCACACTCAACATTTAAAGGAACACCTTTCCTTAAGTATTGAAATCTTCCTAAGATATCAGATTCAAAATCTCCATCTGTTTGTATCTTTATTCTATCTCCCAACTGCATATGGTCCTTGTTGTCCTCGTAAAGTTCATTCACTTCAACCTTCATTGGTAAAATATTTGATAACTCAACTATTTCATTACCGACTAAGTTCTGCAATTCATTGTCTTCCAACAATTCTGTCTTCATCTGCTTTGAATAAGGCAGATTTTTTGGGTTGGGAGGCAAATAATCTCTTCCATGGTTTAAGTTCCACCCCATTGGTTTTCCCTAGGAGAAGTAGCAGAAATTGCTCTGTTTCAATACAATAGCAATACAACAGGATCCTTCGGGAAAAGAAAGTTGTGATCATATAAAATGAACAGTGTAACTGCAAATCAATGTATCAGCATTGTAGACAACCATAATTCTGCAGTATCATATTATCTGTAGCCATGTTGCTAACCATCGACTTCCACTTAATCTATCAAAGCAATGACGCACTGATCATTGTGGTTTGAAAGACAATTTACTTATCGTTACTCAGCCTATCCGTTTTGAAGTACAGAACAATGGAATTATAAACATATGATGGAGCAAGCATGAAATTTTAACAAATTAAATCATAATAAACATGAATTTGCACTCATGTTCTCGTTCAAAATGTAGATAGTTGTGGGCCTAGATTTGGCATCTTAACAAGTGAAGGGATCTTTTTCCATCAGCTCAATAGCTATGCATTTTTGCTTCCATGATCATTACTTAGACAAGATAGAACTCCTGTACCTCCGATTCTAGCTGTGTGGCGTTCAACATTTTCCTAAAATAAATAAAATTAAGAAAGAAACACAATAGTTAGCAGCAGCAAATAAATTACGATACCAAACGAGACAAATTTAAATCTGATTCAAGGGCTGATAAAATACTGGAGACAGCTATCACAAAAAGCAAGATATCACCTTCTAAGTAATATCCTTAACCGCTTCATAAGTGTTATGTGATCCAGATCATTGGCAAATACATTGGTGAGACTGCTATTGAGTTTTGCCACTTGCTGATGAGTGTCAACAGAACCACTTGGCCTTTCATCTAATGATCTCTACAAGACATTAGTAAAGCTCTCTTTATTTTGGCTTGTTTATCCAAGACCACCAACTTTTAGGTAAAAGTAACATGCAATCATATTGGTTTTCTCCAGTTCAACCAAATTAAAACAACACTATTCTAGATACTACCTGATCTGAAGTAGAGTATACTTTACTACCCTGACTAATGCAAATCGTTGAGATATCCAAGTCTTGGCCAGTATCATTTTCTGAAAATTTATCAGAATGGACAGGGTAAAAGCCTCTATCACATTCATCGTTACCAGCATCACTTAAGGAATTCTTGTTCTCTTGATTTTGTTGATGTAACAAGTGTTGATCTATTGCTTCACAGATGATTTGAGCAGAAGAACCCTGCAAAACAAATATTTATATGTTGTTGAAAACACAAAGGTAAAACGTCCTAGGAAAAACAAAAAAACAAAATTGCCAAAAGGTTCTAGACAACCATTCGAAGCACTATACATTTGGAACGAAACCTCTCTTCACAACTGACATAGTAATTATAGCAAACCTCCAATTTCAACATTTCCTATGTCAAGAGGTTTAATAAATTGAATAGTCCAGACGCAACAAACAATAGGCAACAAGTATCAGATAATCCGCCTTCTAAGGAAAGTAGCTTTGGCCATTTATGAGTTATTAGCCTGTCTATCCCATGGCAGCACACGATAGCATAAATTATCACTCAAAAGATTCCACTTACTTATGAAAATAACACATTCCATCCTTTGATTAAGCATGCCTTTGATAGCATGCTTCTAAAATAACTGTCGGGCGAAACACTGAGTACCAAATTGGCCAACTCTATGTGTAGGCAAAAGTAATACAAGAAATTTTATCCACACGAATGACCTCGTGCATAAAGAAACAAAAGCATAACATGAATTCAAGAAACCAGGTAAAGAACAAGACAAATGAACATAATCCAGTGAATTACCTGTGAATTAAAGCTCCCATCTTCGTTATTGACAACATCATAATGAAAACTGCGAACGTAAAAAAAACTACAATTAATGTTGATGTTTAACAACAACCCCACAAAGAAGTAACAATATGTAAAGGATTAAAAGGGAACAAAAATTTCATCTCACGCTGTTGTAATTCGATTCCTGGCCAGCAAAAGCTTTCGGCGTTGAATCAATGGAATATGGTCAAGCTCACTGGAAAAGACAATGTCACCGCATTCCTCTTCCCTTTTGGTGGAAACCACCTTAAGACCACACATTGCTTTTTCTTTTGTTTTTGTCGCTTGTTTATGTGGTCGAGAAACAGTTGAGATGAAGTTAGGGTTCTTATCAATGGAAATTTGGTTGGCCTTGCAACGTGAGTACAGGTACAGCAATGTCCGACCTGTATTTACGAGCGAAGGCTCAGATACCATAAACTAGGAGCCTTAAAAACCCAATCACCTGAGAGCTTCGAGTGCGAGAGCGGAGCCTCGTAGCTCCCATTCACATGATTTCCAATTGCACACCCTCACCTCACATAAGCTAATGCAAAAGCTTTCCTCTGCATTATTAAAATTTCAGCTGAATTATTAATTTATTAATTTATGTTTTTTATTATAATTATTTTTTATCTATACGCATTATTAGTTCATGTTCTCCTTAACTTGTTTAGAATCTTAAAAATTAAAGTACACAATAATTACAAAGTCAATTACGTCTCAAATTTTACTATCTAAATGTCGATTGTCCAATTCAATAATATATTATCCTGAGTTTATAAAAATACGAAAAATATTTATGGTTATATAGTACGATTGAAAAAAAATGAGAAATTTTAATGTGGAACGAATATTAAAGTCTATGCATTAAACACTCAAATATCAAAAATTCAAAGGTTTAGATTAATGGGCACCATATGAGCTACTAATATGGTATATCTAGGTCTCTAAAATATAAAAAATTAATATATTACTATATTATACAAAAATACAATGTTATTATACAAAAAATATTATTACACTATATAAAAAATACCACAATACTATATAAAAATACTACTAGATTATACCAAAAATAATATGATATCATACCAAAAATATATATCATCACTACGTACAAAAAAATACCTTTTAGTTAATATTGTAAGTATCACCTATTTATATTACAAATGCTAAAATGCTCTAGCTCTATAGAAATATCATTACTCTATTAAAAAATATTAGCACTTTATACAAAAAGTGTCATTGCTTTGCAATAAAAAAATTGATCAAAGTTGTAAATATTGCCGGTTGATATTGCAAATAGTATAATCCTATAAAAAATACTACCACTCGATAAAAAAAATCATCACTCGTTACAAAAAATATCATTAATCTATAAAAATTTTCTCTAGTTTTATATAAAAGATACCTTTAGTTAACTATAACTATCACCAATTCACATTAAAAAGACCACAATCTTATAAAGAAATACTGTTACTATATACAAAAAAATTCATTACTTGTATACAAAAATACATGACCTCAATATTATAAATATCATCATTCATATTACAAATACCACAGTCATATACGAAAAATAACACTACTGTAATTGTCAGTTTCCAAAACTATTGAGAGTTAGAGTGTTAGATTACTTAGTCACATCAATTACATCATATTAGAATGACTTTGGTGCATTTAGTATATGATTTTATGATTTTATTCACATGCATAATATGAGCATACACACATGAATTTTGATTTAGAAAAATTACACTCAATTGATATGTTCCAAGGTATGAAAGTTTCAAAATAATTATGATATGATTGTGCATTTATAATGTTTTGTAGTTTGATTTACCAATAAAAAGAACTAATGGATTACAATTAGGAATTTGAAATTTATTTGTCACAATTGAAAGATTGATGGATTAAAATGCACATTTAGACTAGGAAAAATTTCAAGTGGTAAAACAAGTTGACATGTAAAAATTTAGGATGACTAAGCCTATAAAATGAGTGACATATGGCAGTAGACTTGAGTAATAAATGGCTTAGAGAATTAAGTGACAAATGGCAGAAGAACTAAGTAACATTTGGCAGCCTAAAGAGTGGACATGTAGCTGGCTTAGCACTTTACAAGTGTCCTTAAACTCATTTTACACCTGCACTATACAACATAAACATTTCCAGAATCATCTTCATTGTATTTTATTGTAACTCTCTCCTTCTTCTCCCTCTCACCGTCGAAACTCACTCCTCCCTCACATCTTGAGTTTCTGCTCTAAATTTTGTCCATAACCACCTCAAAACCTTTGTCATTTCTTCAGAAAGATAGCTATATTCTGCTGTCTTCTTTTTGTCTCTGTTGAAACTCACCCTACTCCCTCATTGTTCCTGAGATGATATTGCGTGCATGTGAGGCAAAGCATACTTGATACATTGAGGTGGCATTTGAGCTGAACAAGTAAGTGATGTACTGATCTATTATGGCATGTGTTAGCAGAAATTATAATGACTGACTAGGAATAGAATGAATGTGGTATTGGTGTTGAAATTGTGCTAGAAAATGATGAATGAAATGGGTTACATTCTGTTATACTTTTAGATACATGACAACAGTAGTTTATGGGCTGTTATATGGATGATTTAAGTTGGGATTTGAAATTGATGATGAATTCATGCTAAAGATATGTGTTATTGAAGTGTTTTCAAATATGAAAAAGTTAGGACTGCGTGTATGATGGTATAAAGTGAATGGTAATAAAAAAAATGAGCAGATTTTTGTGAGATTTAATGTAACCAATATGGAAGCTAGAATAGCATGAAATGAGGTATCTTTAAAGGACATGAATTATAGAAAAATTCAAGTGATATAGATATATCTAAGTATGTGAAATCTGTGCAGAATTGAAGGAAGATAGGCAGTGCACGATCGTGGCCCTCAATACACGATCGTGGCCTGTTGCATGAGCTTCTGTCACGATCATGGCATGGTCTCCCACAATTGTGGGCCTAGTTCTGGAATGTTAATTTCAGCCTTGTGTATATGTTGAACCAGATGAGGAAAAATCACTCTAAATTGGTGTATTTGGACTTGATTAAAGCTTGGAATGAACCTAAATTGTTGCTTGATTAATTGGTTAAGAGCTTGATAAGTTTAGGTTATTAATTGATGTCATAACTTAAAAGATGTACAGTTTTGATGTCAATGTATCCAAATTTGGAAATTATGATGTGATAAAGGAATAAAGGTGTTCTTATGAATGCAAACATGATCTTAACGATACGAGTAATTAGTATTAGGCATGAATGAATGAGAATTGGGTAATTGTATGAATATATATATTGCTAGAAAAGTTCGGTGAATGTATGATTATTGAATTTGGAGTAAATCAAGCTTACTTCAGGTATAAACCTGATTGCAAACTAGTTGTATACAAGTTATAATGTTTGAATAGTTAAGATATTTATATAAGAATATATACCCAAAAAGTCAATTAAGAATGCATTGAAACATGACACATATACATGTGCATGATTTTATATTCATATGATTAAACAAATTAGTGATTTATGAACTATGTGTGTATTGTATGATGATAGACACGCAAGGTGATCGTCAACATCCAGACATTGCTGGAACATCGAGGCAATAGCTTTTCTTGAGCGTACTGTAAGTTAACTTAGATGTGTAAACTCATTTATATGTGCTTCTGTATGAATTGTATGTTTAATATGGAATGTGTATACAATTGATTGATAAATTCCGGACTTAGATATGGGGAGTTTGATATATGTGGCATGAGTACACAACAATGAAAGGAAATGAAAACATAGCATATGAAATGATGCATCTCATCACATTGAAATACATGATCAGATAAAGGAGTTGTGACCAAAGTGACCGATGTGCAGAAAAGAGCTTTGAGATAAGGATTATAAAAAAGATTCCTAGGCTCAAATAACATGGACTCGGTATTCATAATGGATACGAGCTAGAAATGATCTCGGTATCCACAACGGATATGATACAGTAAATTGGGTTGATTGGCACTTGTTCACAACAAAACAAAATAAGAATGGAAACACATATGCATTTGCATATACATCCCTACATGTATCAAATGATTGAATTGAAATGAATTATTAAATTGTTTTGAAATAGTGAATTACAGTTGAAGTTAATAGAGATGTGTTGTGACATGTAATGCTAGCTTACATGATATGCTTATGGAAGTATGATAAACATTGATATACTTGTTTTTGTGATATGACTTGAGTGAATACATCGATGATGACTAACTCACAGAGTTCGCAAACTCATCAAAATTGCAACATTGTTTTTTAGGTTCAAGGGAATTCTAGCTACTAAGGTGATGTAGTTAAAGTCTAATACTTACATTTTGGGGACGAGAATGGCTCAAAGTTCTGATCAGCTGAATCTGAGGAGTCTAGTTAGAGTCTTGTGTATTAACATCCCATTTCATATTGTATATTTGATACTGAGATTGAACTAAATGCAATCTCAAGATACGATCATTAATTAAACCTAATCACCAAATAACCTAGGATACGATCTCTAGATTTAATTAGGTAGTAACATTACGAATTAAGAAAACCGATTAATCAAGGCAACAACCACATATGATGCGTTATTTAACCTAGATCATGTCATCCCTAATAATTACGAATCATTAGTCGCTACACATGAATTTCAACATAACAATTACGGAATATATCAAAATTCTAGCAATGGGGTTGCAATCAAACGATTCAATGAACTCATTAAAATCATCCTTTCATAATCCCAATGGGTTCATACACAAATAACTGAACAATAACGAAAATCCGATTATCCATACACAAAACCCAAATCAATTAACATAGAATAACACAATCAATTTCTAATGAGAAAAAGAAACAGCAAAAACAATAAAAAATACTTAACCTGGGTTATCAGCGTCGATATTACCTTCGAATTGGTATCGGGATCTTAGCCTTCCGTGGGTTTATTCCAAGAAAAATGCACCAGCCTTTTACTTATTTCCCCAGCCGAAGACCCCCCTAAATCTTCTTCACTGCCGCAATCTCTCTTCTCCTATCTACTGTTCATGACGTGACAAATAAACATTAAATCACCTATACTATTCATGACTCTCTCTTCTCTTCACTGTAGCTACCACTCTTCTCATCTCTTAACGCCACTCCTCTCTTCCCTTTCTATCACCACTCCAAGCCGCTAGCACCCTTCTCTATTCCTTTTTACTGTAGTGTTTTGATTTGACAATTTTTAAGTTGCTAGCTTCTGTTCCATCCCCCTGTACACGCCAAACCCTCGCCCTTCTCTTTTGCCAAACGTCTGTGTTATACGCAGATGACCTATGTTTTATTTTGGTTCTTGCACTGCCATTTTACTCTTGGCTTTTACGCCATTTTATTCATGCTTCTACTACTCTCTTCCACTTCGTTTTTCTTGCATGAAACTTATGTTGTTTGCATTTAATTCACCCTGTCGTTTAGCTCATAGACTACTATATACTTCATCTTTAATCCTCTTTGTATTTTCAACATATGTCCTATTTTTCTTAGCATTAATTACTTGCTCTAATATTTATTATTCCTGCTCCATGAAGATAAGTAAAAATTAATTTTCAGAAAATAGCCAAAATATATGGCTTTCAACTCACTTTAATTTCTTTGTTTCCAAATTGTACCTAAAATCATAAATGAATTAAAGCAAGTATCTTAAGCAATTTCATGTCATTAATAGCTGAGTGTAAATGATTAAATGTATCAACAATTAAACATATATCAGTTAACCCTTATGTTGCTTCCCATGATTTAAGCTCATTGTGTTTTACTGCTGTGCATCGAACGAAAAAAAAATCTAGCTTTACACAATTAAATATCTAGTAGTGGTGAGCAAGAATCGTATCCACTGAGAGTGTGTATTTAGCTTTTATAATGAATATACTAGTGTTTAGGATTAGGGGGTTTGGTTAAATTCGATTAAGAAAATAAAGTAAAACTAAAATATTAAAGGTAAATAAAATCAAACAGTATAAAATTGCAAAGAGTGATTGATGGGTTTCAAGTCCAATTCATAGTTCAATCTCAACCTTCACACGAATGTGCATAATTAATTGTTATATTGTTCTCATACCTCTTTTTAAAACAATTAACCATAGATTAACAACAAGCTTTATTAATCCTAGTTTTCCTTTAGGCTATATCAAATTAAAATAAGCTATTTAATTAAGTTTAGCTATCAGACAACTTAGAATAGGTTCTTTAGATTTAGTGTGACAACCACATTATAAAATAGGAAAATAGGTTAATCTAGGTAAATATCACATAAGCTCAGGTCATTTGACCTAAGTTATATTATCCCTAATGATGCACGACCATTAGTTTACCACAGGTGAATTAGAGTTACAATGATGTCACATTGCAATCTAGAATTTGGCAATGGTTTTATACATGAATAATCTGTTTGAGGTATCTAAATCACTCATACATAAATCCCAAAACATTAATCATAGAATAACATAATCAATTCCAAAAGATAGTTAATAACAACATCACTAGATTAATAAATGCCCAAACAAGTTCGTAGGCCTTTATATCCCTTTCAAACCAGAAGGATGAAGTTTAGCTCTTTATAACTCTCCAAAGATTAAGGAATCTACTCCGTTTTGAGACTCCAAAGTCTTTATGCCTCATTTGACCTCTTAAATTCCCTTTTATAGTAAAAATTAGGGTTCTATCAAATTACAAGGTCAGCTACACTGGCATTTATATAACTGTCTATGTCATTATTCGCACAATTTGTGAAATTACAAGTTCATAGTGAGCTACACAACTAGTTAAACGGTCATAAGTCCACACATGACTGTATAGGTTGAAGAAGCGGCTAAAATTGCATCTTCATGCTCTTATACACTTCCACTGAGTTGCAAGGTTCCATACATGACCGTGAAAGTTGCAATAACTTAATTTCTTTCATTCTTTGTCCTATCTTCACCTAATTCATTTCCTTCTTACTTCAAGGCAAATAAGATTGAACATCGATAGAATGGCTTAAAGGATATGTTTTCAGCTTATTTTGGTTCTTGTTCCTCCAACTTGTATCTAAAATAAAATATGAACCAACATAAGGATCTTGAGCATAACAAAAAAATTAATCCCTAAGCATTAGAGAGTAAATATATAGTCAATCAATCACTTATCAAGTTCCACCACATTTAGATTTTGATCATCCTCGAGCAAAACTAAAAATCAAAATCAAAATGCAAAACTCTCCCTCCTTTTCCATATTTCCCAATAATAGGTAGTTAAAAGAAAAGAGGAACAACTTTCAAACTCATGGCAAGAATTAAACATTCAATGTTTTTGCTTATAATCAATAAACAACTATTTCCTTCAAATATTGAGCAATTTGTGGATAGACTTTGACAAAGTTGTGTTTAAAAATAGGATAACTCTACAGGTACACTCAAATACCTTTAATGATCAAGATATTCCATGAATTTGCATATAGTTTTAGTTCTCCACCACTAAATATTCACATACGTAATTATGAATCAAAGGACTTTTCAAGGTTGTGAGGCCACAGGTTAAGGTGAGAAGTATTTAGATCATGTAGTTCAAAAGCCATCAAAACTAGTGAAGTAGGAAAAACACTCAATAGAGTATCGCGTGTAAAAATTAACCTCCACTCAAAACTAGGTACCATCAGCTATGATGAATGTAAAAACTCTATTTCACAGATTATATTTAAGCCTCCATACCAAAAATCACAAAAGGCATAAGGAATTAGAAGGAATCACTTACAAAAATTGATGATAAGCAATACATTGTAACCATAAAGAGTGACCCTTCACAATAACTTCTCCCCTATTTGCATCATAATCATTTCACCCATTCTATACAACTTTAAAAGGAAAGACTAACATGAATTACTTTTTAAAAAATGATTTTCCTCCTTGATAACTTCTTTTCTTTAATTCTCTTTTTATTTTATTTTCTCCTTTTCTTTTATTTTTTATCAAGACAAAAATTGAAGAAAACTACATAAACAATGGAACTTATTGATAAGACATAAAAATCACATTTTGTTGACTATAACCAACCTAAATATATGTGCACCCCCACACTTATTCTCTTGTGCATCTATAAACACCAAAAATCACAAAAGCTTCACTAGATTTTTGGCTTGGGTAAGACATTTGGTTAGGTTAAAGGCTCATAATGTAGTTAACACAAAAAGGAAAGGCCAATATAGCTCAAAAGGGCTTAACAAAAGGAAAAATCATATCATTAGGTAGGTTATTTAGATAACGTAGCTTATAAAATAAAGAATTACTATATTATTTCCATGTTAATGCATGTAATAAAAATGTGGTCTCGAGTAGATAATCAAGGTAAAGTCAAGACGTAAATGTCATGAAGTCACACATAAACAAAAGATAATGAGACAGATATAGATATGTTAGTCTAAAGGCTCAAAATCTCACTAGTTTATTTCTACCCACTAGTCACTACTCTTCTAAAGAAATGTACATTGACCAAGCACAAGATTAAAAATACATGCCCAAGTTGCCATGATTTTTTCTAATTAATTCTACTCTATAATTATAACTCTATACTCTTAGAAGCAATAAAAAAGAGAGAATTTGTTTAACATGCAAAAGAACTTAAAAACACCTAAAAAGAACTTAAAACACATATAAGCAGCAAGTACCCCACCCCCATACCTAAAACTTATATTGTCCCTAATGTATCATTAAATGTGAGAAATAGAGCATTTATCAAAAACAATAATTGTAAAAATGTAAAGAAAAAGGCACAAACTCCCCTTAAATTGCCTCCCAAGGAGCACCTTTGTTTATTGTCATTTACTCGACTCCATATTTTCCTCACATGTGATAAAATTTTAATCTTCTGGGATCAAAACTTTTCCATTCTCCACTTGAAATTCTTTAGGGTAAGGCTTGAGTCGATGATCACTCACATTCAATGTCTTCTTTATTTTCAGACTCTTAATATATACTGCACCATTAGGATAGACTTTAGTAACCATAAAAGGATGAACCCACATGGACGTAATTTATGTGGAAAAAATTTATATCTAGAGCAATAAAGAAACATTTTTTAAAGAATAATACAGGTTTTCCTTGAGACATTAAAAGCTTTGGTCTTCTCTTTAGTTGAAATTGCTTTTAGTTTATTTGTACACTTACAATCATAATCTATCTATACTGAAGGGTTAATCATATTATTCATAAAAATAGAATGGTCGCCTTGGGGGTGTTTCATGGTATCAAATTCCATTTTGAGAGTGTCCTCACGAACTTCTTTCTTAGTTTGGGTCATGTTAAGAAATCATCTCCCTACTAAATAGGTATCTGATTATATAAAGTTTCATCATTCATATTTACCACATAAAAAGCAGCAGAAAATAGTAGTTCATTCACCTATAAGTACATCCTCAATCACCTCATTTGGATAAGCGTTAGTATAATAAACCAATTTTATGATTACACTAGTTTCTTTCAATGTGCCTCAATTTAAAGAAGCACAAATGGAATGAGGCATAACATTAATCGATGCTTCTAAATTTAACATGGCCTATTTAATTATAGTGTTACCAATTTTACAAGGAATGGTGAACATATCTGGGTCCTTAAGAGGTATTTTATTTTTAAAAATTGTAGAAACAATTTCACCCATCCTGATCATTTCATTACCTCTCAGCTTTTTCTTGTTAGTACATAATTCCCTAAGGAATTTTGCATACCTTAACACTTTCTTGATTACATATAGTAGTGGTATATTCACTTCAACCTTTCAAAAAGTCTCCAAGGTCTCCTTATCCTTATCCTCCTTGTTTGACCTTCCTAACCTATGAAGGAAAGGTGGAGGGTTAGTCTTAAAAATAATCAAGGATTTAACATTTACCTTTGAGCTAGATTATACATCCCTTTCTCATTCAAGCTCCTTCTCAATTTCTTCTTCACTAGACACCCTTTGTGTAGTCCTCTCAGGATCCTCAAGCTTCCTACCACTCCTCAAGGTGATTACACTAACATTCTTCATATTTATCTCAAGATATGATGGTAGTTTTCCTCCCCTTTGGGCTTTTAAATGGTTGATAGCAACTGCCATTTAAATCACCTAGTTCTACAAATTCTAAATGCTAAACTTCATCAACTAAAATTTAGATTTGGTCTCCTACTGAAACTGCTGAACATCCTATTGAAATTATAGAGTGTTAGCCATAAAAGACTTAATTATATCTTCTAATGATGTTCCTTAGGCAGAGGAGGAGGCTCATTGCCTGTATTGAAATTGTTGTTTACCTTATGGCCCATATGGCAAGTAGTTTTGCTGCCTATTCTCTCCATAACTCGGGTTTGGGTAATCTCTTAAACTTTGTTTATAGATTTGGGAACATGGGATGTATTGATGGGAAAAATTCCCCCTATAGCATTGACATACTCAATGTTTCCATCTTACAGAGTTGGACACCCATCTATTAGATGGTTCACATTTGCATATATGCCATAAGATTTTACCTATGCCTGACCTACAATAATTTGCCTAACAAATGATGTTAGTTCATCTAAATAATGTTCTATAAATTAATTGTTAACCTTATTTACTCGACAAAGATCATTGAAAATATCAAATTGTTGAGTGTTTGCTGCCATACTCTTGATTAAAATTTTAGCCTCCATGAGATTCGTTTCACACATTGCTCCACCACTTGCTACATCTATCAAGCTCCTATCTATAGGTAATAATCCTTCATAGAAACATTAGATAAGGAGTTGTTCGACAATATTGTGATGAGGGAAACTGATACATAACTTCTTGAAATGCTCCCAATATTTGTAAAGGGATTCTTCATAATGTTGCTTTATCCTGCAAATCTCTTTCCTTGTGTTGGTTGTCTTTAATGCTAGAAAGTACTTCTCTAAAAATTACCACTTTATTTCGATCCATGTGCTCACACTCCCTGTAGGCAAATAAAAAAGCTAGTTTTTGTTGCATCCTATATTGAAAATGGAAGGAGTCAACATAATTTGCTCATTTGTCAGCCTTAGAGGTTTCATACTAAGAAACACCATATCGAGCTCCTTAAAATGCTTCTGAGCATCCTTACCTACAAGACCACAAAAATTAGGCAAAAGATGGATTATGCCAAACTTAAGCTTAAAGGTAATATGTTCAACAAAATTTTGAAAAATAATGCATAAAGGTCTTTGAGTCAAGTTTGGTGCAACCAACTCTCTTAGAGTTCTCAAATTGGTTATAACTTATTAAAATTCAATTCTGGCCTGATGCATAAGGCTCCTCGTTTTGCGAGGGTCGGGAGAGGGACATCAATTGTACATAGCCTTCTCTTTGCATTATTATAAAGAGGCTGTTTCTGTAACTCGAACCTATGAACTTCTAGTCACAAAAGAGTAACCTTACCAGTTGCTCGAAAATAAAATAAAACTAAACTATTAAAGGTAAATCAAATAAAATAGTACAAAATTGTAAGGATTGATTAATGGGTTTTGAATCTAGTTCATGATTTGATCTCAACCTTCACATAAATATGCACAATTAATCATTATATTATTCTCAGACCTCTCCTTGAAACTATCAACTGTAAATTAACAATAAGCTTTGTTAATCCTAGTTTTCCCTTAGGTTGTATTTAATTAAATAAGCTTTTAATTAGGTCTAACTATCAGACAACCTAGAAAAAGCTCTTTAAAATTAGTGTGACAATTGCACCATGGAATAGGAAAATAGGTTAATCTAGGTGGCAACCACATAAGCTCTAGTCATTTAACCTATATTATATTATCTTTAATGATGCACAAACATTAGTCCACAAGTGAACTAGAGTTACAATGATTACATATTGCAATCTAGATTCTGACAACGATTTCATACATGAATAATCTATTTGAGGTATCTAAATCATTCATACATGTATCCCATAACATTAATAATAGAATAATGTAATCAATTCCAAAAGAGAGTTAAAAACAACACTACTAGATTAATCAATGCCTAAACACTCTTCAGGATGCTGACAAAGAAGAATTTCTAAGGCAGATTTAAAGAGTAATTAGTTTTTAAGATTTTTAAATTTATTAAATTTAGGATTTTCAGTAAATATTTGGCATTTTTATTTTAATTTTGAGATTGTCTAGTTGAAATAATGTACTATTTGTATTTTTATTTTCAATGTTGGAAAAAATTTTGATATTTGATTTGAATTTTAAGATTTATCTTTGTACTCAGTTGAGGTTTTTTTGGTATTTTTCAATACTATTTTTATGATATAACATTATTATATGATTATAATATCATAAATGAAAAAATTAAAATTAAATAATATAACTTGTATTACAAATTAACATTATTTAATGATTTCAATTTTTATTTGGTTTGTAGGGATATAATTGGAAACATAAGTCAAAATTAAACTACATTCCATAAAATACTGTTACATACCAAACACTATAATAAGAATCCACCCAACTTTTTAATTAGAATTCTTATAAAGTATCTAAACATGTGAATACCTTTACTTTCTCATGGATTTATTTTCCAAGGAATCAGATTCCAAATTCACTTTACTTTTCCGCCAATCAAACGGGGCGTAGAGGAATAGCTCCTAACTATAATAACAAAGTTATAAAAACAGGACATAAGAGCTCATATACTTCTATTGCTTAAGTGAGTGTGACGAGCTACTCATATCTATGTTAAGATAAAGTAATTTCATGGAGCATTTCCTTACTTTTACTCTTAATCTTCTTTTTATGTTCATTGGCCTTTTTCTTACCATTCTAGCTAATATCTAAACATTCCAAGATGTAGATAGTTTATGGCTAAGATGTATTATGCTAGCCTTCAAAATTAATAATTCCCTTATGTAGTTTCTTAATCCTAGTATCAACCTATCAATTTCTACTAAGTTTGTTGAGATGTTATCATATTTCTTTCCTTCCCATTCCAATGTCTGCAAATATTTGTGTTATTTTGAATAGCTTCTTTTGTTTTTTCATTGGAATTTATACATACCTATCCATATAATGATATTATCCAATCTACTTTTTGAACAATTGAGATTCTTGTAACTCAAGGCGTTTTTTTAGATCATTTCTCATAGTTCATAATTGAAGAAGAGGTGGTATAAGGATTACTATTCCGGGTTACATAAGCAACATATGTTGTCAATTTCAACTCATCCTATCTTGTCCTTAGTTCGAAATTCTTTTTTTGTTGGTTGCCAACCATAGGATAAAGTTTGATTTTCAGTTGCAATCCTAATTCTAATATATTCTAAACCACATAAATTTAGTTTATAAGATTTTAAATTAGGCTAAACATGATCTTTTTGTAAAAATTATAGAGTAATTAACTTTCTAAGTGATTTTGTCTTTCCTGTCTATGCTAGGACTATGACTAGTATACTGACCATGATGTCATTAAAACCTTAACTATGACAATTACAATCCCTCCCCTCCACCACCTATTTAACCTTGGTAGGGCTAGGTAGTAGGTGTTTAAGTTGTTAGAAGAATGGGAGTTTGAATAATGGGACAAACTTATGCTAGTTATCAAATTAAAATGAGGTACCTAATCATATTTCCAACGTTCTATCATAACTTGTCTCTATGTTTTAGCATTTGCTATAGTGTCTAAGAGGAGCTTGCTTAAGGATTAAATTTGTATATTTGTCTCCATGTATGTAATAAGTGTGGATCCTTTAAACCCATGAAGATTCTTTGTCCATTAATATTTTACAAATCCTCTTTGCTAAGAGCATATTGTTGACATCTTTGATAAAACTGTGTCCCTAGTACTGCTTCTTTTCTGGGAAACATACCTGATCGAGTTTTTCTTTCAAAATGTGTAAGTTTTAATTAATTAACCTTGATAATGTGCAAGCGCACGATTCGTTTGCGTAGTACCTAAGGTGTTGATCCCACAAGAAGGGATAATCTAATTCTAAAACCTAAGGCCAGAACAATTCGCAAAATTCAAAATGTAATATAACTAAAATGAGAATTCAATTCAATCAAGCAAATCAATTCAAAAATCAATCACGAAAATATTAATAATTTAGCAGTTGCAACATAAACTCAAGAATCAACCTAAAGGAATTACCAATTAAGAGAAAAAGAATTTAACCTATCTTTAATGTTAACCTAATCGATTATGAATTACTAGATTAATGATTCTAGATGGTCCTAAGGTTGATTACTCTCTCTCGGGTTATAACCATTAATCCTAAATTATAAACCTTAATCATATTATGTAAGTTGCAATTTCTTAATTAACAACCTATTCAAAATCCTAATTAGATCTGAAGTTATCTAATAAACTATCGGAAACCTATGCAAGATCTCTCTTCGCACAATTTATCGATTTGATTTAATTCTTGTTCTATTAAATCACACAATTATCATTAGCCTAATTTAATTATTTTTAATTCGATTCACCATCGCAGTTTGTTATCGAATTATACATGTCCAGAATTAAATCACAATAAATCCAAATAACACATAAATAATCAAATTTCATTAAATCAAAAATAAAACCCCGAAGGTGAGTTTATAATATTATCAACATCCAAACATCCTAGCATCAACAGTTATTCTAATTCTATAAAATAATAAAATTGAAAATAAGAGGAAATACGAATTGAACGGATGATGGGAGACAGTAACGTCGGGAAACTCTTGATCCCAGAAATATGTCGAATTGGCTTCTTCTCCTCTTCTCTCTTCGTTCCTCTCTTTCTCTATCTCTATCTCTTGACAATTCTCTTTAGGGTTTCTCTAAAAGTGGCTGATGCAAATGCTCCCCTTGCCTCTTTGTCTTATTCTTTAATTGTGTTCTAAACAGCCCTAGGGTTTTTCCGAGGTCCAAAATGTTCTATTAAAACTTAACGTTTTTGAGTGTCTGCATGTCTGCTCGACGTAGGTCATGATCGTGGCCCACATCCGAGCCTTCTGTTATGATAGTGGCAAGTAGGCCACGACCATGGGCCATGTCCTGGGCTAACTTCAGTTCTTCTGTCACAATTGTGGCCTGTTGTGCCATGATCATGAACCTTTGTTTCGACCTGAATGTGTATGAAACTTCTCCGATGTTGACCCTAAAAACTAACAAATACATTACGGTACCTCAATAACATAATAATTAAGCTCAAAGACTTGTACTAACTCATAAAACACTTAAAAACATAAATAATTAACAAAATATCACAGTTTTAACCTGAACACATACTAGGCGATTGAATTAACAATTAAATACATATCAAAACAAGCCCTAAAACATGATGCAATTTACACTTGTCAACATCCCTACAATTAAACGTTTGCTTGTCCTCAAGCAAACAAAACAACAAACACATAACATCCCACAACACACAATGCAGTAATGAGACAATGGCTTCAACTTCAAGAAATAAATTTAATTTTAAACATAATCATTCAAGTTATATCAAATCATTAAAAAGCAAAATCCGTGTCTAGGGGCTTAGAACTAAATATACATATTAATCCAGATCCAAGTGTTAAATTATTTAGCCTTTTCAATTGCACACGCACATTAATAATTCTTTAGTCATTCAAACTCTGTAACTACTTCTAGGTATGTTTTCATGAAAAGTTAAGCTATTACAAGTTCGACAGGTTTTTATTAGAAAAATATATTTTATTTTATTATTTTTTATTTACTTTTTGTGAGCATGGACCTAGTCATTTACACGGAGGCAAACATTGGTGATAAATGTCGATTCGGTTACTTAACTAAGTCATGTTTTTTATTAAGCTGCTTGGTTGGAACGTCATTATAGCCTTTTGACGCGAAGGCACACATTTGTGATGCGTGTTGATCCAGTTACTCAGCTACATCACGTTCTCAACTGGCTACTAGCTCTATTCATAACCTGAAAGCTAGCGGAATAGTATTTATTTAAAATTAACCAACACAATTTTTTATTTTTTTATTATTGCCTACCTTATTGCTTAAGCTACTCATTTTCATGAAAAAATACTAGCAGAGCTACTTAAGTCGAAAGACCTCAAATTATAAATAAATGTGATAATTTAGAGGGTTATGAATTAACACTAAAGCCTAATTAAGCTGCATATTTAGCTAAAGAACCCAATTCACTAATTTTGTGAGCTAATGATTCTTTACAACCTAATATACTATATTCAAAATTAAATCAATTTCAATCCATCTAAGCCATTGACACATTGACACAAGTCACATCATGCAACCTAAACAAACTATCATCAATATGCAAAATTCACATTTAAGGTAAAAACACACAACCCTCCCCACACTTGAACAACACATTGTCCTCAATGTGAAAAGTGTACACAAACACATTAGGGGGAAATAAAACACAATATACGAAAAACATAAGCAGAAAATACTAACAAAAATGAAAAGAAAAGGGTTAGACACGAAACTGTTTATGGTGATAGAGGTGGTGATGGCGATAGTGTTGAGACCAAATCTGTTTGATATTGAGAGTGTTTCCTTATCTTATAAGTGATTTAAGAGAGTAAAAGAATTAGCAATCTAAACCATTTCAAATCATTCAAAACTTATTTTAGAATTTAAAACAAACCTAACTACACAACAATTTAAATCTAACTATTAAATGTGCTAATTTAGGGTCATTAGCTCGAACTTGCATCCTTTAAAGCTCAACCCGGATTAATTATAAGTGGCTTGCTTCTACTCTTCTCATTCAACATTAATTTTATAGCCTGCGAGTAAGCTACAAATTGCAAAATGATCAAAAGGAAAATATTGATAAAGTTGAGAAAATCAATAAATTTAAGTAATGTCCTTTACATTAACAAATTGTCAATAAAATAGGGAATAATGAAACTCCCTGAATCTTCTATTAAGTCTAGCAGTTTGTTTGGTAAACGGGTGAGCTACTCTTGTTCTTCCTTAGTCACTCCCTTTTGTTTTTCTTCTTTTGCTTCAAGAATAAAGATTTTCATAGCTTCTTCAAACTTGATATCCATTGTCATCTGTTATTCATCCTCATGCTCCTTTAAAGATTCAACATCATCAACTCTTATGAATGTCATTCCCGGTGGGTAAGGAGGAGGAGGAACATAGGGAGGGTCCTCATTCTTTTCTTCATCCTTTTTCTGCTTTTTTTGGTCTTCTACAGAGTGAGTTTCAGTTGGTATGTCTATTAGTTCTCCTAACTCTTTCCCACTCCTAAGTGTGATAGCCTTAACTTGCTCTTTTAGATATACTTCCATGTTGCTCGAAAGACTTCCCATACTTTTTGTAGATAACACATTGGCAAGTTGTTCCACTTGAACCTTTAGGTTGAGAATAGAAGAGGCATGAGTCCTTGTTACTTGGTCAATTTGCTCTTGTAACATGTTCTGGGCCTCATAGATACTTATGAGCTTGTCCATGATATTGTCCAGTTTGGAATCATAGTCATTGTATTTATCCTATTGATATCCATGTGACCCTTGATTTCTAAACTGAATCTTAATATTGTTGGACCAATGAAAATTTAGGTGGTTATGCCATCATGACTAATATGTGATGGAATAAGGATTGCTATCTCCCTAACCAACTTGTACTCCATTAAAGTGAATTGCTCCACTTTATTGTTTTCCTCTGAGAAGCAATCAACTGCGATACAGCTCTCTTGTCCATATGACTTATATTTGTGCTGCATTGCTGTGACTGGAGAGGAAGAGGTGGCATTCAGGCTATTCAATTGCTTGGTTAGATTATCAATCTCAACTTGAAATGTTGTCATTGAATTTGTAGCAACAATCATTCCTCTTGGGTCCCAAAAGGTTGACTGCTTTCTACTTCATGTTGATGTCCAAAGACAACTAGTGTATACCATGTCTTCTAATAGATCGTGTGTTGCTTCAACTGTTTTCCTCATGAATGATCCTCCAGCAGCTACGTCTATGGTGGTCCTTGTGGGTGGATTAGTTCCAGTGTAGAAGGTTTGCAATAGAAATTTGTTGGGTAGATTATGATGAGGACAACTCCTTTGTAACTCCTTATACCACTCCTACCCTTCATATAAAGACTCCCTATTATTTTGCTGGACATTGATAATTTTTTTATTAGTCTTATTGTCTTGTTTAGAGGGAAATACTTATCTAGAAAAACTCACACCAACTGCTCCCAATTTGTGATGTTGGATGTGTAGAGAGAATTAACTAGGCATTGGCTCGATCCTTAAATGTAAATGGAAAGAGCCGCATCCTAACAATACCCTCTGACATCCTAATATATCAGAAGGTGTCGCAAATTTATAAGAAATTAGCTAAATGAGGATTGGGATCCTCATTGCCTAGCCCGTAGAGTTGCACGCTGGTTCGCAACATGTTTAACAATAATGGTTTGATCTCGAATGTATTAGCTTGCACCAGTGGTCGCATAATCCCTTGGTTAGTCGCATTGAACCCTGAACTTCTGAAATAAGGGTCCGTTGTTGACGTCCTTGGTTCACTCCATGGTCCAAATCTTGCTGAAATTCCTCAAGCATTGTTGCTTTCGTGATTTCCTCTTCTTCTTTACGCCGAGCTTTCCTAATGGATTGTTTTAGTCGAGTGATGTCTAAATCTAAGATTTCAGCTCCACGACTCAATCTTCTCGTGACTCTTATGTTCATGTAAGAGCACGATTTCATAAATAGAAAGAAAGAAAAAAAACAGAAAACAAAAACTAGCTAAAACGCCTTAAACTATAGAATTAAACTAAACGCCTCCCCGACAATGACACCAAAAACTTAATCATGTTTTTTTCGATGTGTGTAAGTTTTAATTAATTAAACTCGATAATCCGCAAGCGCACGGTACATTCGCATAGTGTCTAAGGTGTCGATCCTATGAGGAGAGATAATCTAATCCTAAAATCTAAGGCTAGAACAATTCGCAAAATTTAAATATAACGGAACTAAAATGAGAATTCAATTCAAGCAAGCAAATCAATTCAAAAATCAATCAACGAAAATATTAATAATTTAGCAATTGTAACACACACTCAAGAATCAACCTAAAGGAATTACCAATTGAGAGAAAGGGAATTTTACCTATCTTTAATGCTAACCTAATCGATTATGAATTACTGGATTATTGGTTCTAGATGATCATAGGGTTGATTACTCTCTCTCGACTTATAACCATTAACCCTAAATTATAAACACTAATCATATTGTGGAAGTGGCAATTTCTCAATTAACAACTTATCCAAAACCCTAATTAGATATGAAGTTATCTAATAAACTATCAGAAACCTATGCAAGATCTCTTTTCGCACAATTTACCAGTTTGATTTAATTCTTGTTCTATTAAATCACCCAACTCTAATTAGCCCAATTTAATTATTTTTTATTCGATTCACCCTCTCAGTTTAGTATCGAATTATGCACATCCATAATTAAATCACAACAAATCCAAATAACACATAAATAATCAAATTTCATTAAATCAAAGATAAAACCTTGAAGGTGAGTTTAGAACATCATCAACATCCAAAAATCCTATCATCAACTGTTATTCCAATTCTATACAACAATAAAACTGAAAATAGCAGAACATATGAATTGAACGGATGACGGGAGGCAGTGACGTCAGGAAACTCTTGATCTGAGAGGTACGTCGAGTCGGCTTCTTCTCCTCTTCTCTCTTCTCTCTTCCTTTTTCTCTTTCTCTATTTCTCGACAATTCTCTCTAGAGTTTCTCTAAAAGTGATTGATGCAAAAGCTCCCCCTGCCTCTTTGTCTTATCCCTTAAATGCTTTTTGTGTTCTGAGTAGCCCTAGGGTTTTTCACTATCTAAAAGGTCCAAAAAATGTCTCAAAACTTTATGTTTTTTAGTGTCTTCATGTCTGCCTGACGTAAGCCATAATCATGGCCTGGGCCATGTCCTGGGCTTCTGTCACAATCGTTTTAGCCTAGTTATAATTGTTACATGATATAAATATGGAGCCTTTATCTAGGCTAATTCCTAATATGGATAATGCACTAAGTTGTTGCATTGATTGGCACCTTATAAATCCTTTTTTCGTATACAATAAAACGATCATCTACAAAGGAAAGATGAGATATCTTTAATCAATTCGAAAGAACCTATATGTAATGGTGAATAGGTAGGGGATAAAGAATCCCCTCCTATATATAAAGGAACGTGTAGTTTCCTATTAACAAATAAATTAAATATGGCGGTTAGAATATACATCTTAATCCAACTAATACCGAGGGAGAGAAAAACTTTTTTTTAAAATTTTGAAGTTGATTATTTCAAATTTTATTATGAATATATAATGATGGTACTCAAGTACATGCATTTAATATTATATTAACTATTTAATTTATTAAAATTTTTAATACATTTAACTTATGTTTATTATATTAAATTGTTATAAATTTGGTTGTAGTGCATGTCTTAATTTATTATTATGTATTTTTTAATAATAAAGAATGAAGTCACTCATCAATAGTAAAAATTCTAAATTAATATAATTTGACCATAAATATATTTGTTTTGGAAAATAATATTATAATCTATTTTATAAATGTATTTATAAAAAATGAGGAGAACAAAAATGTTTACATTTATTTATTTACCAATGATACGTGTTTTGGCCTACGTTAATTAAATTCATTTATTTTTCAAAAAAAATGTTTCGACTTTTTACAAACATTCATTAAAAAAAAAGAAATTCCGAGTTATATACGGAAGATAGATGAGTGCATTCTAACTGATGAGAGAGGTCAGTGAAAGACTCAGAGAATGGCAATGGCTGGAGAGAAGAAGCAGAGTAAACCCTCTAGACTTTCCCTGGAACAATTCGTCTCTATCATGTCCCCTTTAATTGATTTGGAAAAGGTCTTCTTCTCTCTCACTCTCAAGAATTTTATCTATCTATTTATTTATTTTCTCTTCATTATTTAGCTTGTCAGCAACAATTTATATCATTTGTATTTTTTTGCTTTTACGACTCCAAAGCATCTGGTTTGAGTTATTAGGATTTTTTTTTTTGAAATTTTGGTTGATGTTTTAGGAAGCTGAAATATCGGCATCCATCAGCTCGGGTGCGTCTAGAAACTTGGACTTTGCTCAGAAGAGAGGCTCCACCATTCTTAACTTGAAGTGTGTTGATGCTCAGGTTTACATTTTGATTTTCTCTTTTGTGATCTTTTTTCTGTTTAATTTCCCTGTCGAAATTTAAACTCCATTCACTTTTTTATTGGGTTTCTGGGAAAATGAGGTGAAACTGCAAAAAAAAATTATACCATTGCATTGTTTTTGAAATTGAAACGTGGATCGAAATATTTAAGGATAGCGAAGAAGAAATTAAACCGAAGATAAAAAAAGGAAAAACCAATGAAACGACAGTCGACTTGCTCAGGGTTGGCTGTAGTAGCTGTCATCTTAATAAAATCATTTGCTGTTTTCCATAAATTTGGCTCATTTTTTATTTTATTTTATAGCAGTTGAATGTTCTTTTCAGTTATTATTTTCTTAAATATATCTTCATTTGATCTTTTATTTATTGCTGTTTGTTGTGGCAATAGACAGGTTTAATGGGAAAAACTCTTCTTGACTTCCAATCTAATAAAGGAGATGTCCTTCCTGCTCACAAGGTGAGGAGGGGGCTTCATTTGACCATGGCAAATTATGATTTCTATTTCTGATTTTTACCTATTTTTCTATTCGTATGCATATGTGATAACACTAAAATTTGTCTTTTTAATGTTATTATAAATCTGTAAAATTAGAAAAGACAATCAAAACCATGGTGAGTTATATTGGGATGTGCTTCGACACTCGAGTTATACCTCTCAGATAGAACATAAAATTAGGGTTCCATAGATATTTTTGAAACTTTTTTGAACAGACAAATTTTTAATAATATTATGGTCAAATAAAATTTGATAAAACAACGATGTTATCTGTATATAAATTATAAGGGCTTTTAAATCAGTTATATGATTTTATATCGTATGTATCATTGGTCCTTGCTCTCTATTATGAATCAGGTTCATGATTAGGAATCTTCTTTCTAGAAATAGTAAAAATAATATAAAAATAGTTGAGGGTGGGAATGACCACTTGATGTGTTTAAGCTTTATAACTTGAAAAAAATATCGGGAGCTAAAGAAGTGACTTTGAAGCTAATACGTAGAGCTATGTAAACACCTCCCAAAGAGCTCAAGGATCGTTTTGGACCTATAAGTTTATCTTGGAACTAGTGAATTTAAGTGCTTTTCTTGGATTTGGGGCATTTCATTAAACAAGGGAGTTAGAAGGAATTAACCTAACTTTGAAGCATGCATGCCTACAAGATTTTTGATAGATGAAATATTGCTCTAAATTTAAAGTCTTGTATGTTGGTCTAAATCTAAATTCTTATATGTTGGTATAAATCTAAAGTCTTGTATGTTGGTCTAAATATGGAGTCATTATGCTATCCTAGAGGTAAAAGTCTTTGTAATACCTTAAAATTTTTGTTGACACTTGAAATCTATCATTCTCTTTCTTTGAAATGCTTTAGAGAATTGTGTTAAATAAATATATTAAAAAATAAATATTGCTGAGAAATGAATGTATAAGGTGAGTAAAATAAATGCAACAATATATGGCTATCGAACACTAAAAATTTGAAAATACTAGAACTACTGCTCATGAAAGAGCTTGTGCAATCACCATTTTTGATGTTTTAATGAGTACTTTTTTTTTCATATTAAGTAAGATCATTTTAAACCTTAATGTTTACACAAAAATATAGTTTAGTTTTGAACACTTTCCAAATTATTGAAAAACCTTAAAATTACAAAAACCATGTTTATCCAACATCAAATTGATGGAACCACAAATTTTCATCAAGATTCTATGAATCTATATTGGCATGAACTTATTTTGGGTGGGGGAGATCTAGCATGATTACCATGGCGTGCCAACTAGCTCCCGTACTCTCTTCAACCCCCAAATTGGGCAATTAAGGATCGAATCACTAATTTTCCAATTTCTATCCTTTTTCTCTCTACCATAAAGGGTGTATGAAAGAAGAAAGGGAAATCCTCTTGCAATAGAAAAGCTTAATAACCAACCTATAAGAAACTACTTTCTTAAATTGGTATGAACAAGATTGTTGCTAGAGGCAGGGTGTTGAATATGATGTTTCAAACTCATACATGGTTTAAGATTTTCTTTTGATTTATAAGATTACGCTGAGCTACATGAAGAAGGCACAATGTCAACTTAATTCCACTGAAAATTAGAGATACCTTGAGGGGTACAATCACATTTCAACAAACTGAAGAACTATCCAAAGGAGTCACACCTGAAGAGATCGAATCCACTCTATTTGTACTCAACCCTGACAGAGCCAGGTCCAGAGAGTTTTAATGCAAGATTCTCCTAGAGCATCGCGGGTTATTCATTAAAACAGTTCAGGAATTCTTTGACAACAACTACATGTCTCATGAGCTAAACAAAACATACATCAATTTGATTCCCAAAGTCTCTAATCCAGAATACTTGAAGGAATACTGACCAATATTGTGTTGCAATGTCATCTATAAGGTGATATAAAAGGTTTAGCTAATAGACTCAAGGAAACTTTACAATATTTCATCAATCCAGGCCAGGGAGCTTATGTCAAAGGCAGGAACATTGGTGATAACATTTGCATAGCTCAATAACTTTTCAGGGGTTACTCCAACAATAAACACATCAAGAGCTGGGCATTGAAAATAGATTTCAACAAAGCATTTGATATAGTAAGCTGGGAATTCATATTGGATTCACTTCAAACTCATCGATACTCTCAACGGTTTATTGAATAGATCACTCAATGCCTCACAACGATCTCTTATTCAGTGATAGTTAATGATGAACCCTCTAATTTGTTCAAGGCAAGAAGAGGATTAGGACAAGGGGACCCCCTATCCCCATTCATATTCACTATTGCATCGGAGATACTGAAAAGAATTACCAATCTGAACATCAACAGGAATCCAGGTTTTAAGTTCCACTATAGATGTGAGGAACTTAGAATCTCATAACTTGCCTCTACTAATGACTTGTTAATGTCAAGTGGAGCAGATAAAAAGTCAATCGACATTTTGAAACTAGAACTGAAATACAAGATCTTAGATTTTTGGAATTGAAAGATTGAAATTGGAAGCACTCCCCTTTAAGTATCTAGGAGTTCTCATATCCTCCTTGCAAAACACCTCCAAGGATTGCAAGTCTCTAATCAATTCAATGGAAAGAAGGATCAACGCATGGAGTAACAGATGGCTCTCCTACAGAGGAAGAATCCAACTATCAATTAGTGTGCTAAATAGCTTAAGTACATACTGGTTATCACTTATGGTGCTACCTCGAGGAGTGCTGAAAATAATATCATAAAAGACTTCATATGGAAGGGCTTGATAAACTCCTCTATGGTCCCTAATGTAAAGTGGAGCATGTTGTGTCTTCCCAAGAATGAAGGGGGCATAGGTCTAATTTCAACCAGAATAAGATCTAAAGCATTACTGGCTAGGAGACTTTGGCTCATTTACATAGCTAAAGACAACCCGTGGGTGAAGTGGATTAATGAATTTTACACAAGGAATGAAAGAATTTGAACCCTCAAGGTGAAAACCAACATGTCTTACACAATGCAAGGAATCCTACAGCTAGAAGCTTCATGCAGGACCATGTGAAGCATAACATAGGAGATGGTTTGGGAACAAGCTTCTGGTATGACAATTGGCTCTCAATTAGACAAACTACATAACCTTAACCCATAACAATCCATCATTCCTGTTGACCAGAGATTACTAGCATTGATATTGTTATAATTACACCTCTAATCTCTCCTATAATTGAGAGATTTCATAGAGTTAATAGCTAGATTACTTCCTAAATAGTCCTATGAATTTTGTATATAAACCCTTGTTCCTATGTACGCAAAGTATGTAATAAAAATTATCTTCAACTTTCAACAATTCCCCCCTCAACTAAAGTAGCTTAAATGATAGTCACTGGGAAATGGCACTGGCCAATCCATAGCTCTCGAGGCTCAATTGCAATTAAGCAATTGTTGAATGAGTGTACACTTCAAACAAGCATGAATGATAAGATAATATGGTCAAATGACTCCACCAGTTCATTCACCACCTCTTCTTGTAGGAGACTTCTATAGGAATCTAGTCATGATTTACCTGGATGAAGCTAATTTGGGATTCAACAGTTCCACCATCAATTTATTCCTGCTATGGCTAGTGGTGTTCCAAAAACTTAACACCAGGGACAAGATCAAGTTTGATGTAGAAGCTAAAATGTGTGTTGTGCAGACTATCACAAGAAAGTCATAACCATCTGTTCTTTGAATGCTCTTATTCTAAAGGGATATGGCTAACTCACTTGGATATGTTTAATATTCCTCCAACATCAGCAGACTAGCCACACATCATCATGGGTCAATGTACTGAAACTAAGCTCCAGTTGGGACAAGAAGGTGTTCATTCTAGGATAGGAACAATCATTCAACTAATATGGAGGATCAAGAACAATTTGATATTCAAACAGAAGTCTCAGAGGTCAATAGAAGAAGCTAAAGACAAATTTCTCCACAAGATGAGATTACTGGTACTGTTAATAGCAAATGTCATGAGGGACATAACTTCATCCATTGTAAAACTAAAACTCTTATAGTTGACTTGGTGATTAGCATTTTGCTATTGGTTATCTGGTTCACTTCCATTGATATGTTTGCACAATGTACATTGTATTACTAGTTTTTATTTAATGAATCAATTACCTTTTTTTAAAAAAAGTGATAGGTGCATTTGAGAGTCCAAATAACATTACCAATCATTCATAAAGTCCCTCTTTAGTCTTGAAAGTTGTTTTCCATTCATTTCTAGGTCTGATTCTCATTTGATGTTACCCACTTCATAAATCTATCTTGGTAAAGGTAGTGGCTAAGGCAAAGGATTGGAAACCTGAACCTTATTGTGATCTTGTTTATTGTTGACAATCAATATGCATCACCAAATTCTATATTTTTTAAGAGTTAATAATGCTAGAATTGCACACGGAATAAGACTTTCTTGAATAAATCCTTTTTTAACAACTCCTCTACTTTTCTCTTCAACTCTTCATTCTCAATGGGATTTAAGTGATAGGTTGGAAGATTCGATAGAGTAGATCTAGGTACCAAGTCAATAGCATGTTGAATATGTGGTAAAGGAGGTTATTCATCTAGTAAATCATCTGGTCTAATGTCTGAAAAATCAGCTAGTAGTTCACCCACTTTGTTTGGTAAGATAATGGGTGCTTCAAGGGCTATTTTGTTATTTCCCTAATTACCATTGCAAACACAATCTCCTTCTCTTTGCTAAAGCTTCAGATTCTCTCTCCATAACTATATTAAGAGGTATTTTCTTGGCATTTAAGGTCATCTTGTTACTTCTTTTTGCTTTTTTACCTTGTCTACTATCATAGGCTTCAAAAGTTTTCTTTCCACTAAATATAAACTAGTACATGTTAGCTTTTCTAAAGTGCGTATCTCGACCATAAAGCCATGATTGACCAAGTAAAATGTGTGATACTTTCATGGGAATAATATCACACCAAATAGAGTCTTTATAAATTCCTATTTTGAAAGATATCAAATACTTTTGAGTAATTGATATAGTATTTTTCATCTACCCAAGAAACTTTATAGTGACATGGAAGTTTCTCCGTAAGTAAATTCAATCGCTTCACCGTATTCTCTAATATCACATTCATACTACTTCCTCCATCAATGATAAGTTTACATGCTTTATTTTTGCATTTAACTGGAGAAAAGAAAATAGCAATATGAAGTCATTCTTCTTGATCTTTCGCCTTAGGAGTCGTAAGTATGCATCCTACTATATTAAGAGTTATAATACTAGCTAGTTCATAACTAAAGTGTCCTTGCAACTTTTCAGCTTCGTGTTGATGAACATACTCATCAAATTCTTTCTCATCTTCTTCTCCCATCATGTGCCAGCTCCTAATAGTGCATTCATAAGCAAAGTGGCCCCTCCCATAGCATCAAAAACATTTCTTGTCATTGCTACCTCCTTTTGTCCTAGTCTTAACTATGACTTTGCCTTAAGGTTTAGCTCCTTGAGAAGCTTTGTAGTTGTTATGTGCAAATTTTGATGCATTAGGCGTTGGCTTAAAATTTTGCACCTCATGCTGAACTCCCTTTCTTGACTTTGAAACTTTTTAGTTACTTGTTGTCCTAGGTATTGTTTTGCTCTTAAAGCCAAGTGATATGCATCTTCAAGGTTGTAAATACTTTGCATTGTCAACTCCTTACGAATTTTTGCCCTTAAGTTATTTTGGTAGTGAGATATAGGTTGTTGTTCCAATAACTTCAACATCATCTCTTCCAAGAATTTGGTGGTTAGCCTCTTTTTGAAATCTATCCTCAATCAATCTCCATAAAAGTTTAGCATATCCATCCAACTTCATCTTTGCAAATTGGACTTTTTGATCTTTTGATATGTAGCACTCACAAAACTCCTCCACTGCTGCTGTCCACTCCAATAACAAGTCTGGGTCCGTATTTCCTACAAAATCAAGGGCTTCAACACAAACTCTCTTAGTGATAACCTTAAGTGCATTATGTGTTTCAATTCTATCATGGCCTCTAAAGTCTCACATGTACTCTCCAAGTGGTGCTGATTGGTTTCTTTCCCTTGGATCTCTTGATAGGCGTTGATTTCCTAACCTCACTTGCGGTTGATTAGTTTCAGTCTCTTCATCTTGGATTTCACTTTCTCCACCTTCAACATCAACTGTTTTTTGCTATGTGATGTTGTTTTATGGACTAGTTTTTGGAGCACCTTATGATTGAGGGTCATTAAAGTTCGATCTTTCTATAATTCTCAAAAGTATTTCATCTCACTCTTGGTCGTTGAGTATTCTTCTATACATTCCTTCCACTATGTGTCTCCATTGTGAAGCAAACTCCAACACCAATTGATGTAGGGCAAATAAAAGAAATATTAATTAGTAGTTAAAGCTCACAAAAATTAGGAAATATGATATATACTAGGCTACTTGGATTTTAGCTTGGAATGCAGAAATTTCAAAGTTAATATAGCTAGGTTTTTAGGGTTTGATTGTTGGAAATTTAGGCTAGGATTTTCAGGTTTAATATGACTGGAATTTAGGTTTGATATGGCAAGAATTTAAGGTTTTGACTGCTAGAATTTTAGTGAGGTAACCAAGTAATGGAGAGTAAGGATTAGGAATCGCTCATAGGGTCAAAGAATCACTTTTAGAAGAAAGCATTACACCATCCAATTGAAAACTCAAGTTTGTATGAAAAATTTAGAATATCTTGTATCGTAAGGGTTGAGTAAACACAAATCTATAGAAGTACTTAGAATTCTTATTTTACCAGGAAAGGGTTCCTAGCTAAAATATCAAAATTGAATCCTTTTCGAGTAAGGATTCTTATTCATAAATAAATTTTAAGTCATAAACAAATTGGGACAACATATCTAATAATTATTTGTCCCTATCTAATAAGGGAAATTTAGCATAAAGTAACTTTCAGCCAATTTTCGGCCTTTGTTGCTCTTCCTATCACTTCAACTTCCATTCTTTATTCCACCAAAATAAAAGCTTGCAGTTGACTAATTTGTCCTCTTTTATTCCATTTATAAACTCTAAGCTCTTTTGCATCAATTTATCTTTTGTGTTTTAGTTTGGCATCCATGATGTGGTTGTTTTGAAACCAAACAAGGCCGATCTAGGATCTCCTGCCCTTGGACAAGGTGTAGTTTATCGGCTAAAGGTAATTTTTCATTTGAAGCGGAGTATTGAATGAATGAAGATCATGATGGTTTTAGTTTTGAACTACGGAAGTTTAATCATTTGTGCTTCCTGGGTTTCTTGTCATGCAGGACTCGTCAATCACCATTGCTTTTGATGATGTTCCAGAAGAGGGTTTAAACAGTCCCCTGCGTTTGGAGAAAGTGGCAAATGAGGTACACAATTCAAATTTTCTAGTTGCTTACACGTTCACTCTAGTATGTGCATGCTTTGATATCCCCAACATATTCGAATGAGCTGTAATTCATGGTTGCATAGTGGTTTGCTTTTACATATATGTGAAACATATACTAGTCAAAATCACAATATTTTACATATTTTAATGTGCTTGTTGTAAGATGAATAGGAAATATGCCAACTAGTTAACAAAAGCTTGCAGATATAAAAATATTTGGGTTGCTAAATTTTTTTAGGTCTATTGGAGTTGGAATTTCAATTTTAGAATTTCAGTATAGGCCGCTGAAATTCAGGTTAGAGTTGCTACAAATTCAAATTGGGATAGTTGAAATTTTCATTAAAAAAACAAAATAATGTATAGTTTCCAGAATTACACCTAAAGTTGAGGAATTACCCTTAGAAGAAGCTATCATGTAGGAACTAAGAATTTGCAGAGATAATCGACCTTCTTTCATTTGAAGGTTGAAGAAATATATATAGAACAATTCTTGGAACCCTAATCCTAGAATCAAAGGGATTTCAACTAAGATTTCCAAAATATAGTCGAACCTAACTATTCTCTGTTCTTAAATAAACTTGAATCCTAAACAAAATTAGGGCAGCATACATAATTGAGTTTTAATTCCTTTATGATAACAGAAACTTAGTGTAGGTGAAATTAAGAAATATGACATAATTGCCCTTGTTGGCACTATTTATAGAAACAGTAATGTTAACAGTATCACACGAACTCCACACTTTATCCCACCAAATAAAAGTTTGTGATGGTGTGATATAAACTGATATGAATAAAAAAATTTGTTACATTTTTGATACTTTTACATGTATTCTACTTTGCATATATATAACTACATAAGGTATCAAAATTAGGAAAATGCAACTCGGATATTATAGCTATAAATCTTTTTTTATATTTACAGCCTTGATTAAAGCTTGAATTCTTCTATTTACAACCTAGAACAAATCCGTAGTATTCCAAAGGAACATTTCATCTAGCACATTCCAAAAAAACATTTCCACATTTCATCTAGAACATTCCAAAAAAGCATTTCCTAATCTAACATGTGATCTGCCCTCTTTTGTTTCTTCTATAAATTTTAAGTTGTTTTGCATTGATGTTGCATTTTGCCTGATGTAAATATGCTATAACCGTACCTATTAGGTAAAGACATATAATTAATTCCATAAGGTGCCGTCTTTGTCATATCCCAAATTCCCACTTGTATTTTCAGTTTATGTGTTATAGAATATAGTAGTAGACTTGAAAGAAGAGAGGATACCTATGTTATCGGGCATATGATTAGTAGCACCTGAGTTAATAACCCCACTACGAGATGAGTGGAGAGACAGGCAGCAGGATTACTTGTATTAGCCAAGCTGATGTCGCAGAGGATGGCTGCTGTGAATCATAAGTGGCTGAAATTTGTCGATGAGCATTGGTTAAACGAGCATAATCATCCGCTAAAATTGTGATAAAAGGTGAGGATGACTGAGGAAGTGGTAGGATGCCATCCTGAGTAGCCACATTTGCAAATTTTCTGTTATTATTCTGACTTGAGTACTTGGGAGGCTTACCATGCAATTTCAAACAATTCTTCTTGATATGCCCCTCGCCTCTACAATAATTATAGGTATGAGAGTTGCTATTGTGCCCAGCAACAGAACCACTATTGTTTCTGCCTTTGCCATTGCGATTAGCATTTGAAACATTACTAACCAACGCTACTATGTCATTAGACACTATATCAGAAGTCATGTCACCATCTTTACAAACTCGAAGCAAACAGGCATATACTTCCGTACAGGAAGTGTGTGTCTCACTAGTTAACAATTGTGTTCGTGCCACGTCATATTCGGAACCCAACTCTGCTAAGAAACACTATACTAGAATCTGCTCCTCTTGTTCTTGCATTTGCAAAACATAGCTCGCTTTTCTTCAAAGGCTTGTTTCACTTCAGTATAATACTGAAATAGGGAGCGACCTTTTTTGTTCCACTCGATAAATCTTTAACAATAAGTCATGAACATGAGACATATTTTATTTGCAAGCATACAGAAATTCTAGATATTCCCATAATTTTTTTACACTATCACAATGATTCATAACATCATCAACAGTTGGGCCTAGAGTATTCTGGATTTGATTAAATAATTTATAATCCTCCATTAACCATTTCTTTCGAGCATGATCATCAGTGTTAGGAGGTAGATTACTAGTTAAATGATCTCCAAATCTACACTAGTCACAAATCTGTGAATAATCCTTTTCCATTGTGCATAATTTTTTCTTCCAGTCAATTTTCTATTAGTAATTTTGGATGAACCCATCATAATTTCAGTAATAGTCTTCTTATCACCACCCATATCCCTACCCTTATCTATTTAAATCAATCCCCGGTGACAATATCAATCAAATTTGACCAACTAATGAACAGTAGATAAAAAATATAGGACAAAAAGGAGAAGCTAACCTTAATGCAGAAAACTAAAATAGATTCATAAATAATCACGCCAGGGAAGAGAGCGGCGAAGGATTGTCAACTCAAACCAACACGAATCAGCAATACCCGGAAGAAATTGACCGGATATTTAGACAGGGATGGAGGAGACGAAGGTGGAGAAAGAAGTCAGTTTGGCAGACGACGGCTCACATGCCCTCACCCACTGGCGCATGGGAAGGATGTCTACGAATGTGGCAGTGTGTTTGAGTTACACGTTGGAAATCTGAAGACCGGATTTGAAAGGATGACTGATCGGTGCCCGCAAAACCTTGTGAGGGAGGAGGTGAGACAAAAAGAATTATCCCAAAATGTGTCACCCACAAACAGAGCACTGCCTCACTATAGGGCAGAAAACGAAAAAATTTTTCAAGAAATAAACCTAGAAACTTGACCAAGCTCTGATGCCATGAGAAAACAGAGAAAATGAGAAGAATAATTTATATCTCTTTCTATTAGAATGATATAGGTATTTATCCAAGAACACATAAGCTAAACTAGGAAAGTAATTCCCATGATTATGCTATGATCCCTATGAATATGATATTTACATTAGCTGTACAATCTTTAATAGCTATTTACAATTGCTGTATTTTGTAACATTATGCTTCTCAAAGGTTGCATCAATAGATTTTGAAATCTTCTGTAGGTGACATATCGCAGGATGAAAGATGCCTTGATTCAACTGAGCAAAGGTGTACAACAGGGCCCTGCTGTTGATCTAGTTCCTGTATTGTTTGGGGATAGACCGCCAATAATTTCAAAGAAGGAAATTACATTTTCTCCCATTAATGCCAACCTTGATCATTCTCAGGTCTGTCTACTTTTGTGTGTGAACTAAGTTATATTGCTTGCCTTGTCGTTCAGACAACTCATAACTTGCAGCCATGTTTAGGAAATTAAGTTTAATTATTCAAAATTTTTTTGTGCTAGAACATTATGGTTCTCTCAAATTAATCATTAACTTAAATGTTCCATGTGTACTTTATTTTGCATTACTGTTTGGTTGTTCAAATATATCAGTATACTACTTCTCTTGTCGTATATTTGATTATATTCCTTGGTGGATTTTTTAAGAAATAACTTTTGTTGTCAAATATGCCAAGGGATATGTGCTTGAATTTTTTGTGACCAAATACTTAATTTTATACAAGATATTTTTCCTTAATGTCATTGGCTTTGAATAGGAACGTCTCATCTTTAGTGTTTTGACTTGAATGAGAGTCTGGTTTCACTGTCATTTAGGTATAAATCAACTAAAGAGTTATTATTTTAATTTATTCTTCCCTCAATTATCTGATGTACCTTTATTTTTGTTCAAGAAAAATGCAATTTCAAAAGCTTTGTCATCAAGGAATTTATTTTTATTGCATGGTCCTCCTGGAACTGGGAAAACAACAACTGTGGTAGAAATCATCTTGCAAGAAGTAAAACGTGGATCCAAAATTCTTGCATGTGCTGCATCAAATATTGCTGTGGACAATATTGTTGAACGACTCGCTCTGCACAGGTATGGTGATATTACTAATATTGGAACTAAAATCTTCAATGGACTTGTATATAATTTAAGAACTTTGGTACAATTGCAATCAAAATGTTCTATTTTGGTACTACTGGTATTATTTACGAGATAAACCCAAATTTACTACTATGGTATGAAGGGATATCAATTATGTAATTGACAAATGAATGCATTTATCGATTTACGAACCAAGATTTTTTCTTAAGGAGTACTTTCTTTTTCCATTCATTGTTATTCCTCTCATTGGGTGATGTTTTTGTGGTTGTTGTAGCATTATTTTATATTCATGACAATTGAAACTATCTTGAGTCAATATTTTGGCACCTATTCACCAACTTTTTTAATGATACGGTAATGAATGGAAGCTATGATCTCTATGGTTTTATTGCAAAATGAGCAATCAGCATAAAGTGTTTTCCTATGCCTAATGAAATATGGATGTGGAAAAGCTGGACATAATGAGTCTGGATCTTTAAGGTATCCTTACTGTTAATTAGGAGCAAATTCTTAGGAATATCTTTGTTTTTTTAACCTCCTTAGTTAAAGGCATGTTGTCTTAATTTAGTTCAACTAAATCTTCCTTTAATCATGGAGATAATCTTGACTGATTTAGGTTTTTTTTCTAATGAGGAACTATAAGGTATGCCTTAAGATTCTGCTTAAATACTCAACTAGAGTTACTGTTTGATTAAATTTTATAAAAATAAAAGTCTCAACTTCGCGGTGTCAGAGCAGATATGAACCAATCCCTATTCCATTCTTGTTATCGTACGTTGATGACAAAATTCATCAAATTAGCCATGGTAAGTTAATTCGAAAGTGGCACATCCAACCCAAACTTTGACCAAATGTCCATACCTACCCATTCTACCAATAATTCTAAAAATAACTTAATGCCGAATATTAGCCTTAAGCTTAAATGGCCAAAATTTCAGTTTATGGTCTCAACTAGTAATGATTTTTGTGCTTGGAAAAGGAAACAAAGACTATCTTACTGTCATTGCCATCCAACTAGAGGAAAACGACCCTGCCTACCAAATCTGGAGGATGGAAAATAATCTAGTGATGTTTTGGCTGAACTCCATGACCAGTGGGATAGGTGAAAATTTCATGTATTACAAAACGGTGAAAGAAATCTAGGAAGCAACCCATGACATGTATTCAAATAAAGACAATACTTCTGAAATAAGAATATTTTGTTTTTAGTTTTTGAATGAATCTTTTATTGAATTTCTGCACCCTTGTATATACAAATAACGTAGTAATCATAAAATGGAAACTATCCTAATCAGATCCCTCTGCATGATAAAAGAATGACAACTAGTGTAACTAACAAAGAAAGTTTGACTGCTAAATATTTACACTAAGATAATAAGAAGCCCCTACACTCCTCCTCAAGCTTAGGAATAGATGTTTCTCCTTCCAAGCTTGCGAAGAAGATCTTCATGTCTTGACCTGAATAGACTCTTAGTCAAGATGTCTGCTACTTGCTCATGAGTAGAAATGTAGCATAGATCAATCCCTACTTCTTCAATCTCTGTCTTTATATAATTTCAATTGATTTTGACATGTTTTAGGTGATCAAGTTGGATTAGATTATTCACTATACTAATCCGATTTGCTATCATTACATAATTTCAGAGAACTTGCTGTGAGTTGTAGGTCTTGCATCAATCCTTCTTACCAAATTGCTTCACAAATTCCTTGTGCAATATCCCTAAATTTTGCCTTAGCACTGCTTTTGGTCACAAATGTTTGCTTTTACTCCTCCATGTGACTAAATTGCCCCATAACTTAGTAAAATACACAGAGGTTGACTTGCAATCTTCAGGTTGAATTGCAATCTTCACTTTCAACCTATTCAGCATCAACATACCCTTCAATTCCTCTATTTTAAGTTTTCAGAAACATTAGTCCCTTCCCAGCTCTCCCCTAGAGATACCTCAAGATATGATTTGCAACTACCAAGTGTTTTTTAGTAGATGAGTGCATGTATTGACTTGTTGCACTCACAATATAAGCAATGTTCGGTCTTGTAAGGGACAAATGAATTAACTTTCCAGCCAAGCGTTGGTATCTACCTACATCCATGAGAGCATTTTCACTTCAGTCTTGGCCCTCCCATGACTTCTCAAGTAAGATTTCTATAGGTTTGCAGCCCAATTTCCCAATTTCCTTGAGCAAGTCAAGAGTCTATTTACTTTGAGAATTGAAAATACCTTTTCTATTTCTAACAACTTCCATTCGAAGTAATAACTTCAATGGTCCTAACTCTAACTTCAAATTCTTCCTTCAATTTGCATTTGAGCTTCATAATTTCCACTTTATCATCTCCTGTAAGTAATATATCGTCTACATATACTATGAGGACAATTTCTCTTACCTACTTCTCCCATTTTAATGATCATGGTATGATTAGCTTTTTCTTGACGATATCGTAATTTAGTTTTGGTTGAGCTATATTAAGTGGTCCACACTTGAGGTAATTGCTTCAAGGCATAGAGAGACTCATTTAATTTGTCGAATTTACCTTTCTCTTCCATTGTTTCAAATCAGGTGGAACCTTCTTATATACTTCCTCCTCAAGATTACCGTGCAGAAATGTATTCTTCATGTCGAGTTGACTTTGTTTCTCAATAAGGTTAGTTGAAATAAAGAGAAGGACATGTATGGAATTGAGCTTTGCCACTAGAGCAAAAGTCTCATCACATTCAATTCCATATCTTTGTGTATATCCTTGTGCCACTAACTGAGCTTTTTATCTTTCCATTCTCCACTAGCTTTATCCTTCACAGTGAAGACCCATCTATTGCCAACTATCTTCTTCCCTTCTAGTCAATCAACCATTTCCCAAGTTTTGTTTCCTTTTTAAGGCTCTCATCTCCTTCTCCACAACTCCTTTCCATCTTTGATCGGTCAATGCTTCATGAATGTTGTTCGGACTCTCAACATCATCAATTTTTGTTGTGAAAGCCTTAAACTTAGAAGACAACTGTCTAATAGTTAGGAAATTGGAAATTGGATTTTTGGTACAATATCTTACCCCTTTTCGAATTGCAATGGGCAAATCCAGGTCATTGATCCTATCATGACCAGATTCCAAGTTGAACAATTCACCTTGCTTAGGAGCTATTTTGGCCTACATGCATAAACTTGCAAAGGTCTCTCAATGACAGGCTCTTATCTCCGGTGACTTCGACTAAAGGTTGGGCTAGGTTCAAATTTGGTGTTGATTGTTTAGGGTTTGGAACAATAGAATTCTGTGATATAGATTCTAAAACAGGAGGATTTTGAAACATATCTCGACTTATTGGAAGAGATACTGTTGGATGCTAATGAATTTTCTTTGTTAGATCTCCCCATTTGAAAACGTCAGTGGAGTAGGGTTAATTTTCAAAACGGTTAATTTTCAAAAATGTTGACATCACTTGTCACAAAGATTTTTTTAGGACTAGCGCGTAACACTTTCCTTTTTTGTTGGAGAATAACTCACATAGACATTTAAAAGCCTTAGGGTCAAATTTACTTTGGGAAGGTTGTTTGCTGTAAACAAATGCAGTACAACCAAACTCCTTTTGGGACAAAGAATTAAATAAGTTAATGTCTGGAAAGGAACTTGAAAGGTACTCAAAGGGGTTTTGAATTTTAAGGTTTTTGAGGGTAAATGGTTTATTAAGTAAGTTGCTGTAAGGATAGCTTCTCCCCAATATGAATTGGGAACAAAACTTGCAAACATATTGATCTAGCAACTTTCAATAAGTGGCGATTTTTTCTTTTAGCTACCCCATTTTGTTTGTTATATCTGCACAAGAACTTTGGTGATGTATCCCAACTTCTCCCATATATTGGTTAAACACATTTGAGAAGTACTCCCCTACATTATCAGTTCTAAGGATCTGAATATTTGACTGAAACATATTTTGAACAAATCTGTGAAGCTGTTTAAGTCAATAAAATGCCTCAGATTTGATGTGGTGTGGATCATTCCGTGTTTTATCGCATTCCAAAGCTGTTAGAATTCTTTTGATCGTTTATGTTGACGATATTGTTATGATTGGTGATTATAAATTAGGAATCCAGTCTTTAAAGTCTTTCCTGCAGACCAAGATTCAGCCTACTATGTATTTATGGGTTGAAACTTGGTCTTGGAAAAGCAAGAGGGAATATTAGGAAAATTCAGACCTATATGATTTCCTGTTTGTTCCTAAGATCAACTTTCCATGTGTAATTGGTTCTTACTATTATATAAAGGCTACACGGGTCTTGAGATTGTATGAAGCCCTGAATTTACACTCTCTGATACTGTCTTTAACAATATGTTTGAGTAAACTAGCTGGCCTGCGCTTCTGTCTGCCTCCCTCTCTATGTAGGTGCAGATATTGCTACTAGCCTCCCCTTGTTGGTCTCGTCTGGAAATAGCCCGCAGAAGCTCATCAAATTGAGCATTTTGGCATTCTTCTACTTTTGTCAATCGTTGCTCCACTTGTTTCATAAACACATCTATTTTAGTTGACAGATCAGACGAGTCATCCATGACCCTAGGCTCTATCACCAAATTGATGTGGGACTTAGCATAGGATTTAGTCATGGGCTGACTCACAGGAAAGTCCTTTCCTTCCCCTTTATTGATTTTTGCTTCCTTCCTAAACTTGCCTGTGCTGAATGAAAAGAGAGTTGTCCTAGACAGTTCTTCTGTAGCTTTTCTGCCAAAAATTTTGACATTTTATTCAATAAAAATATGCCCTTTAAATAGGGGTCATACCAATAGAGTTATTAGGGATTATTTTAGAGATAGGATCCCTCTAATTTAGGAATTACTCTAACTAGAATAGAATCCCTCTAATTTAGTCTTCTATTAAAACATAACTTTTGAAATAATACTTTTCCTAAATGGTAGTGTCGAAATGAGAAGTACTTGTAAAACAAACTCCTAATCTGTTAACTTTTGATCACTCCCTTCCCTTCAGTTGATCATCTTGCATATTTCCTTCTCACAAATTCATCTTCCCCATCAGATTCCCTTGAAGTGATTAAAGTCCTATCTCTTGTCTTTAATTTTTTGTTCAATTTTGCGTAATTTCTTTAGGTAAAACCTAGAATTATGATAAAAAAAATAATAGCTCCAAATTTGGGCTTTTAACCTCATTGAAAATGTCTATTTTTAGCGGAGGCGTAGGTTTCTTTTAGGGATACATCTGCAAGGATCGTTATAGTGAGAATGATTAACACTATGACCTTTCTAAAGCAGGTTGTACATAAGTGCTGATTGTTGCTTGTGATTCCCTCATTCTCAATATTGCAATTATACTTTAGAGACAATCAACATTTTGATTTCATCTAATGGCGAAGTATATTATGGGTTCCCTAAACTATTATTTCCCTGTTTATAGAGTGAAGTTGGTGAGGTTGGGGCATCCTGCACGTTTGCTACCTCAAATACTAGACAGCGCACTTGATGCACAGGTATGCCATGACTTGAAAATTTTTAAACATCAAAGTAAGGTTTATGGTGTTAGTTTGGTGTTTTTGAGTGCTTGCCAATTTTAGCTTTTTCTTGAGACTCACGGATGCTAATGCAAACTTATGGATACAACAATCCTTTACTTCTCTAATTTCTTGTTTTCCTTGCTTGATGGAGCAATCAAATTGCATGGTAATTAAATGCAGATTTTTGATGTAATTGTGGAATGTTTAACCACTGTCAACTTTAACCCCTAAAACTTGTGGTTTCTCTATATGTTTCATATCCTAAGCATATGAATTAATTCAAATATGGCAATATCAGCGCATGCTGGCCTAATGAACACCTTTCTACTATTTTGCCAATATGCGAGGATGCAATGTATCTTGTGTTTGTTAATGATACATGAAATCAATTTCTTCAATTTTACATTTCAAAATGGATTATGGTTTGTTTCTATGATGCTATCTCCAGTGCTTTGTTCCTTTAGCTTGAGCTACGGTGTTATGAGTTTTAATTCAATCTTTTGATTTTAGGTTCTACGAGGCGATAATAGCAGTCTAGCAAATGATATCCGGAAGGAAATGAAGGTAGAAATTCTTCAAAGCTTCATTTTGCTAATATATTTATCCATCGTTTTTCTCTCCAATAGAAGGTACATCATGTCTCTGTTCATTTATTATTGAAGGAAACATAGAAAGAGTGATCTTATTGATCTGAAAACCAGAGAAAGGAATGCCATTGAAAATTTGACAATTCAAGGTTAATGAATTTTCAGAAGTTGAACAACCTAATCTGCCTGGTATTGCATTTGGACCTTGTGGCTGTTGCAAGTGTTATTAGCATCATGGTTGTTAACAAACATATTTAGTTATTTGGTTAGTGTTGAAGATTTTGTATTTAGCATTATTATTATGTTTCCTGTGTAGGAATGTTTTGTTTATCCTATAATAAGATATTTATGAATTATGCTACTCTATTATCAAACTCTGTATTGTACTACTACTATACTTACATGAGTTAAACATGATACATAACATACATCTAAGTACTGTTGTGGTTTTTATGTATGCAGATATAAATCATGTGGTCGAACCATACTGACCTTCTTGTTTATTTTCTTGCTAACCTTTCTTCTTTGTTTTACTTTCTTACATGATGTCAAAGCTTACTTCCAAATGATATTGGAGATAGGTTCCAATCCTAAAACCATAATTAGATTCCCATTCTGAATCCCTAATTAAATTTTGGAGCCAAAATTTCAATTCTGAAACTTGAAACTCTGTTTCTTCTCCTGATTCAAAAATTTAATCTAATTCTAACTACTGATGCTGGAATCTTCTCTGCCAAACACAACTGCTGGAATCATTGTCAGTGTCTTATCTTCCTCCTTGTTTTTGTCTCAACGTTGCTTTTGAACTCTACCTTCTGACAAACACCCCTGTTGTAATTACCTTCGGTGTTATCTTCCTTCTATTTGTGTCACCAGCATTCCAGAAATCTATTGTTGTCAAACAATGTTATTGAAATCACCACGAGTGTTTTATTTTCCCCTTTTTTTCCACCGATGTTGCTGGTATCTACAGCCAGGTGACATTGCTGGAGCCAGTTCCTTTTCTTCTTTTTTCTTTCCTCACCATCACTACTAGAATTTATCACTGTGTCCCTTTTCTTTCTTTTGTCTTTCTCTATACAGCTATGCTCCTCTCTCAGTAGAGACAACTCTTGCCTTATCGTCCTTCTGTGAATGACTTACCGCTGCTCCCTCTGTTATCAGAGGCTGATGAAGCATCTCATCTCAGCAACTGGATATCTTCTCAATTTATTCAAATATGTAAAGTAATAATGATAAAAAGCTGTCAGTTTTATCTGGTGTCAGAGAATCACCCTCGTTTAATTCTGAATTCCTTGGATGGCATGAGAGTTCAGGCTTGGACTTTGAACATTTTATGGTTATTGCTGCTGAAGTAGAACATTATGCTCTCTATCAGACTAAGTAGAACATTATTACTGCTGAAGGTTGGGGTTTGAACAGGTTATGCATTGTTTATGATCGAGTGGTTATCAGAAGAAAGAAGAGGACTTAGTCCTCTGTTGGAAATAAAAAGGCTAGATATTACCCTCAGCAACCTTGTGTTGATACATCCACACTCACACGTATAACACTGTGATAAGAAGGAAAACAATCTTTAAGAATGCAACACCTACTGATATGGACATGGAAGATTAAGTTTAAATAATACGTCAAAGATGCAAGTATCTATTTGCTGCAACACATTTAGTTAACCTCAGTTTTGCAGTAAGTTGTTCATCATTGAAAAAATCAATGTGCCATGAAGAAACTGTAGGTTGCTTAAAATAGGGAGAATACAAGGGGACTAACCATTTCGTAAGTCCTATAAAATATTTTGTGTCAGCTTCTTCTTGGAGTTAACTAGAAACAATCAGCAGGTATTAAAGAGGAAATTTATGCTGAGTATTATAAATCTGCCTACATTCTTCCAACTTTGTTCTAAATGCAACATCTCAGGCATTAAATGGGAAATTGTTGAAAACCAAAGATAAAAGCATTAGAAGATACATTCAGAAGGAGCTAAGGGCTCTTTCAAAAGAAGAACGAAAAAGGCAGCAGCTTGCGGTAGCAGATGTTTTAAAAAATGCAGATGTGATATTGACAACTTTGACTGGAGCATTTTCTCATAAGCTGGACAATACTTCATTTGATTTGGTGATCATAGATGAAGCTGCACAGGCTCTTGAGATAGCTTGCTGGATTGCTTTATTAAAGGTAATTTTATGACAATAACTGTTCCTGAGCATAATATAAGTGATCTAACATGTTGCAGTTAGAAGAAATGGAGACATCCGAGTGGTATTAGATGCAATAGAGGATGTTTTATCACTTATCATGCATATAAGATTCAAAAATACATGCTTTATACTCTTTCTTTAAATCCATCTTCATATGGAAGTGCTTAAATTCCAAGTTGATAGTTGGCCGTGTTAATACAGGATTTGTTTTAGTTCAATTTGTAAAGGGAAGGCTCTGATTTACTTTATCCTCTGTCAAATTTGTATCCACCGTGGAATGGAAATTCCTTTGTTGCAGGTTCATCTGAAATATATAGTAACTGCTAAATAAAGTTGTCTTCTTCTGCTTGATAAAATCCTTCTTTTATGTCAATAAAATTGGAATGATTGGTCAAGTGGCTCCTAACTTGAGAGGAACTTATCCCTGTAATGGTTGGGATGTTTTCTTTGTCATATTTGTCCATATAACGTTGTTTTGGTGAAATTCAAGACCCCCATAATTGAATTAACAGAGTTACCAGTTCCTGAAGTTATACATTATTCTCATTTACCAAATGCCACTTAATGATCTTCAATCCCCTCTTCAGGGCTCAAGATGTATACTTGCAGGAGACCATCTTCAACTTCCTCCTACCATTCAAAGTGTTGAAGCTGAGAAGAGGGGTTTAGGTAGAACCCTCTTTGAAAGACTTGCTGACCTGTATGGGGATGAGATTACATCTATGCTTACTGTCCAGTATCGAATGCATGAACTTATTATGAACTGGTCATCTAAGGAGCTCTATGATAATAAGGTGATATAGATCATCTCAATGATAAGATTATAATTGAATTTCTTGGAAACTATTTCAATCTATTTTGTGCTAAGAATTTTTGTTGGACATCCTTTACAGGTCAAAGCTCATCCTAATGTTGCTACCCATATGCTTTTTGATCTCGAGGGTGTAAAAAGGTCATCTGCTACAGAAGCAACGCTTCTTCTTATTGACATTAATGGGTATGCTGTTTATTTAGTCATTTTAATTAATCTCTTATCTCGCTTTAATAATGCATTTTCATGGTATAGCACCTATCTTGAATATTGTCTTATAAATTGAAATCAATTTTTGCTTGAAATTATCAATTGGGATTGTCTGTTCCTTTGTAAAAATGATCAGATCAGACTCTGAAGAAATGAGCAGTGAAAATATTTTTAGTAGTCAAACTGAGGTGTATTTGTAACTGAGATCAATCTGGAGACTACTTATTTGAGATGTTGTCCATTTTGATAAAGTTTCGACTGGTTCATGCTAATGTGCCTCAGTTGTGACATGGAAGAAAAGAAGGATGAAGAAGATAGCACCCTCAATGAGGGGGAAGCTGAGGTCGCTGTGGCTCATGCAAAGAGGCTTATTCAGAGTGGAGTCAAGCCTTCCGAAATTGGAATTATTACCCCTTACGCTGCACAGGTATGAACTCCGGCTTTTGCAATTTTCTCATTATAAGAGCTCCAAACAGAGCAGATGTGGCAAGAATCTACTTCAATATCAAATTCTCCTATTCAGTTATATAGTTTTTCCTTACACTCGGGTACTAATGCTGTAGGTTGTGTTACTGAAGATTTTGAAAAACAAGAATGATGAATTGAAAGATATGGAAATCTCAACTGTTGATGGTTTCCAAGGTCGGGAGAAGGAGGCAATCATTATTTCAATGGTTCGATCAAATTCAAAAAAAGAGGTTAACTTTTCTGAGCCTCCTTGTTTCTATTGCTTCTCTATTTGTGACTGTTATGACTGTGGGTAGTTAATAGGTGGATTCCTCCAATATTTCAGGTGGGATTTTTGAGTGACCGCAGGCGAATGAATGTAGCTGTGACACGAGCAAGAAGACAATGTTGCCTTGTTTGTGACACTGAGACGGTGACTTCTGATGGTTTCTTGAGGCGACTGGTCGAATATTTTGAGGAGCACGGTGAGTATCTAAGCGCTTCTGAGTATTGCAATCAGTAAGCAAAGATCTTATTGCTGAGAGGATACTTCACACTTCATCCGACCACTGGAGTCCTTGCCAAATTGTCAAGGGGCAAGCGGTTGCACTGTTCATATCACTGCTGGAAATGGTTTCATAGGATCTCAATTTAGTCTGTTTGGTGATGAGAAAAGCTAAATGCTTCACTAATTATTTACTGCTTGAAAATCTATAAGAAATGGCTGGGTTTCGTCTTTTAATTTGTAATTTCAGTAGCTATATTGAAGAAAATTTTGATAACTAAAGAATCTGACCCAACATGACGAAAAGACAACAGCTATAATTGGTCTAATCATGTTGCGTTGTCACTTTCAGATGTAGGAAAGCTTTAACCATTATCGAAGAATCTATTTCTGTTATTTTGGCCTAGCAAAGGGAATAAAATTTCTGTGGGTGTATGTTTTCTTCTTTATAACTAAGTTCACCTCTCATTAATGAGACAATAATGTACAAGAGTTGATTACTTTAAAAAAGTGGTATGAATTAATTTGTTAAACTGAAATAGTAAATGAGTGATTTTTATAGATTTTCATTAAATAAATTTATACTAAAATAAAATTTAAATAGGCCTTATAAGAGAATTTTGAATAATGCAAAGAAGGTATATTATTCCATGAAAGTAAGTTTATAAAAAGTCACAGTGGATTGATCAAGGAGTAATATTACGAATATTGTACTAGCCTTAGTATTGGATTGAATTTTGGTACAATACTGTATTGGTACTGGTCAATATTGGATTCTGTTTTGGATAATTTTTTAAATTTATGAAATAGTCTTTGAAATTTTTAAAAACATTGTAAAATAGTCCATTGTTATATTGTATGGTTGTATTGCATACTTTATAAGTTTACGTCAATCTTGTATCTAAAACTAAAATGATAAATGATAACCAAAATTAATATGAAATAAAAAAAGTTTAAGATATTTCACATATGAATAATGGGCACAATCAATATGAAAAAGACAATCATTATTACACCAATATAAAATTAAGAACAATACAAAGTATTAAAAAGATTACAATGTCATCATATAATAAAAAATAATTACATCAATACATTTAATAAAAGGAACAAATAATATCCTTGACTCTCAAATTATTACAATTCACAACAAGAATTCATGATGAGGAAACAACTAAGTAGGCGTAAAACCTGAAACAAAAACATTTACAATTACATTACTTATATAGAATTTAACATATACATAAAAGTAAAATTAAAAGAAGAGGAAAAACAAAAACTTAAAACTTCATTCAATCGTTTACGGTAGGATAACTGCTATAATTGCATTGACTCCATTTATCATTTGGTACAGAATCCTCATCATTGAGAGGAGCCTCATAATTATCATACATGTCAATGCTTTTCTATCCAAGATTATCTTCCAAGTCATTCACATATATCCCAATCTACCAAAAGATCGATATTATCAATGAAAATTAGATCTGTTGAACTTCTTGTGCTATTAAGAATCGTAGTAAATAATAAAATTTAATTATTAGAAAATTATAAGAAATTATATCGAAATTAATAATGATAATATCATACCTTTCTCGAAGCTTTAAATTGTAACGAATGAATATCGAGTCATTCAATCTCTTGTACTCCAATCTATTCCCTATCTTAGAATGGATGAATTCAAATTTGCTTAAGCTTTGTTCACAGCCTGTTGCACTCACACATTGACTTAAAATTTGAATTGCAAACCTTTGCAATTTTAGACCACCACTTCCGAATTGATCTCACCAAAAAACTATAAGTCGTAAGATAACAAAAGTGGCGTTATAAATAAAATAAAGTGATAATTAATTTTCAACAAATAAGAAAAAGGAAACAGTTAATACTTAGAGAAAGTTTTGTTCTTTGTCAAATAACAATCGACAATCCAAAATCCCTAGAAGACAGCTTATAAAGCTCCATTTGTGAGTTCAAATGATCTTGCATCATTTCATGGCCAACAATTGTTGTAATAGTGAATAATATTCCTCTACTAATTTCAGTTTTCTTTGTAAAATTTGGTCTGAAATATATACTACGATTCAAAAATGCTCCAACTGCAAACAACGAAGAAGAAAGTTGTCCTTCTCACCTCTCATTAATGATTGCAAGATATGGTGCATACAAAGAATGCCCATGTTTCATATTGACCTTGATTGCTTCCTTTGCCTTTTCCACGACATCAAAAAAGTAACTCATTGTTGGCTTTTCTTCACTATTAGCTAAGCGAAGCACCCTCACCAAAGGCTCACAAACTTGGATAATAAATTGACATTGAGACCAAAGTTCTCTATCTTCCATTATAATGCTGGAAACCTGTAATCTAGCATTAGACCTAGCATACTGAGATGCAACCCACCTATCACTTGTAAATATTTGTCCTAACTCTTTCTTCATCAAAACTAAAGACTAAAGTGCAAAGAAAATCGTTGCAAATCTTGTCAAACCAGGACGACACAAATTCTTATCATTGGTAAATTCTTTCTCATTAAATTCAACACTCATGCATGATTATAGATGAACTTGGTCGTCTTTTTAGCTTTCTAAATAGTCTCATTAATAATAAAAAATAACTAGGATCCGTTATATTCTCTAGCATTAGGTCAATGCAATGTACAACACAAGGAGTTCCAAAAAAAGAATTATACCTATTCTATAACCTTCTTCCTGCCGCTTTATAAGCAAAATCATTATGAGTGATGAATTGAACAATGTTTTTTGGTCCCACTTCATTCACAACTTCATCAAATATCTTCAACAAAGTATCAGTATTTCTAATAAGGCTAGATGCATCAATAAACTTTAAAAACATTAAGCCATTTGCAGAATAAACTAAAAAATTAATCATAGGCTCTTGTCTTCTATTTGTCCAACTATCACTCATGATTGTACACTAAAAAATAGCCCAATTCACTCTTTTTTCAGCAAAATAATTTTTAATTTCAGAAATTAAGCAACTCAAAAGTTTACCTCTTAAGTCATCAATCAAAGGACCTTTGTATCCCAGACCGTAAGAGAATATTGTACCCACCGTAGGCTAATAATAGTAAGACTGGGAAGCATTAAGTGATGAACCTGTATCATACTACCATCTATTGCCATATCGGAATTGTGAGCCGCATCCCTTGATTGCATTGCATTACGAATTGAAGGTTAGGCTCCAGAAGTTGTTCGTAATGCAAAAAAACTAGTCACTTGCCTTCTTTTTTTCCTAATATCAGGTTCAGGTGTAACATTCACTTCCTGTTGGGATTGAGATGGAACACTAGCAGTAGTACTACCACTACCTAATATCAAGTTGAAGGGTATGATTTACATAATCACCAAATAATAAATGACATATCTTATACAATTGTTCATATACATCTATTCATAACATGAGGATAAAGTTGAAGGATATATTCATAACATGATGATCAAGTTGAAGGATATATTCATAACATGATAATCAAGTTGAAGGATATAACTTCTTTGGAAATGTTTTTTTTTTCTTATTCAAAGCTTTGAATCTTCTTTTCATTTCTAACAAATCATAATTTATATCCACCATTCTATATTTGGTTCTTAATTATATAAGTTCCTTCTACGATTTTTAATGGACATTAATAAGTCTTAGTATAAGTGGTTAGAGTTTAGCCTACAACATGTTCACAATTTGGAAAAAAAAGTTTCTTTTGGACATATATACATCACTACTTTCACACATCATCTATTATAAATATTTATGATAACCCACACATATATTTTACGAAATAACTCAACATATTTTACATATTGATTAAATGGAAAGAAATGGGAGTTTATATTTCCAACTTTCTCCAATTTCAATTCAAAGTTTGAAACATCACAAAATATCTATAAACAATTTCCATCAATTTCATTTCTAACATGTTCCAACAATTTCAATTCAACTAATTACAAAACATACATAAACAATTTCCATTTTCAACATTTTCTATTCCTAATAATTTCTAACAATTCTATTTCCAAAATTTTTGAAGAATTTCAATTCAAAGTTTTAAACATCACAAGACATACACAAATAATTTCCATTTCCAAATTTCCAACAATTTCATTTCCAACAACCAACAATTTCAACCATCACAAATTCACAATTCACAAAATAATGAAATATACACAAACAATTTGCATTTTTAACAATTTCCAACAATTTCCATTTCTAAATTCCAACAATTTCCAACAATTTCATTTTTGACATTTTCCAACAATTTCAATTCAACCATTACAAAACATACATAAACAATTTTCATTCCCAATAATTTCTAACAATTCCATTTTCAACAATTTTGAACAATTTCAATTCAAAGTTTCAAACGTCACAAAACATACATAAACAATTTTCATTTCCAACAACCAACAATTTCATTTCAAACAACTAACAATTTGAACCATTACAAATTCATAATTCACAAAATAATGGAATATACATAAACAATTTGCATTTTCAACAATTTTCAACAATTTCCATTTCCAAATTCCAACAATTTCTTACAATTTCATTTCTAACAATTTCCAACAATTTCAATTCAAACATTACAAAAACATACATAAACAATTTTTATTCCAATAATTTTGAACAGTTTTCATCATAAAACATGCCAATAATTTCCAAAAATTTTCACCAAAAAATATACATAAACAATTTTTTTAAAAAATTAAGAGAAAAAACACCCAAAAAATCAGAAGCCAATTCAAGGTCGGGTTGGGTTGGGTTGGGTTTAGATATGGATCTATTTAAAATATGGCGATTTCAGGGAGACTATGTGACTGTGACTAGTGTGATGTTGGGTTAGTGGCGTCAGGGCATTGGTGGGGTGCGGTGGTGGTCACCGGACGATTAAAGAGGGAGTGGTGGCGATAGTGAAGAAGAGAGAGAGTGAGAGTGAGAGAGAGGAAATAAAGAGAGGAAGAAGAAGAAGAGTAGCACCAGCGTCAGGTCGGTGGATAGGGGGGAGGGAAGCTTTTAAAATTTTTGATTTTTTGCATAAAAGAGAGAGTGAGTGTGTTGTGTGAGAGGGAAAATAGAGGAAGAAGAAGAAGAGTAACAGGAGTCGAATGGGTAGGGGGTTTAAGAAAATTTAATTTTATGCAAAAATACCCTTAAAAATTTTTAAAATTTTGATATCGACCGGTATATGGCTGGTATTCTGAATACCAGCCATATCAGCCGGTACTATATGAAATAGGTTGATACAAAAACTTGATATCGAAACATCTCCTTTTGTACCATTTTTTGGTTGATACAGTACGTACTAGCCGGTATGGTACTAGATTCATCATCATGTCCAGGAGATAACTAAAAAGCTTATATGCTTACTATGTCATTGACAAGTGATGTTCTTCTATGAAGCTCTCCAATTCAAGGTGATGATAAAGCTGATATTATGTTTGTACATGAATATACATATGTGCATTTTAACTTTCTCACTTAGGGTTTTGAAAAGGTAGGAAAAAATTCTTTTATCCCTCTCATTACATATACAAGTGACCAAATAAGATAATGTAGTATATCCATTTGTCACCCTCATTTGAGAAAGTGAGATTTAAGCTCCATTTTTTAATGTCCTTTTAGTTGTTGGGGGAGTTCTCTAGATTACAAAGCATTAAAACATATGTCCAGACACTGCTCGTGAAGTTACATTGAAAGAATAGGTGATTATGATTATATAAATTTGCTTAATCTATCCAAGGTAGGAACCTTAAATTGAATTGGCAACCATTAGGTATGAGAAGCTCTGGGGAAATGATCATCTTGGGAACATTTTTCTTGATATAAGGATTTGCATGATGAATTTGAGTAATTCCTAAAGGTAGATAGCTTCCGTCTAACTTCATCATTAGAGTCTAGTTGTAATCTATATCTAATAAGAAAGGAGATGATATTTGAGTTTGGGAGTGAACTTAAAGTTGTAATTAAGCTTATATAAAGCACATGCTAGCTTGACATTCGAAGGGATTAAGTTTCTTAGACTAGATAACTCTTAATTCTAATCTAGAAGACTATACAGAGTCCAATAATCACACCAAAGGGAAGTAAGCTTTCCATTGCCAACTTAGCTACTACATTGATTCCTTGTCCTATTCTTTAATTCTTTTAATGAATTTCATAATTGAGGAGGCATTAGTGAGGATTTTGAAGTTCTAAAAACTGCACTCTTCAATATAACATGCATGTACCCACTTAACCCATAAGGATTGTCTCTCTTTGATTAGCCTTTGAGTTTTTAGCTAGTACCACTTGATTTATCAGTTTGATTGAAATAATTCCTAAATCACCATGCTTCTTCAGTCTGCATTAAACATTCCATTTGATTTTAGCCTTGGAATCAAGTAGCTTAGATCTAGACAGTAGGAATGTTCTAAGAATTCTGTTAATTAGTTTGGTGATGCCTTTAGGGAAAGCCAAGTGGAAAGCACAATAAACACTTATAGAGCTGAGTATGGAATTAATTAGTCGAGCTATTCCAACCAGGAATAAAACTTTTGCACTCCAGTTATTGATAGTAATTTCTTAATAAGAGGGTTGAAGTAAGAGCATCTTAGCTTAGTTGAGGAAACATGCACTCTAAGTTAATTGACTGGAAGGCTAAGCACTTTGAATTATATAATGGGTGACAACCATGTGCTTTGATGAATGGAACTTGCTGAAAGGTACATGGTACTTTTCTCTTTGTTAATGCACAAACCAGATAGCTTGTTGAAGATCTAAAGAGTAGTTATAAGGGGGCTATTGAGTTGTTTTTTTCCCTTTAAAAATTAAGACAGATAATCTACAAAATTTAAGCTTAGAATTCCTAACCTCTTACATCTGGCATGATACTTGAAGGAGTCATTTCTCTCTACGCTCTTATCAACAGTTTATTAAATATTACCATAATGAGAGAGAAGAGGTAAGGGGATAAAAGGTACTTTGCCCGATCCCTTTAGCTATTTTGATTAATCTAGATGGTTCCCTATTTACTAAAATGTTAAAAAACAATATCCAAGTAATAAAGTGTAGCATCCCATCCCCATACTAAGGGTTATAACCTCAATTTCAATAATGGGGAGAATGACAATGAGAGAGTTAGAGGAAAATTTGCATTTCATGCTCAACGGAATGTCAGCATATATGCATGTGAATTTGAGTCTTTGCACACATGAAAATAATTGTACATGCACTCATTGACATT
>JAOQMS010000002.1:29066808-29079064 GCA_027563885.1 Erythroxylum longipes | reverse complement strand
TTATTATTATTATTATTATTATTATTATTATTATTATTATTATTATTATTATTATTATTATTATTATTATTGTATTTATGTATTTAGTTATTTTATTACATCTTTATGTTTATTTGACCTATATATTTACTTATTTTATTTACTTATTTTATGATTATTCTACTAGGTATTGTTGTATTACTTTTTTTGGTATTTAGTTATGTTTATTACATTTTCATGTTTATTTTATTTATTTATTTATGTGCATTATTTATTTGTATTTTTGTATTTACTTTTGTTTATCACATTTATAATGTTTATTTACTATATTTTATTTATTTATTTTAGCTTTATTTATTTACTCTTTTTAACCTGCATCACTTATTTGTAGTTTTGTTGTATTATTAATATGCTACGTGTTCATTGTTACATTTGCATGTGGGTCTATAAGAAATAACCTCTCTATTCTGTAGGAGTAAGGCTGCGTACTATCAGACCACCCCAAACCCCACATTGGTGCAGGATTCAGACTGGGTGTGATGATGATAATGATGATGAATGCATATACTCAATTATGGAAAATTTGTTTCAGAATGAAATAGCTAGAAGTAGTCTACCTAGTATTGCACTTTCTTAGAGAATGTAAAGGAAGCAATCAAACTCTTCATGTTTGAATCTTAAAAGATCTTTTTGGTTATTCATGTTGTTATTTTGTTAGTTTGCTATATGTAAATGAAACTAGTAAGTTTGTTAGCTAGGACGTTAATGAGGTTAAGCTAGAGAGGCAGTATAGATCATTTGTTTTTGTTGTTTTATTGGGCTTCCTCCTTGAACTATAATTTGTACTATATTCCCTTTTTTATTAATTCATTTTAATTTCTCAATAAATTTCAACCTTCTACTTAAGTTAAAATCAACATAGTGAATTTATGATACAAGCTTTTTCTTAGTGGGATACTAAGATGATTAAAAAGATTGTGTATATATATTGATTAATGTTCTTTACTCATTTTATGTAAGGCATAATCGTTTGAATTGATTTGATAATTAGAATATTACTAGGTTTGTTGAGAATGAATTATGAATAGTAAGAATTTAGAAATTTAGGCAATTGATGAATGGTGTGATTAAGCGAATAGTGAACATTTATGTCTATTTCAATTGAATTTTTGAATATTGATGGAATTTAAGCTTATATATGTTAATACATTTTGAGATTGACTTATTTTAGAACAAGTAAAAAGATAAGTTTGTGGTATTTGATATACATGTAATGTACATATATTTTACACAATATTTTTCTATATACATCTAAATTACCTTTATTTATCGATTTTATGTTATGTCTTAAATAATTATGGAGATGTTGCTTGGGAATGATATAGGCCAAACGTTGATGGGTTTTAAAAGACAAAACAAGAAGAAAATGCAATCTTGGCTGAACATGGTCTCACACATGAATTTAACACGTTTCCCTCTGTAAGTAGAAACATATGGCAAGAATATCAAACATGGCTAGCACACGATCGTATTTAAAGGTTTTTTTTCCTCTTAGGGACTTTATTGTTGAAGGGCCTCTTAAATTGTTGGGTTAGAGCCCTTGTCTTATGGTGAAAACATATAGTGTGATACATGTCCAAAGACACTGACATGTCAATGTTCATGTTCCTCTTTTTAAAGAATTTTATAAAACTAATTTAATATATGACATGGAACACAACCACGTCTATGAAAAAAACTATTAAAAGAGACATAGAAACCATAGAAAGAGGCTAAGTTTTAGCTCTTTTCAAGCTGTAATTAAGATTAACAATCGTTATAAAGAAAAAAAAGGCTTCGAACACATCTTACAATTGTTTTAATAAGGAGAGAGATCAAAATCATTCCAAGTAATATCAATAAATTGAGATTTTCATTTTATGTCTTCTTAATGTTTTGTAGGCTCCAATACAATTGTGTCTTATGTTCGAGCAATTCAATCTATAACACATAGTAAACTACTAAAATCTTCCATATTGTGTACAATTAAAATTCCTCAAAACTTGAAATATGAAAGTTTTAAATTCTTACTAGTCATTCTATGACATATTGAATGATTCCAATCGAAACTCAAAAGAGAAATTTATGTCCAAATTGAGCAACACTATTGAAGTATCCCACACTTTTCTAAATATCTTCATTTTTCACTTAACACCTCCAATTACATCCTAAATCAAGATATAAGAATAATGAGTTTGTATAGGTAAAATGTAGGTGTAGATGACTAAATTTTAAGGAAAAAACATAACATTTTACACTTTTATCATTAAGTATAAAAAAAACCACTCTAGATAACTCTAAAGGGCCACAAGCTAACTGGAATTGAAAGGAAGACAAACTTCTCCTTCTAGTTGTAGCCCCTTTGGAATGATTAGCATTTGATACCCTTGCCTTACTTTCAAGTTGTGCCACTCACTTTGGACCCCCCAAGAGGGCTACAATAATACATATAATTGAACAAAAGAGGGGTTTTCACATACTTGAAGGATTTAGAGTTATGGTTCCCACAGTTGGAAGCCATTAGTATTATATCCTAAACTATAACAATTGGAACTACTTGTTTAGCTTCATAAACTAGTCATATCATCATTTCTACTCTCAATAATTTGGAAAAATAAAATATGTACGTAAACACACCTATTGGGACACGGAAAGATTCATTGATCACCTTAACGTGATCTCTCCTTAACAACTCTTTAAAGATAGTATAACTGAGTCATTTTTCACATCGAGTACTTTATATAGAGAGATGGATGTTTGAGAATCGACTAGGTCATCGAGTGAGATTGAATAATAGTTTTCCTTCTTATAAATAGTATGAATGTCAATATGACTATTGTATTCCACAGAGAATATTCCCTAAGAACATTCTTAGTGAAGCTTCCAATTGAAGATTTTCCAATTGAAGATTTTTGGAAAATCTTCAATTTGAGCTAGATGAGCCTATTAAAGAAAATTAAAAAATGGGTTAAGCTTTTGAGAGAGAGTTTTTGATAAATCTTAAGTCAATTGAAAGTAAGTTGATGCAATGCCGAAGAGTGTCACCACTCTACATAAACAAAATTGCAAAAAAAAAGGCCTTAATATGAGTTTGCTGAAGATGTTTGTCAATTTGCTATGTCATCAATGTGTCTTGTGCAAGTTTACATGTGAAAGTTCACGGTGGAGTTGCCGATTATAGTTTCTTTTTTTTGGTGAAGTAAGGAACAATGAGAGCCTAACGTCGTAAGATGGCCACAGAGGATGCATCATTAGCAAGCAGTTAGCGAATTCCTGGAACAGGAGTCTCCCAAACAATCCATTGTTGGAAATGAGAAGCACCATGTTTCGCTAAAAGGTCGGCAAACCGATTACCCTCCCGAAGGGTATGTACAATAGAGCAATCCCACTTGCGCTTCATCAGAACCCTGATATCCTTAATGACGTGCAGATACAGCTAAGAGCAAGGGCATAATCCCACGACCAGAGTAATGGCTTCTCGTGAGTCCGATTCCACTACTATTTGTCGATATTCGCGTTGCCAAGCCAAGGCCAAACCATGTTGAATCGCTAGAAGTTCAGCGAGCATGATAGTGGCGTGACCAATGAAGCCTGAGTAGCCTACTAGCTAGTCCCCTCTCTCATCACGTATCAAACCACCAAAGCCTGCAACTCCTGGATTGCCATTCGAGCTACCATCCACATTGATTTTAACAAACCCTGGGGAGGGCACCTTCCATGCTACCCACGTGCTCGATTTTAGGGTTGTAGTCGACAAGAAAGCGCGGTGACACTCATAAAAAAGCCTCCTACACCACTGAAGTTGTCCCATAAGTGGCATGACCTCGTGCTGGATTACCTCTTTATTTCTGGCACACCATATAATCCAAGCCACGATAAAAAATTTTAGCACATAAAGGAAAGGTCGTGAGGAATTGAGGGCAAGAGAATTAAGCCAATCGTCTAGATTGAGTCTGAAAAAAGAGTCTTGGTCCTGTCCGAGGGTGGATATTCACATCGCCCTCGCCCAAATGCAGTCCCTCAAAGCATGTGTATGAGTTTCCCACCCTTTACCGCACTGCTAACAGTAGGGAGACGAAGCCATTCCCCGGTTATATCGTAGCTCGTTCGTAGGTAAGCGGTACCAACGAATCTGCCAAATAAAGAAGTGAAACTTTTGAGGGATATTAAGCTTCCAAATCCGTGGCCAATTCATGTTGTGATCAGGGGGGTGGGGCAAGCGAGTTATAAACTCATATCCTGATTTCACTGTGTATTGTCCAGCTGGCGATTCACCCCAAATTATCGAATCCGTGACCGCTCTTGTTCGGGAGATGGGAACCGCTAGGATAGAATGGTACACCTCTGGCTCTAAGTGTGTGTGTAGTCGAGAGAGATCTCACGCGTGGTGGTCATTTAGAATGGCCCCTACCATTGGAAGTTGAGCTTGATTATCGATTTGGGATACTTGTTTGCGGAAGGTGTAGTCCCTGACCTATTGATCATTCCATAGCGAAATGCAGCCCCATTCCCAACTCTCCAGAGGAAGCCATCGCGCAAGTAAGTAATAGTTTTACAAATGGCTTTCCATCCTAGGGAGGCAGTGGGAGAGGCCGTACAATTAAGTATAGAAGCTGTCCGGAGATACTTACTTCGCATCACATCAATCCAGAGTTTCTGGCTATTCTGGGAGAGATCCCAAAGAAGTTTGCCAAGCATGGCTATGTTGTTGTCACGAGCCATACGGAGTCCGAGGCCGCCTATATCTTTAGGACTACAAACAGCTTCCCAACGCAATAGATGGAGATCCTTTCCGTCAGTAGCTTTCCGTAAGAAATCGCGACAGCATTTATCAAGAATATCGCAGACCCCCCCCCCCCAGGAAACTAACACATTTGCATCGTGTATAGAGGAATAATGGTTAAGGTGGATTTCGCCAGAGTCACTCGCCCCGCTTTATTCAGGAGTTTAGCTTTCCATCCTTGCAATCGAGTGTGAATCCTGTCAACAACAGTCGTGAAGGCCCCCTTTTTGTTAGTGCCAGAGATAGCGACACCAAGATATCTGCCCAAGTCCGCAGTAAAGGTCAAATGAAAGTGAAGTCGCAATCGTTCCTTATGCCGACGATTGACGTGGGGCGATAAGAAGGATTTGGATTTCTGTTCATTGATAAGCATACCAGAGCAGGAGCAAAACTGCTGCATAGTCTCCAAGACCACCTGACATCCTGGAAGCGTAGCCTGGGAAAATAAAAGCACATCTTCAGCAAATAATAAATGTGAGATGCGGGGCCCATTACTTGAGACTTTGATGGCTTTCCACTGCCTCGCTTGAACGCGACTAGAAATGAGCAGGGAGAGCTTCTCCATGCAAAGGACAAACAAATAAGGCGATAGTGGATCCCCTTAGCGTAGCCCTCGTTGCGGCTCAAACACTGGTAGACGAGATCCATTCCATAAGATGGAGAGACGAGTTCAAGACACACAAGACATAATAAGGGAGATAAGAGCGGTCGGGAAGCCAAAATCCATGAGGGTCTACCGTAAGAAACGCCAGTCAAGTCGATCATAAGCTTTATGAAGGTCAATTTTCATAGCCAAGTAGCCTTCCCGTTTTTTAGATTTCCGGATGAAATGAAGCACTTCTTTGACCAGAATAACATGCTCCGACGCTGTACGTCCCGAAATGAAGGCTCCCTGCATAGGAAGGATAAGGTCCAGAAGGATAGGTCTCAGACGTTGGACAATGACCTTGGAGAGGATCATATAGCTGACGTTACAGAGACTAATAGGGCGAAATTGAGACATTGAGGCTGGCTGGCCATCTTTTGGGATTAGGGTCACCAGCGTTTCATTGATTATAGTTTCTCATATACAAAAACATACCTACTTATATTACCTAGTTTTAACTGTTTGCTTTTTCACCTTTATGTCTGTCTCCAATGGGCCTACTTAGGTTTATCATTGGTTTTCGAGGAGCATTTTTTGATTATGCTCTACTTGCTCCTATAATGTTTGTTTCTGACCGACTAACATGTGATTTTAGAGTTAATTAAAGGGTACTTCAATTAAGCCAACATTCCTACAGATTTGAGCATCAAAATTTCATTTCCAATTCTTAAGTTGACAATATGTTCATTACGGGCATTTGGAAAACTGAACACGTCAGTAATCTGATTCTTACATTCAAAATATGTTCGAGAAAGAAGAAAAAGATTACATATCGATAACGTTTTTTCTAAAAGCAGCACTTTTGCTAGCAACTGTTACTCCGCTATGAATCAGAAACAAAATAAACGATTGAGACACTCTTAGCACACTCCAAAAAATGTTTTTGACTTTTGCACCTCAACGTGGAATTACGTAAGGAATGTAAAATAGGAAAGAAAAGAATACAGCCAATATTGCATTTAGAAGTTTCTTCCTTGCATTGATTCTGTTAATTTTGAAGCTACCACACCTTAACCCATCCGCAGTACCACTTGATGCAGTTGCACTCATCACTGTCCTTGTCTTGTTGCCTACTTTCTTACTGCATAACAACAAAAAATTTTATGTTTAAGATCATCATTCTGGCTGTTCGGATTAAGATTTCTTCAGTTTCTAACTTTTGACAAAACCTAGACAAATGAGATTGCGCACTTATCATAGCAGAGGAATATAATGCGGAACCATTTAAGGTTATCCAAAGAAGGAGGTTTTGTTACCTTCCAGGAAATATACAGCTTCCATGACCTGCAAATATTTAGAAGTATGAAAATAAGTGTCAAGTCTGAAAGGAATAATCTTGTACAAAATACAAAAAGAAACAAACACAGGTTGTTGGACCCCAATTTGCATATGGCAGCTTTCTGGCTGTACAACGCAATAATATACTAGGTTGCAGGGATTCATGGAAAATGCCAAGTAACCTTTTCAATTTAATCTTCTACGTAAAATGATGGCCAAGAAGTACTGGCATGAAGGTGGGGCTCACTTAACCAGTGTCAAGAATATTGATCATGATTTCATACTTAATTGCTACTTTTGTGTACACAGTAGCAGTGGAAACCGTTTCCCATCCTAATATTGATCATAATTTCATACTTAATTGCTACTTCTGTGCACAAAGTAGCAGTGGAAACCCTTTCCCATCCTCCAGTCGCTGAAGACCCTATGTGGTTGTGTCAGGTAGTATCGCACAGCATTTCCCTTCAAGTCATCTTTGTACTCGTGTCCATCTAAGGATTGTCGTATGCCTCTGTTCAGTTCAGTTTGAGGGTGTGGAACTAAGCTATTAGAACCTTTTAGAATTCTACTGAACATTGAGTTTGAGCCTCCTTTTTCATATTTTAACCTTTTAACAGGCTTCTAGGCGCTCCAACCATTTATGGAATGGCAAGAAATTGGGTGGTCTTGTCCCTCCCCATCATTTCAACTATTGTCCTAAAAATATTGTTGATACACTACTGCTAACCAATGAAATTATCAAGAAGACATAAAATCAAAGGAGACCACACTTACTTGGGTCAGTGGTGGTGATCATAGCAGAACCCTTGAAATCACAGGACCCAGAAGCCCTTCCTTCCTTCTGGTAATAGCTGTCAAATGCATACGAGGCATGATTTTTCACATTGTTGGGCTGGTAACAACTCTCTCCAGCCTGAATTTCACTGCAATTAGCTCTTCCAGGTCCACACGCCCAATCCAAAGCTGCTTGCAGCGTCTTTGAATCAACACCTTCCACTGCAATACAATACGTTTGATTTGTTGTATCGTTGGCCAAAAATGTCCCACTTCCAGACACGTGAAGCGGGTAAACCGGTGTCGAATTGCCATAAAATAAACCCCAATTTGCCTCTGATACAGGGGATGACCTCAAGTCCTCATTGAACAATTCATATATATACAAACTAGACGTGACTTCAGGATGCAGAGGAGTTCCACTGCGATCAAAGACATGCTTAATGAGATTAGAATTATATGTATCTGCATAGTCCATAGTAGCATAGGGCTCCTTAGAATCACCCTTCGTAGGCCACCCAGTCTCGGTAACAAGAACCTCAACATCAGTAACATTCAATTTCTTCATAGAAAAATATGCAGCATCAATCATAGCATCGAGGACATTAGTGTAATGCAACAACGTATTTGTATCAACCATTTCTTCAGCTGGTGTCAACGGCTTAAACAAAGAATTATCAAGAGGAACGACCCCTTTGTTCTCCATAAAAACATAGTAAGGGTAAAGATTCATCATCAATGGAGACCTGGTTTTTGACAGGAACTGGAGCAAAGGAAGCATAACTGAGCTCCAACTCTCGTTAAAGAAAGATTGAGAAGGTGGAAATGAATCAAGAATTATAGAAGCTGCATGAGGAGTGGAAATTTTGATTTGGGATTGCAAATTTGCAGCAACTAAAGCACTGTAAAGTGATTCAATTGCCGGCATAAGTAAGGGGGATGAAGAGGGGATAGTTGTCAAGACCTCATCACCAACAGCAACAGCTGTGATTAAAGTTTCAGGGTAGTATGCAACAACATTCCGATCAATCCAAGACGCTGCTGTGGCATTGGAGGAGCCAATAGCAAGAAGCTGGTTGTTGGGGACACTAACAGTGACCCGTATCTTGGTTTTAGCCAAGGCTTTGAGGATGACAGGTTCAGCATCATAAAGCCTGATATGGGTTATCTTTTGAGATTGGAGAAAAGAAACGAGTTCTGTTGCTGACAAGAGTTCGGAAACGTCTGTGCCAATGTTGAAACCCACAAATGGCTCACTGTCTAGTTCTTGCTTCTGCTGCTTTATTTGTGTTCGGACTACTGGTGTCAATTTTGCTGCAAAATGGTCAAGAAGAGGTGAGATAAGTAAAAAGTTCAGGTCTTGGTTCCTAATGAAGCGAGAAGTTTCTGCTATTTACCTTGTGACGATGTGAAAATAGAAAAGGATAACAATAAGATGATGATGACAAGTACTTTGAGCTTAGAGCTTGCCATTAGTAAAATGGAGCTTGAGCTTCACAACTTCATCCTCTGGTTCGGGTTCAGCTACAGACTCTAGCATTATCATCCAAGGTCAATTTTTTGCTCCTACTTTCTATTGATCTTCCTAGGTGGGGTTTGGTTTGAGCTTTGGGTTTCGCTTCTTGACCCAACAGATCTACAGTTCCAAGAAGAAAGAAGACGCCAACAGAAAGCATCCACTTCTAAAAGGAAAACGAATGTTCATGGGCTTCTAATTCCAACTGGATTCACCTATCGAAGGTAGTGCACGTGGTGCTAGCTAGAAGCAAATTTTGCTGCTCGTGAATTGTCCAAAAGGGCCTTACAGACCGACATATCAAATGGTTGTTGCCGGCGTAGTTTTGGGGCAGAAGATGGAAAGGAAAATAAGAGTTTATGGCAACTATGGTTCCTTCAGTTCAAGTCCTCACAAGCTGGCATTCGTAATTGCCCAGGGAGAAGTTGGGTCCGCAGCCTACAGTTCCAGTAATTGCGGAATCTCAACTTTAACCCTTTAGTTTTCTACCTAATCTAACTCTTACAGTGTCTACTTCGGAAATCAATCATATCAGATGATCGAATCCAAGAGAGGAATTGCTCAACTAAATTATAGGCGTTGTTCAACTACATGTTCCAAATTTGCTAAGAAATAAGAAAGAGTCAGCACACACCATGCACGCGAAATCCAACGTCACTATTGATTATTCCGAGTAACCATTTGTCATTGTTCGTCTAACTGGAAATAGGGATTTTTCAAATATGAATTTTGGTATTAAAAAGTGCATTAGCTCAGCATTTAAAGCTACTGCTTACCAATTGAGTCCATTCCTTAAATGCTCGGGAAATTTTGTATTAGAGAATACAGATGGTCAGCATTTAAATGTACTATACCTATCGATTGAGTCTAGTGGCCATGTCATTTGGTATTGAATGGTCACCTCCATCCGAAGGGTAAGTTCTCTCAGTACAGAAAACGAAAAGCAAATTTACTTTTGTCTTTTCACTTTTTTTTTTTTTGGGTTAAATCGGTGTATGCTTTAATCGCCGATGAACTAAAGCAAATAGCTTTTTCGATTGCCATTTAGTCTGCGGTCCAACACACAACTCATATACCTCAAGTACAGACGAACCATGAGGTGAAAATGAACTGCAAGAAAAACGACCCTGTATCCGACACTATACATATATGACCAAAGCACATGATCTTGCCATGAGGACTAGGACTGGAAGAAGCAAACACTCATGTTACCTATTCTCTGAAAAGTACCACACGGCTACACCGGGGAGCATTCACAAAGGCTATCACGGAATCTATATCCCTTCTCTCGGATGGGGACTTGACTGTAGTAGAAGAGTGCTATTAGTTTTTGCTTCTGTTACTTCAAAATCACGTACTTGACGTGTGTCTTTTAGTTATTTATTTATTTTTAAATGTTTTATTTTCAGTTTAAGCATATTAAATCGAGATTTTAGGAATCAGTAGTTTTTTTCTTTCATTCTACCAAGCACTATTTCAGTTGTTGTTATTGTGGCGTCATGTTTGCGTCAATTTCTGTTTTCAGTTCAATTCATCACTATAAATGTAAAGGATTCTTATGAATGCAAAATCACCTTTACATCAATATTTCTTTTCTTTCACTTTCAGTATTCTCTTTGTTTATAAAGAAATTTTATCTTTATTTCTGTGTTTTCCATTATTAAACATTCAATTGGTATCAGAGCCCTATTCTTAAGGGACTTGTGAGATGGAATCTGAGGGGAATTTTTTTCCAAATGCTCCAATCATCTTTGATAGAGAAAACTATGAAATTTGGGCAATCAGAATGGAAGCCCACTTGGATGCTCTTGATCTTTGGGAAGCTGTGGAAGAGGATTATGAAGTTGTTCCACTGCCTGCAAATCCCACCATGGCCTAGATCAAAAACCATAAGGAGAGGAAAACCAGAAAATCAAAGGCAAAAAATTGTTTGTTTTCTGCTGTTTCAAACACTATTTTCACCAGAATTATGTCTCTCAAAACAGCTAAACAAGTTTGGGATTATTTGAAGGAGGAGTACGCTGGTGATGATAGGATTCGTGGTATAAAAGCTCTCAATTACATAAGAGAGTTTGAGCTGCAAAGAATGAAGGAGTCAGAGACAGCCAAAGAATACTCTGAAAGACTACTCGATATTGTTAATAAAGTAAGGTTACTTGGGACTACTTTTGACGATTCGAGAATTGTTCAAAAAATGTTAGTTACTGCTCTTGAAAAATATGAAGCATCCATTACCACTTTGGAGAATACAAGGGATTTGTCCACAATCACCTTGGCAGAGTTATTGAACTCTTTTCAGGCTCAGGAGCAGAGGAGATCTATGAGGCAGAATGGTTTCGTTGGGGGAGCTCTCCCAGTCAGACATCATGAAGAAAAGGACTTTCAGAGGAAACAAGCTGGTTCAAATGATGAGCAAAACACAGCTGATTGCAATCGTGGCAAAGGTGGAGGCTCAAAACAATATCCTCCTTGCAAACATTGTGGCAAAACAGGTCATGCACCATTCAAATGTTGGAGAAGGCCAGATGCCAAATGTAAGAAGTGCAATCAGCTTGGACATGAAGCTATAATTTGCAAAAGCAAGAATCAGGAAGCTAATGCCCAAGTTGTTGATCAAGATGAAGAAGATCAAATTTTTGTGGCAACATGTTTTTCCACCAGATGCACATCTGAAAGTTGGTTGATCGACAGTGGTTGTACAAACCACATGAGTTATGACATAACTCTATTTAAGGAATTAAATCCTACTGAGATCATTAAAGTCAAAATTGGAAATGGTGTCTATATTCCAACAAAAGGGAAGGGAACCATTGCAATTTCAACAACGTCAGGTATAAAAACAATTTCTGATGTTCTTTTTGTGCCTGACGTTGAACAAAATTTGTTGAGTGTGGGCCAGCTAGTTGAAAAAGGATTCAAAGTAATATTTGAAGATCGACATTGTGACATTTATGATGCAAAAGGGGAGCAGGTTCTGCGAGTTAAAATGAGGGGTAAAAGCTTCTTGTTCGATCCAACAGCAGAGGAGCATGTTGTCTTTTTTGCAGAAACCAGCATCACCGAGATTTGGCATAAGAGACTTGGTCATTGTCATATTCGACGCATGTGGGAGATGAAAAAGAAAGACATGATAAGAGACTTGTCGATGCTTGCTGAACAATTGCCAAACTGCGATGCTTGTCAATTTGGTAAACAAACCAGATTGCCCTTTCCAAAGTCAACCTGGAGAACTTCACAGAAG
>JAOQMS010000002.1:29032130-29059716 GCA_027563885.1 Erythroxylum longipes | reverse complement strand
TGATGACATGAAAAGTACATCAGGCTATTGTTTCAGTTTTGGTTCAGGTTTCTTCTCTTGGTGCTCAAAGAAGCAAGAGATTGTTGCACAATCTACTGTGAGTTTATTCCAGCAACAGCAGTAGTTAATCAAGTTTTGTGGATAAAGAAGCTTTTGTGTGATGTGAATATGGAGCAGAAAAGTGGTGTTGAGATTTTTGTTGACAATCAAGCAGCAATTGCAATCTATAACAATCTAGTTTTTCATGGAAAAACAAAGCATTTCAACATCAAACTGTTCTTCTTGAGAGAGATACAGAAAATGGAGGAGCAACTCTGGTTTACTGCAAAACTGAAGATCAAATAGCAGACCTGTTCACAAAACCACTTCCAGTTAACAAGTTTGAGCTTCTAAGGCAGAAAATTGGAGTTTGCAGTAACAAAAGCAAGGAGGAGTATTAGTTTTTGCTTTTGTTACTTCAAACTCACGTGCTTGTCATGTGTCTTTTAGTTATTTATTTATTTTTAAATGTTTTATTTTCGGTTTAAGTTTATTAGATCGAGACTTTAGGAATCAGCAGTTTTTTTCTTTCGTGCTACCAAGCACTACTTCAGTTGTTGCTATTGTGGCGTCATGTTTGCGTCAATTTCTGTTTTCAGTTCAGTTCATCACTATAAATGTAAAGGATTCTTATGAATGCAAAATCACCTTTACATCAATATTTCTTTTCTTTCACTTTCAGTATTCTCTTTGTTTATAAAGAAATTTTGTCTTTATTTTTGTGTTTTCCATTATTAAACCTTCAAATGCTTAGGGAAGAAAAGTATGGTGGGGAAGCGCTCCCTAGCTGCAATTTCTTCTTTGCAAACTCCTCCTCTCCCCCATCCGCCAAGAATTGGCCAATCTTCACCCCATTTCCAGCCAGCCTCTCAGCTAACTCAATACAGGAACTTTCCATTGCCTGGTAGAATTGGCACCATGGAGCATAAAGCACAACCAGCCATTGCTTCCTCCTGCTCTTCAATCTCAGTAAGTTCTCTATTCCAACCCTACTCAAGTTGACTAAATTTTGCCACTCCAATATATCTTTAACTGTGGAACTTACATTTGCAGATGCTTCATTTCCATTGCCATTAAGCTAAGCAACATCATCCTGTTTCAAATTTCCTTTATAGAGGCCACATTGCTTAGCCTTGGCATCTTCCCACTACCTCCTTGCCTTTCTCTCGTGCTGGCCTGGAAGAACGGGTCTCATACAAGGCTCACATCCAATTGAAACGTAACCTTGTTAGTGTAAGGAATTCACAGGCACATTCATTGCAAGATGGAAGTTGCAAACATCCCCGCCCTCAACATTAGCCATTGGGTTCCACTTAAGCAAGCTTCCAACACCACCATCCAAACCTTCAAATATAGGGTCAAACTGAACCACGGGAACTTCCAAACTAGTATCTGGAGACTGATCCTTCCTTTGATCAGTGATCCAAGCTCGTAGACCTTTGAGAGCCCTCCTCAAAGATCTCACTTTCCTTACACGACAGCATTCCTGGTGCCTATCTTCATAGAAAGAGAAAAGGCCTTTGCTCGTTACTAAGGCTTGAACTTCAACAGCATCCGGAAATAGTGCTTCTCCACTACATTCACCAACTGATATGTTTCTGGGTTCAAACTCTGAGTGTACATGCTGAAGTCTCCAAAAGGTCGACCAGTCAACTGTTCACTTATGCCTCGCAGCTATTTGATTATTTAAAGACATCTTTTATCTTGTACATGTTTAAATGTATATGATAAAATCCATAAGACAATTATAGATTGCAAATAAAATTACAATGAGATTATAATTATGAGACTTATATTATATTTATGTATTATCCCTAAATTGTTCTTAGTCATTATTTTATTAAGATTGGGCATTAATAAAATATAAGAAGGCTAACACACATTATATTTTTCTTTATGGAGGAAGTAGTCAATCTCATAGGCTAAATTACGGAGATACTTAAACAAACGTTTGACTACTTGTTAGAGAACAAGTTCACTGAACTGATTCGATTCGAGAAATCTATTTGAAACATTACTTATATTTATATATAATTCTCATTGTGATGATTGCATAATTGATCCTTTAACTTGAAGTCTTCAAAGTTATTTTTTATAGAGATTGCTATGTTTTGATAATACCTATGGACTATTTAATTATGGGTCATTAAATTGGCAGTAATTGGATGTAGCATGAACTATATGGAGGTAGTTGTAGTCAAAATATGATTCATCACCCTAAAGTAATTAAGAAGAATGTTTTGTTGTTTTCGATTAGTATTGATTTGAAAAATCCTTAATCAAGGTGAAATGATACTTTGTAAATAGTTTATAAATGTCATTAATTGAATCAATAGCTACTGACGGAAAACTAATATGATTAGACTAAAAACGAGTAGACATGAAGTTAATACTCTGTCTAATCAGAACATTATATGACGAAAAGATTGTATTATAAGAAAAATTATGCCTAGAAAAGTTAGTCAAAATTGCATTAACATTTCTAAATATTTGGGCAGTCATGATGAGCTGCTAGATGTTAATCTTAATTTATGATTATAAATTATTTAATTGAAAAATTAAAGATAAATTAAAAGGAGTTTTAATTTATCTAATTCTAATTATGAATTATAATTATAATATATAATTATAGCCAACATATTCGAGAACCTAATGGGTCACATATAAAGAACATATTGAAAAGAGCAAAGACATATTTTTAATCAAGTTGGACTTGATGGTAAAGTTTGAGAAATATTATAATTAAATATGATATATTTAATAAATAAGGATCAAGAGAAGATATTGGATCTTGTTTGGGCATAATTGGTATTTAATTAGAATTATCTGTAATTCTAATTAAAGATTAACTAAAATTAGAATTTAATTTTAATTAAATTACTAAAATGTTCAAAACTTACTACAAATAGGCTTAAGCTATAATAGAGCTAGCATTTATTACTTAACCCTCTTTATAAGAGTTTCAAAATTCTCTCAACCTATTATATGGATATCGTTAAAGGCTGAACACTTGTGCAACTACGGTGGTTGAGATGGATCAATATCAGAAAAAGTTCAAGGGATACAACAAAAAAAGGATCAAGCTTTGGAATAAGGTACGAATTAAGATTCATGCTTTATTATGATTTATGTGTTAATCGTTTTATAGAATTAAAGTGATGTTTGTTTTTGTGAAATAAAAAACATGAAAATTTTCATAATACGGTTAGGATCGAATCCTATCCTAATTTCCCAACATCAACTTTGCATACTTAATTAGTGCAACATCTTCTACACCACTGCATATAGGAAAATTCTTGTAAACACCACGCCATATAATTAATTGATTTTTTTCTTAGAAGACACCTGAAAATACCCAAAATTATATAGGTCACACTCTATTTCTATAGCCCGCAATAAACACTCGTTCAAGAATGGGGATTTACACCATAAATCCTCTATCAAAATATCAAATAAAAACTAATTAATTCTTTACATCTTTAATACTGCTTTGGGAAATTAATGACACATACATATGCTTAATTAAAAAAAAAAAAGAACCCTTGCACAATGAGTGACTTTAGACTTATATCCTGCTATAACATAATTTATTAATTGATCTCTAAGATTCTTACTGAAAGACTGAAATTGGCCATTTCTAAAATTGTGAATCTTGCTCAAAGTAATTTTTTCTCTAACAGATGCCTTATGATAATGTTCATAGAGCTATTGAAGGATTATACTTCGTGTAAAAAGATTAATAGTTACTTAATCAAAATTGACTTCTTAAAGGCCTTTGATACTATCAGCTAGAGCTATATTCAATTTTGTCTTCAAGCTTTAGACTTGCCTTCTCAATTCATTAAATAGATACTTACTTATATGCAAGCTCCCACTTTCATTATTCTTGTCAATGGTTTACCATTAAAGACTTTTAAAACAACTAGGGGAATCAGACAAGGGGCCTCTTTATCCCCATGTCTGTTTACCCTTGCCATGGAAGGATTCTTAAGGCTCTTCTTTGCAATGGTAGTTTCAAGTTTCATTCTTAATACAGAGCTGTCAATTTCATGACCTGATCTTGTTGTGTGGAGCTGATCCACATTCTGTCACCATGTTAATGCAAGTGTTGGACTTGTTAGCAAACTAGTCAGGTCAGGGTTGAAACTCAACCCTGTGAAGAGTCATCATTACCTCTCAGTTGATGTGAGAAACCCGAATGTGATACAAGATATCATTAGATTGAATATACGTACCTTTCCATTCAAGTACTTGGGTATTCCTATCACTTTCTCCAAGACAAAGTATGTGGATTGTTTACCTCTAATTGAAAGGTTGCAATCTAAGGCGTTAGCATGGCAGAACCAATTCCTACCTTATACTAGCAGGTTCACCCTCATCATTTATGTTCTCTCAAGTATGCACATCCACTAGACTTCCCATGTTGCTCTTCCCAAGAGGGCCATTAAAAAGATGAACACAGTCATGAAAACTTTCCTATGGTCGGGTAAACTTGATGATTCTAGGATAGCTAGACCTAAATAGTGTGAATTTACTATATCAAAGAAATTTGGAGGCCTAGGTATCATTTGCATCTCAAATATACAAAATGTCTTAAAGTGCAAGAGGATGTGGAGATTAATTACTGATCAGAAAGCTCTTTAGATAAAATGGATACATGAAATTTATCTGAAGAATACTAATATATGGCAAGCTAATTTTTCAAAGAGGCTCACAGATACTTAAGCAAATGATGAAACTAAGGAATGTTATCTATCCTTGTATCAAACATAGTATTGGTAATGGTGAGAGGACATGGATTTGGTTAGATATCAGTCCTTTAATCTACTCGGATGAATTTCAGCATCTTAGAAATAGGATGCCACTTCATTAAAAAGTTACTTCTTTAATTAGGTACGGAAATTAGCATGGAACATTAATGGGATTTCAATCTATTGTTGATCATCTACCTTCTTTGAATGCAATACATAGAGAAGATACCATCACCTAGACTTTGAATTCAAATGTATACTACTCCAATCACTCTTGTTGTAAGCTGTTCACTAACTACACTATGGAAGTCCCTTGGTTCAATCTCTTATAGAGGAACACTATATATCCTAAGGCAATTTTTATTACTTAGATTGTAATTAAAAATGGACTTAGGACAAAGAACCAATGGCATGACAATGCCAATGTGATGTGTCTGTTATGTAACTAAGCTATGGAAGATAATAAGCATCTCTTCTTTCTGTGCAACTTTTCTAGGGTAGTTTAGAGTGGACTACTCCATATGCTACCTTTTAATAGCAGTGGATATCAGAAGGTGCTGAGCTGGATCATTAGGAACTCCAAGCATGTTAGTATTAATTTTAATATGTTAAAGCAACTTTCACCATTACCATTCTTAATATTTGGAGAGAACGGAATCAAAGAAGACGTTTGCTGCTGGATAAGGTGATGCTTAGAGAAGATGGCACCATCTTATTCAAGTTCTTAGATGAAACTAATTTAGTTGAGATAATTGAGCAAAGGCCTTGGCACATTCAGGATCGTCCCATTTTCATTCAGCAATGGAAGCCTAGAATGGAGTTAGATTGCAGTAAGATAGATGTGTTGCCAAAGTGGGTTAATGTTCATAATTTACTGATGGAGCTTTGGAATATTTAGGGGCTGAGCTTTTTAGCTAGCTCACTAGGGAAACCAATTTGTATGGACACACAAACAACCACTATACAGAGGATTGGCTATGCTAAGTTTTATATTAAAATTCAAAAAAATGCTCCACTACCAGATACTTTATCTGTTCTAAGACTAGGTGAGTTTATAGAGCTAGAAAAGCTTATATATACATAAAGTATCTATGGAAACCTAGTAACTCCACCAAAAATGGGTCTCCACTAGCAAAATGTTCAAAACTGGTTGGCAAGAAGAATTAATGGAAGCTGAATTGGGTAATACTATCATCAATCAAGATATGGTAGCATACAATGGGGCTAAACAAGCAGAGGAAATTGAAAATGATGTTTTACTAAGCTCACCTAGGTTGATGGAATTTGATGTGATAGTTCAAAATGTTGTTGAAAATGTTGAGGTTAGAAATGATACTAATCTAAGCATTAACTCAGTGACAATACTCAAGCAGAGACTATAAGGTTAGAAGCAGCTCTTATACACAAAGATATGACTACACAGGAAAATAGAATATGCATAAGTGACAACACCAATAAAAGGAATAAAGTAAATGACTTGAAATTTGAAACTATAGATAATAATACCCTACTATAGCAACAAATAATTCAGAATTTGAAGAATTCATAATGCAGTCAAATAATTCCAGAAAGAGATCTGCTAGGACGAATGGTAAACACAAAAATAAAGGGGAATCCCCCTCACATGTCAATCATAGTTTAGAACACTAGAGGGTTGAGTGACCCCTTTAAAAAGTCTGTGATGAAAGAGATGGTGAAGGACAAGAAACCTATTTTAATAGGTCTTCTTGAAAGTAAAATAAAAGATACTCTTATACTTTTTGGTGCAAGATTTTTAGGTACGGATTGGGAGATTTTCTCTAACCATAGCTCACACTATAATAGCATAATCATATGTCTCTATAATACTAATCTGATTGGAGTAAAAGTTATTAAAAAATCTGACTAGCTGCTGCATCATTAATGTCAAATGAGAAACATGGGTATTGTGTTTGATTTATCTTTAGTTTGTGCTTCCAATTTTAGTTTTCAAAGAGATAAACTATGGCTAGACTTACATAATATACAACTTAGAATTCTTGTGGTGGGGGACTTTAACTACACAGTAAACTCAACTGAAGTTGAAGATGGAAGGAAATGTCATCTAAGTCTGGCAAAAGAATTTTCCAGCTTTTTAATGAAGGCATATTTGGTAAATCTCAAGTCCACTGGAAGTTTACTCACTTGGACCAATAATCAGCATGGCAGCCTGATTGTGAGGAAACAGTTAGACAGATCACTTGTGAATTTTGTATGGTTGGATTAGTTTCCAAATTCTTTTGTGCACTTTAGTAAAAATATAATATCAGATCACTCATTTATGTTGATACAAAGACTTACATAATTCAGAATAATGGGAGCCCCTTTCAAATTCTTTAATGTTATTACTAGTATGTAAGGTTTTCAAGAAGTAGTTAGCAACTATTAGAATTTTGAAGTTGTAGGATTTAAATTATATCAGCTTATGTATAAATTAAGAATAGTGAAAGCTGCTATTAAAAAATTCATGCTTGGCAGGAATATTAACCTTCAAACTCTTAAGGAGGAAACTCATCCTTGTACAAAAAACTTGCTATAAATCTCCTTAAAACTATGAATACAAGCAGATAGAGGTCAAATGTCTTCAGTAATACCAAGAAGCTCTTAAAATTCATGATTCATTTCTAAAGTAGAAAGCTAGGCTAAGCTGGATGAAGCAAGGTGACTCTAATACAAATTCTTTCTTTCCTCCTTGCTTGCTCAAAGGAATGTCAATAAGATTTCAATGCTCTAAGACATCAGAGGGCAGGAACATATAATCAAAAAAGCCTACTAGAGTTAGCTAGAAATTATTTCATGGAACTTATGGGAACTAAAGAATCCTCTATACCAAGTTCTAGTGTTCTAAGACTATTTAACTGTAATATTGAACAAGGAATCAAGGATGTTCGATTTCTCCTTTCACTGAAAAAGATTTCAAAAGAGTTCTCTTCGGATTACATCCCTCAAAATCCCCTGGACATAATGGATTTACTACATTGTTCTTCCAACAAACATGAGATATCACTGGGGAGCTCTTCACTAAGGCAGTTCTAGAATTTTTTGACTCGTTTAAATTGCTTCAAGAAATCAATTATACATATATTTGTTTGATTTCAAAAAAGGTCCTCACATGATGAGTGATTTCAAACTCGTCTCCCACTAAAATACTATCTATAAGGTGATCTTAAAGCTTCTAGATGAAAGACTCAAGATGGTAATATCTGACATTGTTAACACAGCCCAAGGTGCCTTTATCCCTGGCAGAAACATTGGAGACAATATTATGTTAATACAAGAATTGTTGAAGGACTATAATTCTAGTAAAACAATTTAATGGTTTCTTAAGAAAGTTTTATTTCTTCAGAGCTTTTGATACTATTATCTATAAACTCATTTGAATATGCCTTAAAGCATTGCAACTTCCTCACCAATTTGTACAGTGGCTAATGACTTGTATTCAAACTCCATCGTTGAGTGTCCTAGTAAATGGTATCCCTTCCAAGCCTTTTAAAATAGCTAAAAGGATTAGGCAATGAGATCCCTTATCTCTATATCTATTCACTCTTATTATGGAAGGCTTTTAAGTAAACTAATACTTAAAATGGAGGCATCAAATTTCATTACAAATGCAGGGAAGTCAATCTTATACACCTTATATATGCTGATGATATGCTACTTTTGTATGGAGTTGATGCCTATTCTATAAATATATTGATGCATGTTTTGGATTTATTTGTAAATTAGTTAGGCTTAAAATATAACTTTGATAAGAGTAGCCTGTATATCTTAGTAGATATGAAGAATCTGGATGAAGTAAGGAGAATTACTAGGTTGAACATTGTCTCTAATACCTTCTGCTATCTGGGAGTCCCTATCATAGCTTCCAAGCCTAAGTTCTATAATTGCTTACCTATAATTGAAAGAATGAAATCCATAGTGATGGCATGGTAGACTAACTCTCATCATTTCGGTTCTTAGTAGTTTGCATTTTCATTAGACTGTATATATTGCTTTGCCTAGTAAATCCATAAAAGAGATGGAAAGAATAATGAAGGCATTCTTATGGATAGGTAAAACTGAACACTCTAAGAATGCAAGAATTAAGTGGAGTAATGTAACTATCCATAAAAAGCATGGAGGCCTTGGATCATATCTATTTTAACCATGCAAAATGTTTTAATGTGTAAGAGGCTATGGAGATTATATACGAACCATAAAGCATTATGGATTAAATGGATACATGAATATTACTTGAAGTATACAAAATTATAGCAGGCTGATTATATTAAGGATGGCTCTTCGATTCTTAAGCAGATGATGAAGTTGAGGGAGATCATCCTTGCATCAAACACAAAATTGGTAGTGGTGAAAAGATATGGATTTGGTTTGACAATTTGCTTGATATAAGCTCTATTGTTCATGTATCTGAATTTTAGCAGCGAAGGAATAGAATACCAGTTAATCTAAAAGTATCATTTTTGATTGTGAATAGAGAATGACAAGGTAATTTTAGGGGATTCCAATCACTTTTTGAATATTTTCCTCGATTAAATGATATAATGAATAAGGATGTTATTACTTGGATACTGAATTTGAATGGTAAATACTCTAGTTGTTCATGTTATCAATTGTTTTCAAATAGCTCTATTATAGTCCCTTGGTTTAATATCTTATGGAGCAATACTTTCTGCCTCAAGGCCACCTTTATCACATGGCTTGTAATGAAGAACAGGCTTAAAGCCATGAGTTAATGGCACGATAGTATGGATGACAGATGTATACTTTATAATATGGAAGTAGAGGATATATTGCTCTACTTCCATGTTATATTTTGCATATATTGCCAGATAATAATTGTAGGTACAATTGGTAGTAATCACTGAATTGGGTCATTTGAAACTCAAAGGAAAGAAAAACTAATGCTATTCTCTTCAGAGCAGCCTTCATTATCATCGCCTACACCATTTGGAAAGAAAGAAATAAAAGTAGATTCATTAATAAGAAAGTGAAGTACTAGATTGCAGACATAATTATTAACCTAATTAGAGCCACCATTTATGCTAAGAATGCACAACACAATCTCTCTATGGATATGAAATGTAGATGAAGTTTATAGTTCAACTTAGTAACTTACTAAAAGACTTGTGTACTGTTTTTTCTTATTAGATTTTATTTATCATTGTAAAATGAATGCAGGTTAATATCCTAGAACTCATTGTAATGTTGTAATAGTTTCATCTATAGTAAATACATTATTCATTTTCTAAAAGAAAAACTTAGCCTACCACTCTGCAAAGGAATATGCCAATCATTAAATGGCATATATTGACACTTTTAACTCCATAACTCACATGATTAAATAATAGTAAAGATCCCTCTCCATAACATTTGAGTAAATAGATTTCAATTAACATAACCTTTAACCCCAAAAATAATATTTAAAAAAATGAACTTTGAACCAACTAATCCATAAAAATAGAAAACAAAGAAAAATAAAATAAGGAAATTTTTAAAAAAAATCAACTAACCATGAGTTTCAATGACAGTAGTGAGAGTGTTATGAATAATAAACATAGTATGTAACAAAAGGAGTATGTCAAAGAATGAAGCAAAATAATGAGAAGAGGAAGAAAACAATGTCAAAGAATTAACGTTTGTAAATAAGAAAAAATGTGCCTCATTTGTAAAAGTTATAACAAACTGACTATGAATGAAACACATGTCGACATCATATGGGTCTTAATAGCCTTAGTAAAAACGATAGTATGTAATGAAAATTCTAAAGAAAATTAGTTATTCTCTCTTCCACTCTATGTGTTCATTCATTACTCTTCATCTTTTGAAACATCCCAAAAAATTATCTTAACAGTTGATATCAGAGCAGATGACCCTTGAAGGTAGAAAATGGCAGAAAATACAAGAGGAGCATATTTAAGTCGTTTATAAGAAGGAATGAAGAATTTACTAAAGGCATAAATGCGAAATGAAAAATAGATCAATGATATCAAATCCATGATTCAACAACTAAGGAAAGGAAGACACTGAAGTGGTTACACAAAACTCCGAAGATAATAGGAGTTATACAATTGTAACAAGATTTAACAAGATAGACTTTCTTACATTTGACGGGGTAGGGGTAAGGAGTTAAATTTATCGATGTGAACAATTTTTTACAATCGATCACACACCAAAGGAAGGGTAGGATATGATTTTGAAGTAACATAAAAGAGTGGAAAGAAGAATATCGTAGCTGATACTTTGTACAAGATCTTAAGTTAATAATTGCTATCGATTACAATTTCACAAGTCCAGAAAACCTTAATGGAGGAGATTAAAGAAGGATGGAGGAGGGATGCCACCATCTGAGACCTAAATAGGAAATTGGAGAACCAAAAAGTGCAATATGGGAACTGCTAATGGAAAAATGGCTTACTAAGATGGAATGAGAGAATGGTCATTCGCTGTGCTGAGGGACTCCAACAGAAACTCATATCCCTTGCACAAGACAACCCACAAAGGTGTCATTTAGGTGTAACTGCCATAATCAATAAGGTACAGAATCTATTCTAGTGGAAACAATTGACCAAAGAAGTATGAAACTACGTAACCAATAATGTTATTTATTAGCAAAGTGAATACAACCATGTAGCATACTTAGGGCTACTCCACCCTTTTCCAATACCATAAGGTTGTTGGTATAAAATAAGCATAGACTTCATTGAAGGTTTACTCCTTTCTAAAGGAAAGTCCTTCATTTACATAATGGTGGATAGACTAGCAAATACTAAAATTTTATGGCTATAGGGCATTCCTATATGGCCCAAGACATTGCTCAAGTATTTTTAGATCATGTCTTCAAGTTACACAGAATGTTTGAAGCTATAACAATCGATCGAGATCCTTTGTTCTTAAGCACATTTTGGTAGAAGAAGTTCAAATTTCAAGGTTTCATCTTAAAGTTCCCTGAATCCTACTACTCTTAAATGGATGGACAATTAGCAACCATTAACAAAATACTGGAAACCTATCTCAGGTGTTTTTACAGCGATGCCCCCACAAAAATGGATTTATTGGTTGTCAATGATGGAGTGGTGGTATAACCCATTCTGTTGCCACTAATGCCTGTCCCTTCAAAATTCTTTATGGTTGCTGTCCATCTCTTTATGTACCTTACTTAGATGGGGAATCTCATAATGTTCTGATAGACCAAGCACTACAAGGCTGGGAGGTAGCACTTTAAACAGTGAAATTTCATTTGAATAGAGCACAATATAGGATGAAGCAATATGCAGATAAAAAGAGAACGAAGAGAGAATTTGAAATGGGACGATGGATTTTTGTTAAGTTTCAGTCGTATAGACTACATTCCATATCTTTATGTACCTTACTTAGATAAGGACTCTCATAATGTTATGATAGACCAAGCACTATAGGATTGGGAGGTAACACTTTAAACAGTGAAATTTCACTTGACCAGAGTATAACATAGGATGAAGCAACATGCAAATAAAAAGAGAATGAAGAGAGAATTTGAAATGGGACGATGGATTTTTGTTAAGCTTCAGTCGTATAGACTACATTCCATGTAAAGAAGAATTAAACAAAAACTAGCGTCACTATATAATGGTCTATATCAGATCATGACTAAGGTCAACGAGGTGGCATACATGTTAGAAATTCTTAAAAAATCCATAATTCACCTAACCTTCCATGTTTCCCAGCTAAATGACATAGCCCCATTCTTCACAACTACCATCATCATTATCCAATATGAGGGAGAAGGTTGATCAAACACCATAATCATGCAGTAGCATAAGTGTTGGTGTAATGGCAAGTAGAAACTAAAGAAAGGGCCATGTGGGATAAAGAAAGAGAACAACATCGAATAATGAAGCAAAAGAATAAGAGAGGAAGAAAATGATGTCAAATAATTAATGTTAGTAAATAAGATGAAAATGCTCTACATTTGTAACAGCTATAACAAACCAAATATGAATGAAACATGTGTCGCCATCATATGGATTTAGTATTGTTTAATAGTCGTTGTAATAATTGTAGTGTGTAATGAAAATTTTGAAGCAAATTAGGTATTCTTTCTTCCTCTTTATGTGTTCACTCACTACTCTTTATCTTTTATAATGTACCAAAAATTATCTTAACAGAGAGAGGCAATTGAATCACTCCATACTATATCTCTGTGATAGACTCGTTTCGCAGCTAACATACTGTCAATCCACTAACTAAAAAGAAACTAAAGAAAAAGCCAACAAAGGTAAGAAAAAGAGTGAGAGAAAAATTACCATTGAGCTTATAGGAGGAAGAGCTCCAAAGAGAAAAGTTGGAAGTGGTAATGGAAGCAGAAGAGGAGGTCACAGTGAATGTCGTTATAGAGATTGCCCTCGTCCAAAATGATTTCAAATCTGTCATCCATGTTAGCTGAACCAATTTCTGAAGCTCCTAATAGTTCCACTAAGACCATTTCTTCCCTTCCTATGACTCACTTGAGTTAAGAATGTAGTTGAAATCCCCTGTTACTAGCCAAGGTATAACTATATTTCTATTAATTCTAGTTAGGTCCTCCCATAAAAGTTGCCCTTAAAACTAAAACTTAGAAGCATATACAATGGATAACTTGATTGGGATCTTGAAGCTGATTTCGAGCATATTTCAATAGATAGCTTTATCAATGCAATTCCAATTGATTAGTTCAAGTTTAGAGGGGTTGTACATAATATCCACTCTACTATTCACATATTTTTCATGGTTTGATACCACTTTTCATTCCTTTCTTAGGAACCATAGGCATTTCTTTGACTAACCCTTCTTTATTTTGTTTTCCAATAAACCAACAAAATCAGGCTTGTTGTTGAGTATACTCCTTTACTGCCAACTATTTATTTAGGCTTTTGAAGCATTTTATATTATATATAGTTAAAAAAAACATCACTTCTTCTTTTTGCTTGATTTCTTTCTTTTGGTTTTCCTAACTGCACTTGGGGAAATAACTCTTATGTTCAACTTAGTTTATGAGGATTAACCTTTTTTTATTAATAGGGTGTTAACTACTTCCTCTTGAATTGGACCTTGTCCTCCATAGCCTATTTCCCTTTCTTTGAAGTACATTTTCTCTTTTCTTCTTGCACTTAACTATTTTGTTTGTCAGATTCCTCCTTACTATTCTTAGTACCAATCTCCCTCCTTTTAGTACCTTCCTTATTTATATAGGACCACTCAATGCTTTCCTTTTTTCCTCTATAACTACTTCACCTCCTTATTCTTTGGTTTCCATATATAGGTTACCCTTATTTGGTGCTTTTCTGGTGTTATATCCTCCGTCAGTCTCATGATTTTTAGTGACTCAGGAAGTTTATTTTTTATCAATTCCTCTAAAAGAAGCCTAATAGTAAATTCAACTTAGCTTTCTTAATCATTTAGTTTTTACAACCTTGGGAAATATCTTACTTCAAATCACACACCAATTATTTTTTAAACTAAGGCTATTTTCAATAAAAGAAGAGCACCATTGAAGTTCTCCAATTCCTTAATAAAGCATCTAGACTCTAGGAAGGTAGTAATCAGTGGTCTAAGCATTAAAATGAAAGGCTTAGAGACATTGAATTTTTTTTAAAACATGAAATTTATTAAATCTAAAGTTATGAATATGTAGAGGAACAACCTAATGCTGATGGAGAAAAATATATTGCTTGATTCACATATTAGATCCAAATAGGCTTGTACTAAACTTGATAGATTCTATAATTAAGGAGGAAGCTTATATGGAAATAAGGAGGTATGTAACTACAATAGAAACCTTAAATTCACAATTGATGTAAAAATGTCAAATTTTATGATTGAAAAATGGAATAGGTATTTAAAATTTTTTTACAATAACATCCACGTAAGAAGAAATAGGAATATGATTTTATCTTTTTGCGATGTTAAATTTAAGTACATATTTGACTAAAAAGGCCTCAAGGAGATTGTACATGTAAATTACAAGAAGCTGCTAGGGAAAAACAATGAGATAATGCTTTTACCAGATGAGTTAAAAATCTCAATTAGTGTAACTTTTCCTAATCAATTCTCTATTGATTATACTAGAGATGTTACAACAAATGTGGTTAAGAATTCCTTGTTCTCTTTTTACACTAAAAAGGCCCCTAGGCCATATATCTTTAATAAAAGGGATTTAAAATATATGGGACTTAATAGGTGAAATGGTGATTAATTCCATGCAAGAATTCTTTAAAAGTGGTAGGTTACTTCTTGAAATAAATAGGAATAGCATATTCATAATCCAAAAATTTGTTAATCCCTCAATTTTGAATGAATATAAGCCTATTGCATGTTGCAATGCGGTTTATAAAATCATTTCATTGATACTAGCCAATAAAATGAAGAAATACCTTGAAGTTATAATTAGCCTTTGTTAGAGTGCATATGTATATAGAAAATGTATTGGTAAAAACATTCTAATAGCTCAAGAACTACTTAAGAGCTACAAATTTAAAGAAGCCATTAAGATCTATGCATTAAAGATTGATTTTACCAAAGCATTTGACTCTCTAAATTGTAATTGCATTCTCAGATCCTTACAAGCTATGATTTTTCTTAACAAATTGATATGTTGGATTTAAAGTTACCACTTCACCTTCATTCTCAATCTTTGTGAATAAAAGGCAAGGGTTCAACTTTCACCATACTTTTTTTTCCATTAGTATGGAAATTTTCTCTAAGCTTAACAAACTAAAGATTTTAAGGGAACCAAGCTTCAAATATCAGTATAGTTGGGCATCTTTCAACTATCTTTTATAATGACCAACTTTTATTTTGTGGTTTATCCTCAAATTCTATAAACCTACCTATTAACTCAATGGAATCTTTTGAAGTCATTTCAAGTTTGGCTTTTAATTCTAATAAAAGCTCCTTTTGTCTTTTAGTAGGTGTTAATCCAATGCATGACTTCTAGATACTTTCATGGGATTCAACAAAAAATAAATTCCATTCACGTATCTTAGAGTTCCTATAACAATAAGGGATCTTTTATTGTCATATTGATCCCCTCTTTTGAGCTTTATAAGTAGAAGGCTGAATTACTAGTGTAATAAAGCATTATCCTTTAGAGGAAGGTTGCAATTGTAATTTCAATTCTAAATAATCTTTGCATATATTAGTGCTCTTATATAATTTTGCCTAAAGAAATTATGAAAGTAATTGATATGATGCTTAAAGATTCTTTTATGATTTGGAATAAATAACAAAACCAAGATCCCTAACTTTAAATGGTCCATGGTCTATCTACGTAAACAAAATAAAGGATTGAGAATCACTTCTACTAAAATTATAGCCAAGGTCTTGATGGCCAAAAGAGTTTGGAAACTGTACACATATAACAAGGATCTTTAGGTGAAATGGATCCTCTTATATTTCCTAAGAGGTGAAAGCATATAAAACAATCGGCAAAGGTTAAGACATTTACAAGATTTTTTAAACATTACAAGAATTCATTCATTGTTTATAAAGTGAATGAGAGGCATTCAACATTAAACTGAGCAAGCAATGTCTTTCAAGTTGTAAACATTAATTGAGTCTAGTTTTCTTATATTTGGGTGTTCTAAGAAATATCGAGGTTCTTCTTCATTTGTTAAAGAAGATTATACAAAGATTTCTCTTTGCTAATTAAAGATGATTATAAGAAGATTCCTTTTTATCTAGCTGGAAGAATAGATCCATATGAAACTTCTTTTCCTTATACTCTTTACTATGTACTTGGTTGATTTAATTGACTTTAATTAAATTGTCTTCACATTTCATCATTTAATTTAAAATCTATGAAGGATTTTTATTAAGTTATAAAAATTTATAAATGTGACTAACACTTAGTTCACCCTCTTATTGGGTTCCATTAGGGACTAATATATAGTAATTAAGAAAATTTCTTAGCATACAGATTATAAGGATTTCTTTTAATTTTGAAGAAGATGTGTAAAGAGTTACACTTTATTTATACTAAAGCAAGAAAATTGTAAGGGTTCTTCTTTATTTGTGTGAAAAAAAGATGTTATGTAGAGGGTTTCTCTTTTTCCATTAAAAAAAGAAGATAGTAAATTCCTACATAAAGTTCGGAGAATGGGTGCAAGCTAGGAGTTATAACCCCAAACCATATACATAGGCTAATAATAGTTATACTAATAAACCATTATAAATTGTCTTTCTTTCCTTACTCTCTTTTATTATTATTATGTAATAAATTTTTTATATCTATTCATTAATTTTAAATTAGGAAAACACATACAATTTACACCCCCTCTTCTGTGTCATTTAGGGAATAATAATTTCATTCTTCTACTTGTAATGTGACCACTTTTTTTTCAAAATAACCAACTCAATGTATGTGTAAACTTGTTTTAATTTTAATTTTTCACTTTATTTCACCTTATTTCAATTATCTTACTTTGATTTCTATAATTTTGGGATCAATTTTTTTAGGTTAAAAGTTTTGATATTTTTTTTCACCCAATAATGATTCATTTACCCAATAATCATAAGGAGAGAGAAGCTTTAACATTTCTCTATTATCTTTTACCCTTGCTTGACAGGATTAAGCTTCTTAGCTACTGGAGCTCTTACCCTCAACCTCTCAAGCTTGTCCATCTTTCCATCTACCTAGAGTCTGTTCAAGCTTGTCCTCCACTCCAACTACTTAGCTTCCTTAACAACTCCCTTCATCAAGTCCTCTATATTCCATACTTTTCCTCCATGTCTCTCTAGTCTTCAGTCCCTCCTATTAGTGTCAACCTCATTCACCTTTTACTCTTTCTTTTAGTTAAATTTCCATTCTTTCTTTATCTTCTTCTCTTCTAGTTTCACCTAGGACCATCCTTTTCCCACCTTTTCTCCACACTTTCCTTCTTTAACTTCTAACTATAATAGCTTCTACTCTCCAAATTTTATACTACCATTTGTTACACCCCCAAACAAGGAGAATTTCCCACCTCCTAGCGTAAATAATCCAACACTTTCCCAAATATCTTCCCTAGCAACCTCTACTTTATCTAAAGATCAAAATAAAATCAAGGTCATTAAAAACAAAAGAACTTGGTTACAAGTGATAAGTGATGGAACTCTTAACACCAAGATACTCTTCTACCCTATAGTGGATAAGAATGCTACTATCCTCCCCTATGGAAATCTTAAGAGGGTGTGGCAATAAATAGAAAACCAAGTTTCTAAGGATTCTTCATAGACTATAAACCCTTTTTTTAAACTATGAATTCATGGGCATTCTCTAATTAGAAGAAGTGTGGCTAGTAAGAAATTCTTATCTCGTTAAATTTTATACCAAATTATAAGATCTAAGGGTAGTGTAAGTAGGAATTTGACATCTAAATAATAAGCCTCTTTCTCTAAAGTTATGGAAACCTACTCTCCAAATTCAGTAGCTCAAGTAAAAGAATATCCCTATTTGTTGAACATTCACTCCATTCCTTTAGATTACTCACCATAAAAGGCTTTAGTTATCTTAAGTGACATTTGTTTATAATATAAATATTAATCTATTACTTAAAAATAAACTTATAATTTTAAAACAATTACTCATTAAATGATGAATTGAAGTTTAAAATTCATGAAATATTGAAATTTATATATTTTAAAATACTTTAAGGTTTAATGTAAATTGTTGTTAGAATACTTTTAAAAACATATTTGAAATTTAACATAATAATAACAATATAAGTAAGATATATATTATTGAAAGTTGAATTATGATGGTCCTAACTTTTTATTGGTAGTAAATGTTACATCACAAAATACTATTTACCTATTAAATAATAAAATCATAATATGATAAAATGAAAATAGATATTCAAAACTATTTTTATGATTTTCATAAACTTTAGAATTAGAAAATAATAAACAAAAAGTAGATGATAGAAACTTAACTAATTTTTTAATTAAAGTTAAAAACGAAACAATTTTTTTTAAAAAAGAGAAGGATAACCCTATAATATTTTTAATTTTTAATGAAAAATCAATAATTTATTGAAAATATAAAGGAAAAAAAGTGAGGTAATGCTGCATAATATTAAACCTCCCTAAATTTTGGATCGGTGGAAGATTTAACCGAGTAATAACCACGAGTTCGATGATAAAAGGAAAAAAAAAGTGGTGCATCCATCCAAGTTGGGAAATTAGACTAGTTGAAGTAGACGAGAGAGTAGGTTGAGGTTGCTCTGTTAGGGAAAAGAAAGAAGGTAGGACTAGTAAACAAAGAGCCAAAAATGGTGTGGGCGTTGCAATTCCTGTTAATGCTGCCAAATTGTAGAAGTGGTGGTAGCGGTAGTGCGTGTTGTGTAAGTCTACGAGCCAAATGCTGTGGAAATTACAACCAATTCACAATCTACGGAAACAACCACCAACATATATGGAAAAGGAAACGGGCATCACCAAAATTCAAATTGAATTGCCTCCACCTACACCTCCACGATATCGCCGCTGTTTTCCAAAACAAGGTTTTGTGCATATTATCCCACACTCACTGTCTTCGAAGATATTGGTATTTTGTTTTTTGCTAAATGTGGTATAAAAAAATGGGGATTAGGTATTGGTAGCAGCAGGTGTATCAGCAGCAATTGGACAATTCTCAAAACCCTTCACATCTTATCTTCTCTATGGAAGAGATTTTGATTTCATGTCTGCATTCCAGGCTGGTGGTTTCCCTTCAACGCATTCGTCCGTAAGTTCCTTCAAAATTATTGTGCACCCCCTCGCCCCCCATCTTTCTTTCCTGATAATTAAATCTCATGAAATGGATGTTTGTATAGGCTGTTGTGGCTACTGCTACATCTCTCGCCTTTGAAAGGTACTCACACCATCTTTGTTATAATTAGAATTCCTCTTAGCGATATTGTGATTCAGCAGGATAGACAGAATGCTATTTGTATTAAATGGTTTATGTATTGCATTGGCAGGGGATTATCCGATTCAATATTTGGCCTCAGTGTAGTCTATGCCAGTCTTGTCATGTATGATGCTCAGGTTATTTCTGTTTTGATAGTTATTCTCAAGCTAAGGATATGTTTACGGAATCAATTATACCGAAGCTAACATTTTCCTGTGAAACTCCCCTTGGCTATTGGATTGGTTACATAATTTAGCACTGAATCCAACCAACCCATCATCAAACTGCACTCAATCACACTGAAAACCATAGAAACATTATATGTTGAGGTGCTATGAATATGGTTTAATTTATCATTACTGCCACATTCAACATGAAAGCAGAATCTATTCATTCTGTTAGCATTAGTTGACATTTAATTGTTTCCTCAATGAAACATGTTCTTAACATAAAACTTGCATTATTAGACCAGCCGGTGCTTAAACCGTTTTGTTCTTGCTTATTCTACTTGGATTTCTAATGGTTGGTCAAAATAACCCAACTTCTTAAGATTGGCCAAGGTTGGAAACCTAGTTGACTTTCTTGGAATGCAGCACTTCTGAGATTGCTTCTCAACCCTCATGATTTCTATTGTCATCCTTGTAGGTGAATGAGGGAGTTAGTTTCTATGTACTTATGGATCGGCAATGTTTGTTGTTTAGAGCATTATGTAATACACCAGTTTTTTCATTACAATATGGAACTGCCTTTCTGCTCATCTGTTTTTTAGCCAGGCAGCAGCCATACTCACACAAACAAACACTTGCCCTGTACATAGAAATGTTTGGTGATTGCTGACCCACTGGCATATGTTTGCTTTGTGAAAGCATGTTTTGATAACGCATAAAGACTGCTCATTCTCCATCTTCATCATCATTTGTAATCCTTAATCACTTGGAAACCAATATCATGCCACCTGCCAGGCTTTGAAATTGTTGGCCCATTAAATAATTCGTTGGACCTTCTCTTACATGGGCATTTGTATTCTATGCATTGAGTGAGAGAGAAGTTTATAACATTTGGTTGGTGTCATCGCTACATTGAGGCTTGACTATGAATGGACCATAAAAGTGGAGAGAATTGAACTTCAGGGTGTGACGACTGAAATGGGGACATAAAGGATGTTTCATTTTCGCTAATAAGAAAAGGAAAGTATGTACTATGTTGAGTATCACCACTTTCTGGTGCATATATTTAGTACTACAATAATCCTTTGTATTAAATTTCCAGAAGTTTGTGATACAGATTCATGTCATTCATTGGACTTCTAATTTGCGTATCTAATAGGGATATTGTAGGCAAGATGTTAACTCCAAACTGAATGAAGAAGCTTTTCTTATGCAGGGGGTGAGAAGAGAAGTAGGAAAACATGCTAGAGTAATAAACAAAGAGCTTTCAAAGCACGAAACGAACTTGACGCTAACCAAGGATAAAGATGAGGGAAGACCCTTTGCACCAAACTCATCAACTAAAAATACAGTTTTACTTGAAACATCAGACATCAAAAGAACAAGATCTAGTCAGGTTGCGACAACCCCAAGTTTAGCAGCTGGAATAAGAGATAAGGCAGCCCCGAATAATAATAATTCAGGTGCATTGCCATTGAAAGAATCAATTGGGCACACTGAAGTTGAAGTAATAGCAGGTGCTTTCTTAGGTTTCTTTGCAAGTGTTGTGGTTTATTCCACTATGTAAAATTATATATAGCTTGTTTGAAGCACATTAATTCTTTTTGACAACGGACATAGCAAATTATTGCCAATCTGAACTTGTGATGAGATGGCATGGCACCAGTTATGAAAGTTGTAAAATCACAGATTAATTGAAGTCCCACTAGTGAAAAGGAAACAAATTGATCACTAGCTGCTGTTTTTGGTGTTCAAAAAGTCATCCACCCATTTATATGCACGCACCTTCTTGTGTTACGTACAAACAATTTAGATATAAGAAATAATGAACAACTTTAGCTCTTTTGTAAGGCGAGGATTATCAAGAGAAGCTCAAACTTTTCTTGAGGTGCCTTTTTTCCCTATTCTTTCCAACTGTTGTACCTTCCCACTTCTCTTGTTTTTTCTTTTTTCCTTCTACATTGTTACGAGATGTCTCAATCTTGAGGGGCTTTTTTGGAATTTACTTTATTCTCTTCCTTTGGTAATTACGCTTTTACCATCTTGCAGCAAGGCTTAAATATTCAAAATTTCCCTCTACCATCAGGCTTTTTGACCATATTGGTTCCTTATAAGCAGGTTAATGGGTCGGGTCAAGCCCGACCTGCCCTTGGCCATGGTGGCCCGCAGGTCGGGATGGTTCAACCTGTGGCCTATCCCGCCTGTGGGCTAACCGACTCGTGGCTTTGGCTACGACCCACTAGGCCACAGGCAGGTCGGGCCGATCTAGCTTGTCATTTGTTTTTTTAAATAAAAAGTTCAAAACAACGTCGTTTTAGAAAAATGGGCAAGCTACGGGTCGGCCCATAACCCTGCCAACCCGGGCCAAAAACGGCCCATATCCCTAGTCCCTTAGTGTCCTTACCTCGTCTTCCTCTCTCTTCAACTCATCCTACCAACTAGAGGAAATCTCTTGAACCTCCACGCTCTAAATATGTTCTCAACTAGAAATTTGTCAAAGGTCATTCTTCTTCCTCTTTGTGCCAGTATTGTCTTCCAATTCTTAGAGAGGCTACCTTCATTATTTCTCCTCCCTTGAATGTCCTAAAAGTGGGTCCTTAGTCTTCGGCGTCAACAATGGTGAGTTTTCTTTTGGGTAAAAGGCCCTCTTCCAGGTGATAAAACTATAGGCATTCAAGCATTGGAAAACTAAGAGCCTTGGAGGTTATGCTCAACGAGGACCACTTGTTTCTCTTCAAGTTTTCCACTAAGAAAAGGGGCTTATAGATAATTGAGTCTAGTCTATAACACTACAACAACCTTCCCATTTTTATGAAAATGTGGAAAGGAGATATTAAACTTAAGGATAATAAGCAAAAGCAATTTCCATTTTGGGTCAATTTTCATAAAATCCTATTGGAATATTAGTCTACTAAATATCTGACCGGTATGTATGAATGAGGCCATATCCACTCATAAAAGGGTAAGTGATGCATGTCTTTATACTAGTGTGGACATGCAATAAGATCTTCAGAAAAAAAATACTCTACTCAAGTTGGGAGAGAATGATACCCTTGTGGAGGACATAATAAAGATCTCTTATCAATAGAGGCCCTCTTTATTTTAGTAAGGTAAAGCCATGAGACCAATTGGGAGAAAATTTGGCAGAGGAGATTTTGTGGTATTGATGAGTTTGAATATGGAAAAGGATGATGGTATCCATTCTCCATGTTAAGAGATTACCATAATAGCTAATGCTGAGAGTAATACTCCCTCGAATAAGCCTATGAGGGTTGGTGAAACCTCCACCCAGAATATTTTGATTTAAGTCCTTTTAACACTCAATGGAAGCCCTAACAGGGATAATGAGCAAAGTTATATTGTTAATGATGATCTTAGCAAGACTTATGTCGAAAGATTAAATTATGGCAAAATCTTAGGGTCATATACTCTTTTATGCAATTAAAGACTTTAGCCATTTTAGAGGCGTATTTTACAATTAACTAATAAAATATCTATGAACTATGTACTTAATCGAGTCTTTAGGTGGATAATTTGACTTCCCCTTTATATCCAAGTTTTCCCAATGATCATATAACATCTTTTAAATTTGATTGGAATCTCTTATTGTATGAATTTCTTTAAACCAATTAAATATACACCTTCATCTTGAATATCCTCTTTACTTTATGTTTGTTTTTTCTTTGAATTTGAGAAATATTTTTAATAAATATCATAGTTTAAACCTTACGATGAAGGCATGCTTTAGTTATATTTGATTTTGAGTTTTGATATATAAATTGATTTATAATCATATCAAATAAATTATTAGTAGTTCAATGATTTTTATAATCAAAAGTAAAGGCAAGAACCTCCTTAGTTTAACACCATTTACGATTAAAGCCAAGTATCTTTATAATTAATTTCACTTTAGTTGTTTGACTCATTCTCCTTATCATCCTTTTAACTTTGGTGAAGATGCTTTTTCTCTTGGTTACACCTTCATTCTCTAGTGTTTTTCTAAACTCATTCCAAACCTAAGGGGAGACCCTAATAACTCCTTTAATTGTAATATGAGGTCCTTTCTTTTTATATTTCTTACTTTTATTCATATGTCAATGTAAGTGATCTAAGTAAATTTCTCACCATTTTCACATTATTATAATTTTGTTAAGTATTTTTATCCATAAATAGCATATGTGAAATGATTATAGTTATAAAACTAGATTCACCTAAAAAACAATTCATGTTGATGCACAATTTTTCTTACTTTCTTTACTTAATTGGTGCCCTCATATATTATTTCTAGCATATTTCATGTTTCACCTTACACATGGATACTTATAGAAATCAAGCATTTACTACTTAAGCATAGAATGTTGTTGAAGATCCTTTAAGGAATATGGGATTACTGATGACACGAAGTAAGGTAAAGAAATGCCAAAGAAGCCCTAAATATCTTATTGGTAGATCTTTACACAAGGAGTGAGACTTTGCTACTTCAAGAGGTTAAAGTTAGACTTATAATAATTATCCAAATAAAGGAGTAAGTCGAAGAATTGTTGTTATAGAATATAACTAACATTAAACTCAAAGGAAAACTGATACTAGTTTTACACTAATTGTTACAATATTGAGCAACAAAATGTAACAGGCATCATAATCATGCAGGTGTGAATTATTGGTCCTTTGATGGGTTTGTAGACTAGATAAATAGAAGCAAACTAGTGTTAGATTCATATTTGCTTTATTGACTAAAATTTCCATAGTAAAACTCGTACTGATATTGGTTAAGAGAAGCATTAAACATGTGTTTTAATTAGTTAGGCTTTTTTTCAAGTTGTTATTTTCTTTTAAAACTCTATTTTTAGGGGGTTTTTGCATATAAAAGGCACTCTCATGATTGTAATTTAGAGATTATTATTATTGTAGAATCAAAGACCTTAAAGAGAATTTCTTTAAACCATTTAGAGTAACTTTTGATTTAAATTCTCTTAGAGATTTGATCTTATCTAGATTGCTAGTAGTGATTAAACCCTAAGATATTATCACTTTGAATCCTCTCTTTTCTAAAGTATGATAATTAATATCATTTTTTTACATTCAAATTCTTGATTAAATCTATTTGTATATAATGATCGTTATTCCTAATGTATTGGTATTAACTCTCACTAGTCTTATTAGTGAGATTCGTATCAGAATTTGGTATTAAAGCACTTTTTCATATTAATGTTTTTTATATAGTTAGTTACATTTTAGATATTATTATGTCCTTCTTTTCCATTCATTCATTTCTATGTTCTTATCATTTTAAGATCCATTAAGAGCAATTTTATCTTGAGTTTTTGTTCCTTATTTCTCAATTTAATAAAAAAGAAAAAAGTTAAAAAAGATTAGTATTATTATAAGGTTTGTTAATATTAGCCCATAAATGTTGGACCCCGAAATTTTTCTTAGAAAATTTCTGAGTAGTACATGAGAAGTGTAGATAGATTCATGTTTGTCTTTGGTGTTTTTGGTAGTGAGAGACTATGAAATGGGAAAAATTAAGGTGAAAGTGATGAAGAACACACACACACACACACACACACACACACACACACACATATATATATATGTATATGTTCTGTTATTGGTGTTCATGATTAATCATAGACTATAATATCTTTATAGATGATATTGAGTTGAGGATGAGGAGTAAATGAAGTAGAAAATATGATCTTGGTATAAGTTATGTTAAGGAAAGATTTGGAAATGAAGACCGGTAGTTGATTTGGAAAGTTGTAGATTATTTTTCTAGCTTTCGAACGGTATATAGTATGTAATTTTTGGACCTTTGGATTGAAAGTTATAGTCCTTAAAAAGGGAAATGCGTAGGAATGTAAAAATGTATCGTCAGTGATGACGTCATTTTGTCTGTAAGGATGCATCGTCTGTAAAGATGCATCTTCTGTAAAAATGTATCGTCTGTAAAGACGAATCGTCCGTGATGACGTCACTTCATCTGTGATAATGTCATTTTGTCTGTAAGGATGCATCGACGGTAAAGATGCATCTTCTGTAAAAATGTATCGTCTGTGATGACATCATTTCGTTTGTAAGGATGCATCGTCTGTAAAGATGCATCTTCTATAAAAATGTATCGTGTGTGATGACGTCACTTTGTCTGTGATGACGTCATAGGATCTTAAGCGTTGTATCGTCTTAAGTTGACTTTGCTCGGTCTTAAGTTGACCCGCTCTGTCTTAAGCGTTGCATCATCTTAAGTTGACTTTGCTTCGTCTTAAGTTGACTCAGGCTTCGTCTATGTTTTGTTTCGTCTGTTCCTTGCTTCGTCTGCCTTCTTCGTTTCGTTTGCTTCTCACTTCATCTATCTTTTGTTTCGTTTGCTTTTTCACTTCGTCTATAATGACGCCACTTCGTCTGTGATGACGTCATAGGGTCTTAAGTGTTGCATCATCTTAAGTTAACTTTGCTTCGTATTAAGTTGACTCGAGTTCCTTCTGTCTTTTGCTTCGTCTGTATTTTGTTTCGTCTTAAGATTTTTATTTCGTCTGCTTATGGCATTCGTCTGGTTCGCTTTGTCTTCCTTTTGCTTCGTCTGCTTTTTCACTTCGTCTGTCTTTTGTTTCGTCTGCTTTTTCACTTCATCTGTGATGACGTCATATCGTCTTAAGAGTTGCATCGTCTTAAGTTGACTTTGCTTCGTCTTAAGTTAACCATCTGAATTCGTCTACTTTTTGCTCCGTCTAGTTTTTCATTTCGTCTGTCTTTTGCTTCATCTACTTTTTCACTTCGTCTGTCTTTTATTCCGTCTGCTTTGCATCGTCTGTATTGTTTCGTCTGCATTGCTTCATCTGTCTTTCGCTTCGTCTGCTTCTTACTCCGTCTGTCTTTTGTTTCGTCTGCTTTTGATTGGTTTCGTCTAATCCTATCGTCTGGTCCATTTTTGACTCTTCAAACGGTTGAATTTGTCTTCAAGGTCTTCATGAAAATAGTAGATCTTGAAGCCCTCTTCCAGATAATCCAAAGAACACTTTGATTCGACATCTTTAAAATGAGTTGTGCCATTTGTCCCGAGTTAAGTTCAATATGTTTGAGGATAAAACCTTTGTTTGATTCTTTCGGTTTTAACTTTGTTATCTGACCTCCAAATGAGGTGATTCTTGACCTTAATAGCTTCTTAACATTTTCTGTCCCTCCATAGAATTTGATAGCATTTAGTATTGATATGAGAAAGATAGATTGAATCAAAGTAAGAGTATCGGTTGGAAGAGTATGAATGAGAGGAAATTTAAGTATAGTGTACTGTTTCAATATAAGAACAGTCTGAAAATATTTGGGGCAATACTCTTAGAGTTTTGAACCAAATGGATAGATTTTGGTGTCCTTAGAAACTTGAGACAAGGGAGAACATTTTTTTAGAAGAAAGAGTTATGTCATAATGTTCAAGGATATTGTTGGCAAGACACTTAAGCATAAAATGACATAAGGCATAAATGGAAGGGTAAATGGGACTTTTCTCGATCATTAAGGATATAATTGGAGGAAGAAGTGTAGTTGTGCATTCTAGAAGATGCAAATTCGGGGATGAGAAGAAAGAGAAAGAGAGAGAAATCCGAAAAGAATAAAAGGAAGAAGAGAAATAAGCTAGGGTTTAATTTTCCTTACTCCTCAAGAGAGATTTTGGAGCTGTTCAAGAAAGGAAAAAGGTAGAGGAAGAGAAGATCTTCCTTTTGAGCTAAAGA
>JAOQMS010000002.1:29007695-29026394 GCA_027563885.1 Erythroxylum longipes | reverse complement strand
AGTTGGCGACCTATAGACTAGCAATTATTATGTCAATTGAATAATTAGAAGAGAGATTTCAATTAGTCAATTGATCATCCATAGGATAGTTTAATAACTAGTTAAATCGGTAGAGTCATTGGGTAGGTAATTTAATAACTAGTTGAATCGGTAGAGTCATTAGGTAGGTTGAGAGATCGTTCAATCGATTCTTGTCAATTCAATTAGGGACAAATAGTTAAAACTTAAGAGAGGGTAATTAGTACATTTGGAAATCTAGGGTGAGACATAATTCAATCAATAAAATATGAGGGAGACAGAATAAGGAAAAAGTAATCTCTAGTATTTAGGTCCTTGAATTCAGATTTTCTGCAATTGCGGTATTATCCATTGTTTACATTAGCCTTTTAATTTTAATTTAATTTTCTAGATTAATTGCATTAAACAATTTTATTTCTTAAACAAAGTCTTTTTTAAATTAAGTGGTGTCTGGGCATCAATCCCTGTGGGATCGATATCTGCTCTTTCTAACTACAAGTCACGACATGTTCACTTACGGTTTTTGAGCGTAAAATGAGTAGATAGGTTTTACAATCCATCAACATTCACTTATTAGAAATCCATATCTTTCGGAAACATGACGTATCCTAGCCGACCTATGAACTTCTTGTGTGTCAAAAGGTTGAACTTTTGTTTCATCTTTATGAACAATAGTCTCAGGTCTAGGCAGTTGATCTGCATCTGTTTGAGAATCTTGAACTTCCACAAGTTCAATTTTGATCCCACTGTCTTCTCTTAAAAGAAACTCTTTCTCTAAAAAGATATCATGTTTTGAAACAAACACCTTTTGTTTCGAAACATGGTAAACTTGATATCCTATAGTTTCCTCATGATATCCTACAAACAGACACTTTTTAGATTTAGTTTCAAGCTTATCTGAGAGAATCTACTTCATATAAGTAGGATAACCCTAAACTTTCATATGAGAAAGATAAGGTTTATTGTTAGTCCATATCTTATATGGAGTAATATCAACAGACTTGGATGGGACTCTATTTAATACATAAACAGAAGTTTCGAGTGCGTACCCCCAAAAGGATTTTGGTAAATTCACTAAACCCATCATAGATCTCACCATGTTTAACAAGGTTTGGTTTCTCCTTTTAGACACACCATTGTGTTTTGTTGTGTAAGGTGGAGTCCACTGGGACAATATTCCATTATCCCTGAGATAATCCAAAAAATCTTGGCTTAATTATTCACCACCTTGATCCGATTGAAGTGATTTAATACTTCATCCAAGTTGTTTCTCAACTTCTTTGAACCTTTCAAAGGCTTCATACTTGTATCTCATAAGATACACATACCCATATTGAGAGTGATCATTGATAAAGTTAATGAAGTATATGAAACTACCTTTGGCATGTATGGACATCGGACCACATACATCAATATGTATTAGGTCTAAAAGTCTACTAGTTCGTTAACCTTTTCCCTTAAAGGGTAACTTAGTCATCTAGCCTAATAAGCAAGATTCATATGTGTCATATGATTCATAATCAAATGACCCTAAACTACCACACTTGTGTAGTTTAGACATACATCTCTCACTTATATGGTCAAGGCGACAAAGCCATAACTAAAACGATTTCACATTATCTCGTTTTGTTCTTTTGTTATTATTGATATTTAGAACCATATTGGACATATCCAATATGTATATACCATTGCACAATGTACCCAAAGCATATAACATTCCATTCAAATAAATTAAACAACTATTATTATTGAAATTTAAATGGAATCTAGCTTTTTTAAGCTTAAAAATAGACATTACATTTTAGTCAAAGCAGGTACATAAAACAATTGTCCAATTCTAGTATAAGCCCACTAGGGAGCGTCAATACATATGTGCCTACAGCTAATGCAGCAACTCTTGCTCCATTGCCCACTTACAGGTCTCACTCTCCCTTGTTGAGTTATCTACTATTCCTGATGCCCTTCATATCAGTACAAATGTTTGAGCCACAACCAATATCTAATACCCATATGTTGTTATCAAAAACAGTATGAATATCAATAACATAAGTAACTGAAGTAGATAGGGCATCAGATGCCTTCTTCTGCTTGAAGGACTCCAGATAGGCCTTGCAGTTTCTCTTCTAGTGGCCATCCTTGGCACAGTGGAAGCAAGTTTCCTTTGAAGCAGTATTCTTTGCTTTCTTGACACCTCCCTTAGGCCCTACGGACGTCTTCTTCTTTTGGCTCTTTTTCTTCAAACCAAAAGAGTCCACCAACATCACAACCTTGTTCTTGTCGACAAATGAATCAACTGCCTTGAGCATGTTGACCAGCTCAGGAATTGTGTTGGATATATCTTTCATATGATAATTAAGCACAAATTGTGAGTAACTATCAGTTAAACCTGTCAAAATTAAATCAATACTTAATTCATGATCCAAAAGAAAACCCAAGGAGGCCACGCACTGGAGATGTCCCCTCAACCATCTTAGAGCAGAAGTCTCGAACCTTTCGGACCTTGCTTACTCATCAAAGAGCTTCCTAAGATGATAGACTATGGTATAAGCATCCATAGCCTCATGCTACTTTTGTAGCTCCAGTGATATAGTGGCTAGCATAATACAACTAGCTATCTCGCTATCATCAAGATGCTTCCTATATGCCTTCCGATCATCATTAGAAGCATCAGCAGTAGGTGGATCGGGAAGTCGTTCTTCCAAGGCATAACTAAGCTTCTCGAACTTGAAAACTATTCTCAAGTTCCTGAGCCAGTCAAGGAAGTTTGGTCCATTAAACTTGTTAGTTTCCATTAATGATCTTAGATTCACACTAGTACTTATGATGTTGACTTGGGCAAAAGTTTAAATAGAGAAAAATTAGAATTTACTTAAATGCATGTCTATAAGGACTTCAATAACACGCATTATGGCTCCTACTATTTTCACAAATTCATAACCCTCAATATAAATTTGGGAGAACTCGTAGAGAAATTCTCCTAGTGAGTCGATATCCAATATCCCTAAGAATGACCTTAGGTTTGCCCAACCAGCCACCTTATTTCGACCAATAGGTATCAATTATACCAATTGCATCTCCAATGGAACTATCGAATCTAGTGCTATCAACTGTTGATGTGTTCACACTCATTGGGCTATCAACTCTTAACACTTGTACATACATATAATGGGCAGTACCCAACTTTTCCTCTCTCATGTTGATCTTGGGTTTGCCCAACAAACCAACGCTTCTACTTGAACCGACCTATTAATCTGGAAATCTAATTTCCATGGTTCGAACATATTCGTGTAGAGTAGGCTTGGGTTTGCCCAACAACCCTAACTATAAAAGGGCTCTGGTTCTTGACATATTAAAGGAAGGCGTTAGTTTTAATATTCTAAGTGAGGGGTTTGACTAAGATCTACACCATTTGGCCTTCCATAACCCCCATCACTAATGGAAAGTTATGGGAAGTTAATGGTCATGAATAGCATGCATTAATAGAATTTATAGGAAGTTAATGACTATGAATAACATGCATTAATGGAAGCCAACAACACTTATTTCTAATCCATTCCATGCAACATTTTCTACCACGATCACATCACGATCCAATCTTAAAACACTCTCTTATATCTTGAATCACCATTCAACACCATTTTACTCATCCTTCAGATCTCCTATGTGTGTGACCCATTAGGTTCTCGGTTATGTTGGCCCCTTGAATCAACATTTAATTAAAGTAAGTCAAGAACGGTATCTAGCAATACGTCATGGCCCCCAATTTACTAGAAGCTTATTAGTTTGACTACGAATCCTTCCATATGCAATGTTGCCATGCAATTTGTTTTTTCACCATCTATACCCCACTTGGTTCAGAGTATAGTCAAAGTGTTAACTCCCACTAGACTGACTACATCACATTTAGTCCAAGTGTTATTAGATCTTGTCATAAGGATCTCATTACTCTATTTATCATTAAAGACTCTCTTCATGAAACATATCTGCTCTAGCCAAAGAATCTCAAGTAATGAACCCGTCAAGAGGTTGTGGTTATCAGCTCCTTCTATCAGGGGTGGTGAATCCTTTTTTAGCTAATCAATTACCTCCGAATACCTAAAGTTGTACCCAATTACCACCCTATGAGTAACCCCTAAAGGGCACCGATGAATTGAGCCAAAGCACAGGATCAGTATCCGAGATATCCTTGAGCACCTCAAGTTAAAGGATACTTGCACCATTGCTTTGATGAGACTATCATTGCACTGGAATAGAATATCCATATTATTGTCTCATAGTAGGTCAATCCAATGTACTTACTACCCTTAGTAAGCATCCATATGTTAACTCTAAACAACTCATGTCTACAGCTTACAAGATCTACTGCTTGATCTAATCAAGGAGTATAACATGTGCTAGTGTATCTGGATTAATGATATCCCATCTCATTAATCTTATAACTAGGGAAAGTTTATATACTAACATAATTACACGTGATAGTAATATCATTATCATGGTCTTATAATGATTTCCTCCATGCTATGTTTTCTATCAAGTACTTCATTGAATCAGTTTAACATCAACATCAAATCCATAAATGTATGAACATCGAAATAATGAACAATTCCTTTATTAATCATAAAATGATTTGTACAATAAGTGCTAAAGGTGATTTCCTTTAGAACACTTCTCTAACATATACTACATTCACGACTCATACACTTGCAGTATATTAAGGGTTTTATAAGATTAAAGCTTGCTCAACAAGTTATTGGCGCTGTTGCTGGGGAGTTAGTAGGATTAGTTTAATTTTTTAGTATATGGAATTTTCACCATCTCTTGTGTTTCTTGTATCCAATCACAAGAAATTAATTAAAAATAATAAAAAGAAAGAAAAAAGAGAATAAATTTTAGGCGCAAAGTAGAAGACACATCAATTTGGTCATCACAAGGCAATAATAAGGAATTTGTAAAAGTTAAATGTCAAGAAGAGATAGAAAGGACATTGAAGGAGGAAACACATTATAGGGAGCAAGGGTCCTTTGCGGACTTTAGTAAGACAAAATTTGGTCAGGAAAGTCATCATCCTTATTTGAACACGTACAATCCAGGTTGGCAGAACTACCCAGATTTCTACTAGTGTAGCAATGTAAGGACTCATATGGGACATCAAGACCTATTAGAATTTTAGCAAAATTAGTCCAGTTCATTGGATTCTAAATTGGAGAAAATTATGGATAAGCTCGTGAATATGGAAGAGGTATAGAAGAGACTGGAAGAGAAGTTTGAGCAAGTAATGGAAGACCATGCATCTTTTATTCACAACCTAAAGCTTCAAATGAGATAGATTTCCTATGAATTTTGTAAGAGAAGTGTGGAAACCTGTCTGAGCAACATTAAAGTACATCCAAGAGAGCAGTGTAAAGTTATCAAACTTAGGAGTGGGAAAGAGATGGAAGCACTAGCAGAAAAATAAGCTGAATCCCACCTGTAGAAGACCAAGAGAAGAAGAAGAAAGGTGACTCATTCAGGAAAATTGATGTGGTTGAATCTTTAAAGGAGCAAAAAGAAGAAGAAAAGATGACAATGGACATAGAGCTTGTAGAATATAAGGAAGTTTCTGTTCATGAAGCAAAAGAAGAAGAGGAGAAAAGGGTGATTGAGTGATCGTGGTTTTCCGATATGTATAAGTTTTAATATTTAACCTTGATAATCCGCAAGCGTACAATTCTTCGCATAGTATTAAGGTGTCAATCCCATGAGGAAGGTTAATCTAATCCTAAAGTCTAAGGCTAAAACAATGCGTAATATTCAAAACGTAATGAAACTAAAACAGGAATGTAATTTAATTAAGTAATTCAATTCAAGAATCAATCACAAAATATTAACAAATTAGCAATTGCACACATTCAAGAATCGACCTAAAGAACTGCCAATTAAAAGAAGTGGGGATTTTACCTATCTTTAACACTAACCTAATCGATTATGAATTATTGGATCATTGGTCTTAAAAGATCCTAGGGTTGATTACTCTCTCTTAAGTTATAACCACTAACCTTAAATTATAAACCCTAATCAGATTATGGAAAATTACAATTTCTTAATTAAAAATCTATCCAATCCCTAATTAGAGATGAAGTTTTCCAATAGAATACCGAGAACCTATGTGAGATCTCTCTTTACACAATTACTGATTTGATTAATTTTTTATTCGTATTAGATCACATAATTCTCGTTAGCCCAATTTAATTATTTTTCATTTGATTCACCCTCTCAGTTTATTACCGAATTATGCAATCTCATAAATCAATCACAATGAATCCAAATAACATAGAACAATTAGATTTTTATTAAATCAAAGATAAAAACAACCCGAAGGTGAGCTTAGCATCCTTAACATTCATATAATCCTATCATCAGAGATTATTTCAATTCTATACGTTAATAAAATTAAAAATACACCAAAAACAAGATCTGAATGGATAATGGAGGTAGCAACATCGAGAAACCTCCTATTCCGAGAAGTACTGTATGTCGGCTTCTTCTCCACGTCTCTCTTCTTTCTTCTTTTTCTCAATCTTTCAATGAACTCTCTCTAGGGTTTCTCTGAAAGTGGATGATGCAAAAGCTCCTTCTTTTTGGTCTTATTGTTTTATTTATGTTCTTTGTGTTTAGGTTAAACTAAGGTTTTTTTGAGGTTCGAAAGGTCCAAAAAATCCCTCGAAATGTGAAGTCTAGAAGTGGTTGCGCATCTGCTCAACGCAGGCTAGCTACAGTTGTGGCCTACTTCTAAGCCTTTTGTCACGATCGTGGCATGTAGGTCACGATCGTGTGCTAACTTTGGTGCTTTTGACATGATCGTGGCCTATTCGTGGGCCATTGTTTCAGCCGAAATGTCTCTGAAACTTCTCTATTCTTTGATGTTGACCCTGAAATACTAATAAACACATTAAGGTACCTCAAAAACATAATATTTAAGTTCAAAGACTTGTATTAACCCATAAAACACTTCAAACACAAATAATTAACAAACTAACACAATTCTACCTAAGCACATACTAAATGATTGAATTAATAGCTAAACACATATCAAACTATGCCCTAAAACATGATGCAATTTACACTTATAGATTGCATTTTTAAGCATTCATACGGGTAAAATTTTGTGTTCTGACTTCTAGGGCAAATCTGTATTGATCTAGGCTGAATTAGATAGAGTTGTCTTCTTGGAAGTTGTAGATCTTTTTCTTAGCTTTCCAACGATATAAAGTCTAGAATTTTTAGACTTTGGACGCAAAAGATATGGCCTTTAGATGAAGCATAGGTACCAGACGAGGCACCAGATGAAGCGCCAGACGAAGCATAGGTACCAGAAGAGGCACTAGATGAAGCACCAGACAAAGCGCCAAACTAAGTGCTAAATAAAGCATAGGTACCAGACGAGGCACCAAATGAAGCACTAGACGAAGTGCTAGACGAAGCATAGGCACCAGATGAAGTGATTTTGACCCCTCTAGATGGAAATTTTTTTCTTTAAGGTCTTCACAAAAGTTGTAGATCTCAAAGTCCTGTTCGAAACGTTCGTAAAACGACCACAATCCGATAGATCTAGTGAAATTTATGCCAATTGTCCCAAGATGGGTACAATATGATTGAGTACATAATTGTGGTTGACTCTTTTGGCAATAACTTCATCGTCCAACCTCCAAATGGAGTGATTATTGAACCAATATATTCCTAACCCATTTTTCTATCCCTTTAGAAAAAAATTGGTAGCCTTTGGGGTTGATTTGAAAAAGATTAATGGAAAGAAAGTGAGGGAATTGATTAGAGGAGCATGACTTAGTTATTAGCATACTTTGGCTTTTAAGCATATCTTGATCTGTATAATAGGAAAATTTTGGGATGTTATAAGAATGAAGATGAACTGATGATGGCTAATGAGAGTTCATGGAAATAACCTTACAGGGTAATACACATGTTCACGTTTTATGAAATTCGAATAGTTGGGCTTCGGAAATGGGTCCAGCATCTTATAGTATCAGAGTGACTAGGTTTAGGTTTAGGTCTAGGATGGGGGCCAGGTTTAGGAATATCCTAGGCTTTGAATGAGTAGTTTTTAAAATATGAAATGAACATGCATTGTTTTTAAATGAACCTCATGCATTGTTTTGTATTGTTTTACATGATTTGAAATTGTTTTTGTTGGAAGCATGAACTAAAAGTTTTTTTAATGTTTTCAATTGAAGGAGTGAATATGCTGCCTCGAAAAAGAACTCAAGGAGCTCTGACTTAATCTGGCTCTCACCAAGGAAGTACCGATGAATCTTATATCCTGCAAGAGGCGGGGACACACACTGCTCCTGATTCTGAGGCACCTAGTAGGCAGCATGAAATGCCACCGCCTCCTTCTCCTATGCCTAATATGGATCCGCAGTTCTTTCAAACCTTTGCTCAGGCTTTCATATATGCTATGGGCCAAGGGTCACAAGTTCCAATGCCAGCTCCAGTGGAGAGGAGTGGGCAGTATGATAAGCTCTGCAAGTATGGAGCTGTAGATTTTAATGGTACTACGAATCCAGAAGAGGCTGAAGCATGGTTGAAGAGGACTGAGAGAGTCCTACTTCAAATGAAGTGCTCTAATGAAGAGAAATTGGATTATTTAGTAAGCTTGCTGCAAGGGGACGCACTGCATTGGTGGGAATCAGTGCCCCACAATCAGGTTATGAATCTGGTGTTATCATGGAGAGATTTGTGGAAGTGTTCAGGAAGAAGTACCTCTCCAGGGTTTATGTACAAGAGAAGGCTAGAGAGTTTCTGAATCTCACACAGAGGGACATGAATGTGAGTGAGTATAAGCTAAAGTTCACTCAGCTTTCCTGATATGTGGCTAACATTGTGGCCAATGAGGAGGAAAAATGTTGTAAGTTTAAAGGAGGACTTGATTTGGGAATCAAGGAGAAGGTGCTGATCCATAAGTTCTGTGACTACTAGCAGTTAGTAGATGCTGCACTTCAGGCTGAGAAACTGGAGAATATCAAGTACGAAGTGAATAAGAAGAGGAAGAACCGGGAGCAGGCTGCCAAGAAGGGAATGAGTGCTCCAATGTGTGAGAGGAGTATAAGGAGTTTCCACACTCAGAGTGAGGTGGGGAGTAGCGCCTCTACTAAGAACAAGAAATCAAGGGCAGCTTCGGCGCAAACCTCAACTGTGGGAGGCAATAGCAGGGTGGAGAGGAGCAGGTACACGAACCCTCAATGTGAGCATTGTGTGAAGTTTCACAAAGGAGAGTGCTTCAAGTTGCTTGGAGCATGTTTTCAATACGGGGAGAAGGGACACATGATCAGGGAATGTCCCCAGATTACAAGGCAAGAAGGGTCATAGTTGTAAGCCCCAAGGAGAGCAGAAATAGTGGGAACCAGGCCAGTTACTGAGGTGGGAAGTTCTGGGCTGCAAGGAAGGCTATCCCTCCAGGAAGGCCAAGGGGTCAGGCACAGGCCAGGGTATTTTCCATGACAAGAGAGGAGGCAGCAGCCGCGCCTGAAGTTGTCACGGATATGGCTCAGTTATTTAATTCTGAATTATATGTCTTAATTGATTCTGGCTCCACGCATTCATTTGTTTCTGCAAGTATGGCATTATGTGGTGTGAATTGATGCCATTGGAAGATCCATGGATTTTTAGCACTCTTTTATGGAGGAAGGTGATAATAAGTCAAGTGTATAGAGATTGTGAACTAGTTATTGAGGGTGCTAGACTGGTAGTAGACTTATTGCCACTAGATCTAAAGGGTCTAGATGTTATACTGGGTATGGATGCCATGGAGAAATATTGTGCAAAGTTAGACTGTAGTCTCAAAGAGGTAGAGTTTGACTTTGGCAATGGAAAGAAGGTGACTTTTAGAGGAGATAGAAGAATGCCATCACCTAGCCTAATTTCAACTTTGTTAGCTGACAGAAGGATGAAAAAAGGGTGTGAAGCCTTCTTGGAACACGTCGTGGATACGGATGTGAATGAAAGGAAGTTAGAAGATTTTTCGATTATGAGGAGTTTCCCGACGTGTTTCTAGAAGACTTACCTGGTTTGCCACCAGTGAGAGAAATTGAGTTTGCTATCGACTTGATTTCCAGTACTGCATCCATTTTTATACCACCATATAGAATGGCTCCAACTGAATTGAAGGAGCTTAAGGAATAGTTGGAAGAGCTGTTAGAGAAGGGATCTATAAGGCTAACTTCGTCACTATGGGAAGCGCCTATTCTATTTGTTAAGAAGAAGGATGGGACATTGCGTATCTGTATTGATTATCGGAGACTCAATAAGGTGACCATTAAGAACAACTATCCTCTGCCACGAATCGATGATCTGCTTTACCAGTTGCAAGGAGCAAAGGTCTTCTCCAAAATTGATCTCAGGATAGGCTATCTTCATCTCAGAATCAGAGAGTCTGATGTTAACAAGACAACTTTTAGGACCCGTTATGGGCATTATGAGTTCCTAGTGATGCCATTTGGATTAACTAATGCTTCGGCTGCAATCATGGATCTTATGAATAGGGTCTTCAAGGAGTATCTAGATCAGTTTGTCATAGTGTTTATCGATGACATCTGGTTTATTCCAATAATGAAGAAAAACATGAAAAACATCTCTGGATAGTGTTGTAAACACTGAGGGAGAGGGAACTTTATGCCAATTTAGCATATGTGAATTTTGGCTTCACGAGGTGATCTTTCTTGGGCATGTGATCTCGAAGGATGGAGTACATGTTGATCCAAGGAAAATTGAAGCAGTGGTGAAGTGGCATACACCAAAGATAGTTGCAGAAGTCAGGAGCTTTTTGGGTCTGGAAGGATATTATAGGAGGTTTGTTGAAGGATTCTCTATGATGGCTTCTCCAATGATCAAGTTATTAAGGAAAAATCAGAGGTTTATCTAGAGTGATGAATGTCAGAAAAGCTTTGAGGAGCTTAAGCACATATTGACAAGTGCTCCAATTCTGACTTTGCCTATTGTAAATGAGGGTTATACAGTTTACAGTGATGCCTTAAAGAAGGGTTTGGGTTGTGTGTTGATGCAGGGAGACAAAGTAATAGCTTATACCTCGTGGCAATTGAAGCCATATGAGTTGAATTATCCGACCCATGATCTGGAATTGGCAACAATAATTTTTGCGCTGAAGATTTGGAGACATTATTTGTATAAAGTTCAAAAGAGGATTTTTACAGATCATAAAAGTCTCAAGTACTTATTGAGCCAGAAAAAGTTAAATTTGAGACAGAGAAGGTTTTTAGAGTTTCTTAAGGATTATGACTTATTGAATGAATACCATCCAGGAAAGGTGAATGTGGTGGCGAATGCCTTGAGTAGGAAATCCTCCATAGCCTATATTCAGACAGTTTATTAGCTGTTATTGACAGAGATGGCTAAGCTGAAGATAAGTTTGACACAGGAGGAGCCTGATTGCATTATGGCAAATTTCAAAGTGAGACCAATACTCAGGGAGAAAGTTAAGGAGTTGTAAGCATAGGATGCAGAATTGAACAAACTCCGAGAAGAAATTTAGAATGGTAAGAAATCTGAAGTGGTAGTGAGGGATGATGGACTTATGGTTGTAGGCAACCGACTCTGTATTCCAAATGTCCAGGAGGTAAAGGATGAGACACTCGACGAGGCACATAATACGCCTTATGCTATGCACCCAGGTAGCACCAGAATGTACAAAGATTTGAAAGAGCATTTCTGGTGGAAAGGCATAAAGAGGGATGTAGCAAAATATGCAAGTAAGTGTCTAGTGTGTCAGTAAGTCATAGCTGAACACCAGGCACCTTCAGGCATGTTAAGGCCATTGTCCATTCCTGAGTGGAAGTGGCAAAGGGTGATTATAGATTTCTTATAGGTTTGCCCAAGACCAGTAGGAAGCATGATGCTATATGGGTTATTGTTGATCATTTGATGAAGTCAGCCCATTTTTTAGCAATTAAACAGACTGATTCTATGTATGTACTAGCAAATAGGTATATTGATGAGATAGTGAGACTGCATGGGATTCTAGATTATATAGTTTCTGACAGAGATCCTCGATATACTTTGAGATTCTGGGGAAGCTTACAAGAGGCTCTGGGAACCAAGTTGAATTTTAGCACTGCTTTTCACCCCCAGACAGATGGTCAATCTGAGAGGACCATTCGGGGCCTTGAGGGAGTGCTCAAGGCATGTGTGATGGATTTCAAAGGAGCTTGGGATGGGCATTTCCCATTGGTCGAATTTGCTTACAATAATTCGTACCGTTCGAGCATTCAGATGGATCCTTATAAAGCACTGTATGGGAGGAGATGTAGAACTCCTATATGCTAGGATGAAGAAGGAGAAAGGAGATTAGTGGGACCAGAGTTACTTCAAATGATAGTTGACAAGGTCAATTTAATTAAGCAGAGGCTTAAAGCAGCATAAGATAGAATGAAAAGCTATACTGATGTACATCGAAAGGAAATGGAGTATGAAGTGGGTGAGAAAGTTTTCCTTAAGACATCTCCTTGGAAAGAAGTCATAAGGTTTGGCAAGAAGGGTAAGTTGAGTCCAAGATATGTGGGTCCTTATGACATTCTTGAGAGAATTAGACCGCTAGCCTATAGGTTGGCACTGCCACCGGAATTGTCACAGATACATGATGTCTTCCATGTTTCTATATTGAGGAGGTATAGATTGGATCCCTCTCACATCATTCAGACCACTGAGGTCCAGTTGAGAGATGATCTGACTTATAAGGAGACTCGAGTGGAGATTTTGGATACTAAGGAAAAGGTCCTCAAGAACAATACAATTCAGCTAGTCAAAGTCCTATGGAGAAACCATTCTGTGGAAGAGGCCACGTGGGAGCCCTTGGAAGCCATGAAAGAGAAGTATCCACACCTCTTCGATGACTCAGGTAAGAATTTCGAGGACAAAATTCTTTTAAGAAGGGGAGAAATGTTGGCCCCAAATTTTATTTATTTATTTAAACATGATTTGAATGAATTATGAGGTTTTGATGAATTAAGTTTTTGGAGTTAATTATTATGTTAATGTTAGTAGAATTTTTATTATATGGTTTATTTGTATTAAAGTAGTAAGAAGGTTAAAAGGTATTTTTGGAAGATCACTTAAGGTTAAAAGAGCATAAGCTTATAAGGAAGGGTAAAATGGACTTTTTGGGCTTATTAAGGGTAAAAAGGGGAAGAAGAATAGTTGTCTTGCAATTGAAGAAGAAGAAAACGAAAATTGAAGAGAGGAAGAGAGAGTGTCGTGGGAGAAGAAGAAAGAAAAGAAAGCTAAACTAGGTTTCCAATTTTCTTAGTTTTAAAGAGTGATTTTGAAGTTGTTCAAGAAGGGAAAAAGAAAGAGGAAGATTAGAGCTTCCATTTAAGCCAAGAGACTTAATAACTGGTGAATATTCAAGGTAAATTTATGTTTAAACTTTTGGATTTTTGGAAGGGTTTTCGTTTATGAAGCTTAAGAAATGCATGAGTTTAAGTATTCTAGGATCAATTTTAGTGTATATATTTCTCTAGTTCTCAATTGGAAGTCCTATTGAATTGGGATTTTTGCCAATATTAAAGGAAATCAAGAGGAGAGACAAGAGGAGTAAGAAGAGAGGCATCTTTGAGCAATTGTTAAGCAAGAAATTCAAGGTGAGTTACATTTTTATAATTAAATAATAAGCCATTAATGTTTCATCCAAATCAAGAAAGTAAATGTTTTTTAATTGTGTTATAAATGTGCAATTATTGCTCTTTGAATGCTTTGAGAAAGTGCTATGTGTTTGGTATGTGAATATTGTGTGGATGATTTATGAAAAGAATGCGAAAATGAATCTTTTTTTAAAATAAATAAATTACTATGTTTATGAAATCACTTTTCGAAAAAAGTGCCATTTTGGGCAACAAGTTTACAAGTTATGAAATACATGTTATGTGGGTTTGGTTTGGTCTATTCTATATGTCAAGTACACTTTTACTAAAGGCTTCTCTCGCCTACCTACAAGTGGCATGGAGCTCCTTCAGGGACTCCCTCATGTTTATGACTACGCAAAAACCATTACGTGGGATTGTGTTAGTTCGTTCTGTTCACGACTACACAGGACCATTTCATAGAAATGTGTTAGCTCATTCTGTTTATAGACCTCCCAAACCATTTTGATGTGCTTATGTGTTGACAAGTTTATTGAATGCATTATTTGAGTTGCTTATAAAGTGTTTGATAAATTAAGAATTTAGAAATATGTGTTTCATAATGCACTGTGAATTTTACAATGGTTTTGCTTGTTACCGATCATAAAATTGTTACCCACGAGCTTTAAGCTCACCCCCCCATTCCGTCCCATCTTCAGGTGATGAGCAAGAGATCAAGTGATCGAGCATAAGGGCATTACTCCGGATTATGCTTATTTTGTATTTTAAGTTAGTTTTTGTAAAATAAGGCTTTAGTTGCATTTTGAGCAATTCTACTTCGTGTAAATTATGTATTTTTGAACTATGACGTATTGTGGCTTGAAATGCCCATTAAAGTTTTATTAAACTCTTATCTTTTTATGATAATGAAATATGATTGTGTTTTTTCTTATGACTCTCAAAGTTTGTAGATTGCATTTTCAAGCATTCATAAGGGTAAAATTTTATGTTCTGACTTCTAGGGAAAATCTGTATTGGTCTAGGCTGAATTAGACAGAGTTATCTCTTAGAAATTGCATATCTTTTTCTTAGCTTTCCAACAATATAAATTTTGGAATTTTTGGACTTCGAATGCAAAAGATATGACCTTTAGACGAAGCATAGGTACCAGACAAAACACTAGATGAAGCACCAGACGAAGCATAGGTACCAGACGAGGCGCCAGACGAAGCATAGGCACCAGACGAAGCGATATTGAACCTCTATATGGAAAAATGTTTCTTCAAGGTCTTCACGAAAGTTGTATACCTCGAAGTCCTTTTCGAAACCGTCTTAAAATGAACACAATCCAATATCTAGATTGAAAGTTATACTAATTGTCCCAATATAGGTACAATATAATTAAGGACATAATTGTGGTTTACTCTTTTAGCAATAACTTCATCGTCCAACCTCCAAATGGAGTGATTATTTAACCAATAGGTTCCTAACCCATTTTTTCTATCCCTAAAAAAAAAAAAGGTAGCCTTTGGGGTTGGTTTGAAATGGAAAGAAAGTGAGGGAATCGATTGGAGGAGCATGACTTAGTTATGAGCATACTTTGGATTTTAAGTATATCTTGATCTGCATAATAGGAAACTTTTGGGATGTTATAATAATGAAGATGAATCGATGATGGCTAATGAGAGTTAATAGAAATAACCCTATCGGGTAATACACACACTCACGTTTTATGACATTCGGATAGTTGGGCTCCAGAAATGGGGTCCAACATAAATACTTCTATGAGGTTCTTATTCATGTCTGAAAATGGCTAGCATGCACCTTTAGAATGTGGCAGGTACACTGCATAAACCAAAAGGCATCGTCCTATAAACGAAAGTCCCACAAGGATAAGTGAAAGTGGTATTCTCTTGATACTGTGGGTATATAAACACCTGATTGTACCCTGAGTATCCATCAAGAAAATAGTAAAATGTATGGGCAGCCACCCTCTCAATCATTTGGTCCATAAAAGATAAAGGGAAACGGTCTTTCTTGGTGTCCAAATTAGGCTTCCTATAATCAATACACACTTGCCAACCTATGATGGTCTTAGTAAAAATCTTTTTGCCATGTCCAGTCTCTATCACTGTCATGCAACCTTTCTTAGGCACACACTGCACTGGACTCACCCACTCACTATCTGAAATAGGGTAAATAATCCCTGTATCCAAGAGCTTCACTACCTCTTTCTTCCTAACCTCTTGCATGTTTGGATTTAACCTTCTCTGTCTCTCCCTCACTGTTTTACATCCTCTTTCTAGGTTAATCCTATGCATCACCGCATTGGGGCTAATCCCCTAATATCAATAATTTGCCACCCCATGGATTTCATACTCTTCTTAATGATCTCCACCATTTTCTCTTCCTGCTCACAATCGAATTGGTTAGATATAATTATGGGTAGGGTATGGTTCTTACCTAAAAAGGTGTATTTCAAGTGGATAGGTAAGGGTTTAAGCTCTAAAGTGGGGGGCTTAACAATGGAAGGTGGCGTAGGTGTAGTTGTTCTCTCCAACTTGTCCTTATCAACTCCCTTACATAATTCCTCTTCTATCACATTCTCATCCCTGTGTAATTCAATAACTTCATAAACTTCCTCTTCAACCTCCTTCACACCCTCGTCCACAATGTCAATTTTCATATATGCAGTACCATCCATTGGTTTCTTTAAAGATTTAAACATGTTAAATTCAACCTGCTCATCACCAATTCTTAAAACAAGTTTTCCTTGATGCACATCAAATAATGCCCTACTAGTATCCATAAAGGGCCTACCCAAAATCAATGGACAATTTCTATTAGCTTTAAAGTCTAACACAACAAAATCAACAGGAATGATAAATTTATCTACTTTTACCAACACATCCTCTACAACTCTAAATGACCTCTTGATGGATTGATCCACAAGCTGAATGAGCACGGATGTCAGCTTGACCTTTCTTAATCCTAATTTCCTGAAAATAGACAAAGACATCAAGTTAATAATTGCACCTAAATCATATAAACATTTAGAAAATTCAAAGTCACTAACAACACATGGAATAGTAAAACCCTTTGGATCTTGTAGTTTTGAAGGCATTATACTTGATATGATTGAACTACGTTTCTCTGTCAAAGTTACCATCTGGTTATCAAGTGCTTTTATGTGTGAGTATGTCATTAAGAAACTTTGCATACTTGGGTATGCATTCCAAGGCTTCGACCAATGATAAGTTAATCTGACGCTTCTTCAGTTTCTCCAGAAACTTGAAAAATTAAGTGTCTACTTGATGTTGTCTCATCCTTTGTAGATACAGGAGTTTAGGCTTCTAGGGTGGTGATGGTACATATGGCCTCTCTTTTACTTTCTCTTCTTCTATCTCCTTGCCTTTCTCCTTCGTTTGACTCTCCTTTCTCACACTTGGCTCCTGCAATTGCTTGCCACTATAAAGTGTGATTGCCTTGACTTGTTCCTTTGGGTTAGCTTCAGTGTTGCTTGGTAGGCTACCTGCATTTTTTGAAGACAAAGCAGCAGCAAGTTGACCTACTTAAACCTCCAAATTGTGTATAAAGGAGGCATGATTCTTCAAGATTTGGTCAAATTTGGCATCTTAGCTCGCAAACATCTGTTTTTGATTCTCTTCCTACCTTCTTTGACTTTCCTCTTGGCTTGAGAATTTGGACCCCAATACGTCCATTAACTTGTCCATTTTGCTATCCAAAGACCTATGACGGTCATGCTGAAATCTCGGCGGCCTTTATGGTTTTGCTTTGCCACCTATATTATTAGTACTCTAAGAAAATTTTGGGTGATTTTTCCACCTCGGATTATAAGTGTTAGAGTGTAGATTGTTACCTGGATGTAGTTGGCCCAAGTAATTACCTGTTCTGTGTTACTAGCTCCTAACAACAAGCATTTAATGGTTTTCCTATCTATATAACTCATAGTGAACCTATATGTCTTTGGCTTTAGATGTAGAAGCTCCTTGCATATTGTTCAACTGCTTAGTGAGGGTGGTAATCTAGGCTTGCAAGGCTATGTTAGAATCAATTGGAATCATGCCTTTTTGTTCCTCGTTCTACTATATGCAACTATTACTTGTCAACTCCTCCAAAAAATCATGAGTTGCCTCAATGATTTTCCTCATCAACAACCCTCCAACAGTTGCATCTATTGTCCCTCTTGTAGTCTAATTCACACCATTATAGAATATAAGTAGTAAGAACTCCCTTGGAAGGTTGTGGTGTGAGCAGCTTCTTTGCAACTCTTTAAACCTCTCCCATGACTCGTATAATGAATACTTGTCATGTTACTGAAAGTTTGTAATTTCCTTGATGATCCGCGTAGTCTTTATCAATGGGAAGTACTTGACAAGGAAAGCTTGGGCTACTTGCTCCCATATAGTAATCTGAGATGCACTAAGTGAGTTGTACCATGCCTTGGCTCAATCTCTCAAAGTGAATGGAAATAATCTGAGCCTTATAACATCATCAGATATCCTTTGGAATCTAAAAGTGTCGCATATCTCCAAAAAGTTTGCTAAGTGGGCATTGGGATCTTCAGTTGATAACCCATAGAATTGAACAATGTTTAGAAGTATGTTCAAGAGTGTTGAGTTGATCCCAAAATTGTTTATTGTGACTGCAGGCCTTACAAATCCTTGTAAATTAAATATGGGCCTCATAAAATACATCATTATGCTCTCAACCCCTCCTTGTTCTCCTTGTTTTGCCATATTTTTTGAAGATTTTCTTGGCATTTTGCTCTTTTTGGCCTCCTCTCTTGTCTTGTAATATCAGAAAATTCTTGTAACACCTCACTCCCGTAAGACACGTACCCAAAATCCTGAGGGATATCCGAGTCCGTGCCATGCAAGGGTGGCATGCTATAGCACTCAATCATTCAAATTTCAATATAAATTTTTTTGAAACCAAAAACATAAAGTGCAAAAATCGATAACCAAATTGGGCCCACTTTATTTCATAAACATTTCCAATCATAGCAATACAATCATCAGAAAATTCAATAGCC
>JAOQMS010000002.1:28986241-28998718 GCA_027563885.1 Erythroxylum longipes | reverse complement strand
AATTGACAGTCAAACAATCAACTGGCTTTTTAGAAAAGCTCTTCTCAGAAAAGCTCTACTGATAAAAGCTCTACTGACAAAAGCTCTACTGATATAAGCTCATCCAAACGGGCGCTAATATCCAATTTTAATAAAGAAATGACTAGGAATGATTTAGAGATAACATGTAAATGCAATACGAATCTTATATTTATTATCTCATCATAATTTCATTTGAAAAAACATATTTATCTCATGGACTTTAACTTATATGTTAGTTAATTAAACAAATACACATAAGATAAGGAATGTTTTGAGCTAATTATATAAGAAAATATATAACCAACTGATTGGTTGTATGGTATACACCAAAAATTTTCCACTTGCACTAAGCTAATCATTAAGTAACTTATATCATATCACCATATGGAGATCAAGCTACCTTTAGGACATTTTTTTAGTAAGATAATTCTAAAAGATTCTCTTTAGTGATTACTTTTATAAATTTTATAACTTACATCTTAATTATCTTTATAGTTTAAAGAAACTACCCAAATACATATATAGATCTTTGATGAGATCTTAACTCCTTTCACTTGCTTAATCGATATTTTGTAGTACATTACTATTTTAATATTGCAAGGAGCTGTACTAAATTTATTAAAGAATTTCTTAATCCAAATAATCATTTCCACTAAATATAAAGTGTATTAGAGCTTGATTAGCAATTCATGCTACGTTAGAACCTTTCTAACTCAAAAATAATATTGTTCGAAGTAAAGTATACCTTAACTAGGACTATAGATCTAATTCTCATAATTAATTTGTTACCTTTTTATATCTATAAGAGTTCATAAACAACCATGCCTTTAATAATTGAAAATGCTTGTTTGATTTGATTTGATTCTCTCTCTTTTTAACAAACACACTTAAAAACACACATGCAGATAGGAAAAAAAACAATTTAAAAGCACACATGATAATCCCCACCCCCATATTTAAAACTTATATTGTCCCAATGTAACCTTAAATGTAAGAAATCAAGCATTCAACAAAATAGAAAATGTGAAAAATGTAAATGAAAAGAAACAAACTTCCCTTAGGTTGCCTCCCAAGTAGTGCCTTTATCTATTTTTGCTGGCCCAACTCCATTCTTTCCTCCTCATGTGAAAAAATTATAGTTTTCAGGTGTCACAACTTCTACCTTTTCCATTTGAGGTTTTACAAGATAGGACTTGAGTTGATGACCACTTACATTTAATGTCTTCATCATCTTCATCCTCTTAATCTCTATTAAATCCCTGCACTCTTGAAAAATCTCCAATCCCTACTAAATCCCTGCACTTTTGAAAAATCTCCAATATCTCTTTACCCTTTTTCTCCTTGTTGAATTCTCCAACTTACTAGGTAAAAGTGAAGGGTTAGTCTTAACAAGAATTAGAGACTCAGTATTCACCTTCGAGCTAAAAGATATATCCCTTTCTCATTCAAATGCCCTCTCAACTTCTTTTTCACTAGCAATCCCTTGAATAGTCCTATCAAGATTCTCAATCTCCTCTCCACTCTCAAGGTTACCGTGTTAATGTTCTTTAGGTTCACCTTAAGTTGAAATGACTGCTTCTTTCCACTTTATAATTCTAGGTTGTTGATAGCTACCATTATCTGACCCATCTGACTTACCAATTTATGGATTCTAGACCTTGTATCTTGTTGGAATTGTTTCACATCCGGCTGAAATTGCAGAGTATTAGCAGCAAAAGACTTAATTAAGTCTTCCATAGATGTACCTGAGTTGGAATAAAAGGTTTTTAGTTTATGTGGGAATCGTTGTGCATTGTGTAGCCTATTTAGGAAGTATTTTTTCCTACAATTTCCTCCATAACTAAGGTCAAGGTGATCTCTCCAACCTGAGTAATAGGATTATGTATATGGTCGGGTTATGGGAAAAATCTCCACCAATAACATTGATATACTCCAGCAGTGACATAGTCCCTTCGTAGTGTCCTTTCGATACACAAACAATAACAAACATGAAATGATCACAAAATAAATGTAAAAACTAGTTAAAAAAAGAATATATACAAAACACTAATTGAAATCACAAAAAAAAACTAAAGTACCATACTCCCTGATAATGGCGTCAAAATTGTTGATGCGTGTCAAATGCATCAAAAAATAAAACCTAACTCTACACATTAAGATTTATAGTAGTGATGAGTAAGGATCGTATCCACAGTGAGTGTACATGTAGCTTTTGTGATGAAAAGAATTATTGTTTAGGATATGGGGGGTTTGTTTGGAATTAACAAGAAAACAAAATAAAATTGAACTAATAAATTTGAAACAAAATAAAATTGAACTAATAAAAGCAAATCAAATTAAAAACATAAAAGTGAGAAAATTGATGAATGAGTTTGGAATTTGCTTCTTAGTTCAATCTCAACCTATATACAAACAAACATACTTCATCATCTTGTTGTACTTATAACTCTCTTGAAACTATTAATTGTAGGTTAACAATAAGCTTTGTTAAACCCAATTTTCCTTTAAGTCGTGTTTAATCAAAATAATCTCTTTGACTAAACTTATCTATCAAACAACTTAAAATAAGCTCTCTGGATTTAATAGGGCAACTGCACTATTAATAGGGCAACTGCACTACAAACTAAAAAAATAGATTAATCTAGGCAACAACCACAAAAGCTCACGTTATTTGACCTATATTATGCTATTACTAATGATTCATCACCATTAGCTTACCATAAATGAATTGAACATACAATTATTACATATTGTATTTTGTATTCTGGCAATGGGTTCATACATAAAAAATCCATTGAGAATGAGAATATAAATCATCTATACATGAATACCTAAAATAATAAGCAAATAATAGCATAAACAATCTCTAAAGAGAGAAAGTCAATAATACACAATGAAGAGATGTTCAGATATGATCCTTGGCTTCTATTCCACCTTCGAACTGGAAAGAAGAAGACTAGCCCTCTATGGATCTTGAAGAAGAATTTGTTCTGTCTCTTTTTGTGTTCTAAAAACGATTCATTCTCCCTTTGGCCACTCACACGTCTATTTATATGGAAACTAGGTTTTTGTGAAGATGCACGATCATGCATTTAACCGAGCACCACCAAAATAAGCCACTTTTGATATTATGCATGGTTGTGCAAGTGTATAAATAGTTGTGCATCTTGTAGGCCATGCAAATTCTTTACTTTCTTATGTTTTCCTGCCCCATCTTCACTCTAATCCATCTTTTTCTTGTTCCACAGAGACAAATGAGTATAAATGTCAAGAGAATGGCTTAAAGAATGTGTTCTTAACTTATATGGCTTAAAGAATGTGCTTTTAACTCATTTTAGCTCTTGCTTCGAATTTTTACCTAAGACCAAATGTGAAACAAAATAAATATCTTAAGCATTTCATAATATTATTCGCTAAGTATTAAGGAATTAATAAATAAAAAATTAAGCATACATCATTTGTCGACTTATATTCCTTGGCATGATATTTTATGTCCCAAAACTATACCCTCGTGCACTATGAAATTACACTTGTCCCAGTTTAGAACTAAATGTGATTCTTCACATCTTTGGAGTACTTTGTCCAAATTACTCAGGCATTAATCAAAAGAGTCGCTAAAGACTGAAAAATCATCCACGAACACTTTCATAATTTCATCGATCATATCTGCAAAGATAGACATTATGCACCTTTGAAAAATAGCTGGGGCGTTGCATAACCCACAAGGCATCCATCTATATGCAAGTGTTCCATAAGGGCATGTAAGTGTTGTCTTTTCCTGGTCCTCTGGATAGATAAAAATATGATTATATCTCAAGTAACCATCCAAGAAGCAGTAAAATGAATGACCAATCACTATTTCTATCATTTAGCCCACAAATGGGAGAGGAAAGTGATCCTTTTTAGTCACTTTGTTGAGTTTGCGATAGTTGATGCAAAATCTCCATCCTGATGCAAAATCTCCATCCTGTGACTGTTCTTGTGGAAATCGACTCTCCATTTTCACTCTCCATTACAATCATTCCATCCTTCTTCAGTATTCATTATACTGGGCTAACTTATTTGCCATCTAATATCAGGTATATGATACCTGCGTCTAAAAGCTTAACCACTTCCTTCATATAAGTTTTCAATTTTCATTGACAATTCCTCACTGATCTACTTTCTTCTTCAAGGTTTATCCTATACATAACAACATTTGTGCTTGTACATCGAATGTCAGATATTTGTCATCCCATGGCCTTCATGCTTCTTTATGATGTCTACTAACCTACTCTCTTGTTCCCTATCCAGATGATTGGAAATAATGATGGGTAAAGTTTTGCCTTCACCTAGATAGGTATATCTAAGTTGTGTAGGTAAAGGTTTAAGCTCTAGATTTGGCGTTTCTTAGTGGAGGGTAGTATAGGTGCTTTGTCCTTACTAAGATATTCTGATGTATTTGAGCACTCGACTCCTCCATCTCAACTTCTTCCTTAAACTCACCTTTGTTAGCCTTCTTAGCTTCCTCGTCCATCTCAGCTTCCTCAATTTTAATTTCTTCAAAACAACTCTCTTCCTACTCTTATATACATTCATCCATAATAATTATCTTCATGCAAGAGTTGTTTTTTTTTCAAAATTTTTAAGGCTTTGTTCATATTGAACTCCATTTGATCCTCAGCAATCTGAAATTTTGGTTTACCATTATGAATGACTATTAATACTCTTCCTATATTCATGAAAGGTCGTCTAAGAATTAGTGGACAGTTCTTATCCTCTTTGAAATTTAGGACTACTAAGTCCACAGGGATAATGAACTTGGCCACGTGCATTAAGACATCATCATCCACTTTAAACTGTCTCTTAATTGATTAATAAATTAGCATCAAAGTTTGCTTCACCTCAGCGAACCCCAATTTCCTAACTTTGACAAAAGCATAAGATTTATACTTGCACCTAAGTTGCATAAGCACTTTACGAATTCAAATTCACCAACCACACACGGTATTGTCAAACTCCCAGGATCCTTCAACTTGAAAGGGATGTGTCTTCAAAGTTGAAGGGATGTACCTTCAGCTTGGAAGGCATATGGCTGGTGATTATAGAGCTACAACTTCCAGTTAATGCTACCGTATGGATATCTTCCCAAGTCCTCTTTTTTGATAATATGTCCTTCAAGAATTTAGCGTACTTGGGCATATGTTCCAATACCTCCATAAAAGATAAATTAATTTGCAAAGTCTTCAACTTCTCTCTGAACCTTGCAAATTATGCATCCAGTTTGTTCTTTTGTAATCATTGGGGGAATGGAATCTTGGGTGGATATGGTAGAGGGGTAATATAAGGAGGGTACTCACTCTTCCTTTCATCCATCTTCTTTATTTCTTGATCCTCTACTAAGTGGATTGCGGCTTGTTTCTCTTAGTCATGTTAATGGGCCGGGCCGGGTAGACCCATGGCTTGGCGAGCCACCAACCCATGGCCAGGGCTATGGCCCGTTGGGCCACAGGCGAGCCAGCTCGGCCCAATCGGCTATTTATTTTTTAAAGAAAAAAATTCAAAACGACATCGTTTAGGGAAAAATAGGTGAGGCCTGTGCCGGCGGACCATCATCAACCCATTGCCCGGCCAACCCAGTCCAAAAACAAACCAGGCCAAGCCATTGTTGCCATCTCTAGTTTCTCTGCTGTTACTTAAGTTCTTTCCCACTTCTAAGTGTGATTGCCTTGAGTTGCTCCCTTAAGTTTGCTTCAATATTACTCAGGAGACTCCCCACACTTCTTGTAGACAACGCATTACCCATTTGGCCCATCTGAACCTCTAAGTTATGAATAGAAGAAGTGTGGTTTTCAGCTACCTGTTCAAACTTCCGTTCCATAATTATGATTCTATCTATAATCTTGTCTAATTTCGAGTCATTGGAATTGGACTTCTCTTATTGAAATCCAGGTGGACCTTAGTTCTATAGTTGATTACCCGCATTGTTTGACCAAGAAAAATTTAGGTGGTTTCTCTACCTAGGATTAAGTGTTAGAGTAGGGGTTATTTCACTCTCTTTGACCAAATTGTGTCTCATTTAGTTGAGTTGCTCCGTATTATTGTTTTGCATTAAGAAGTAATTAGCAATATCATGGTTATCTTGTTCTCATAATTCGCATCTATACTGAATTGCTTTAATCAGAGCAGATGAAGAGGCTTTCAGGTTGTTAAGTTGTCTTGTTAAGTTGTTAATCTCATCCTATATTATTGTCACTGAATCGAAAGTAATGACTCCATTTTAATTAGAGAAAGTAGATTATTGTTTGCTTCGATCTAACATCCGAAGACAATTATTATTTTTCATCTCTTTTAGCAAATCCTATGCTTCCTCAATGTCACCTCATTAAAGATCCTCTAAAAGCTACATCTATAGTGCCCCTTATGGGTGGATTAACTCCATTGTAGAAGATTTGCAATAAGAATTCTCTGGGCAGGTTATAATGAGGACATCTCCTTTGCATGTCCTTATAATGTTCCCATGCTTTATGTATTGACTCCCCAACATTTTTTTGGAAATTTGTAATCTCTTCGTAAGAGGGAAGTACTTGTCTAAAAATGCACACACCAGCTACTCCCATGTCATGATGTTTTTTGGGTTTAAGGAGTGATACCTGCTTTGACTATATTCCTTAGTGTAAAGGGAAAGAGCATCATCCTAACAACATCTTCTGTCATTCAATTATATTGGAAGGTATCACATATTTCAAGAAAATTAACTAAATAGGATCCTCATTATCTAACTCATAAAATTTTACGTTGTTCTACAATATATTCAACAAAGCTAGTTTGATGTCAAATGACATTGCACACACTGGTAGTTGAGTAATGCCTTGATGTTCATCGTTAAACCTTAGTCTTATAAAATCCATTAGGGTTTACTACTGGTCTCCTTCATTATACTCTTCTGTCATCGTTCTTTAGATCTCTTCTTGACGTCTCGCTCTTTGAATTTCTCTCTTTTTTCTTATGATATTAAGGGATGGAGTTTCTTCAATCTTGCTTAAAATCTAAGTAATTCTTACGTTCACGTAGTAGCAAGGACACAAAAATGGTGACATTTTCCTTAAATTAAAGGAATTCAAAAAGTCCTAAACTAATTCCTCGGCAACGGCGTCAAAAACTTATTAAGCAAGTTTTATATCTAATAAAACTCTCAATACGCTTAAGTATACAGATTGTATCTTATAGTATCGAAAGGTATCAATCATACGAGGAACTAGATAAAACGACTTAAACCTAACTTTGTCTAACGTATTAGAATATAATTTGAGTGACCAAATTGAATTAAGATTGACCAAAGATGAATGCTTAGGATTTATTCTTTTATTATTTTGTTCCTTTAACTATTATTGATCCAATTATGTGTTGATCCTAGATTTCTTAAGGGATTGATTACTCTCTTTTAGGACTTAATCAATTAACCCTTATTGAATATGAAATTCCATATTTTGCAACCTCTCGATTCACAAAACTTCTTAAAATTTTTAATTAAATATGAATTTATCTATTGGATAATCAAGTTTTCACACAATATCTCTCTTTAAATGATTGTTAATTTGATAATTATGTGATTTGTTAAATTGCCAACTCTCGTTGAACAACTTAATTTGATTACTTTTAACTCACTCTCTCAATTTATTATCAAAGTATAAGCATGGACAATTATCACAACACCAAAATTTTGTATCAAATCAATAAAGATCAAAATCACAAAATAAATTTGGAATAACCCTAATATGGAAATTAGAAACTCATGAATGGAAGAAGCTCTTAATGATGAAAGTTTGGTTCTTGTTATGAATAAAGAGTTGAAACAATTTGAGAGAAGGTGTGGAATTTAGTATCTATACCTACAGATTATCAAATCATAGGTTCCAATTAGGAAATTAAATGAATTAGGTACCATTATAAGAAATAAATCTAGATTGGTGGAAAAAGGGTACAATTAATAGAAAGGTATAGACTTCAAGGAAACTTTTATACTAGTAGATAGGCTAGAAGCTATTAGCTTATTACTTGCATTTAAATCTTACTTAGACTTCAAATTATTTCAATTGGACGTTAAAATTACTTTTTATGTTTTTATTTAAAAAGAAGTTTATGTTGATCATCCTCCTAGTTTTGAAAATCATGATGTACCTAACTAAATTTGCAAACTCTTTAAGGCCTTATATGGTTTGAACAAGCTCCTATAACTTTGTATGGTTAACACTAAACTTTTTATCCAAAAGCATAAACATGATATTTTAATTTTTCACATTGATGTCAATGATATTATTTTTACTATTACTAATGAAAACATGTACAAATAATTTTCTAAAGGTATGATTATGGATTTTGAGATAAGTATGATGGGAGAGTTTATGAGTAGGGATTTTAAGATGAGTATGACAGGAGAGTTTAACTTCTTTTCTAGACTCCCAATCAAGCAAATAAAGGAAGGTACCTTTGGTAATCAAGAAAAATACACCAAAGACTACTCAAACACTTCAGAATGAATCAAGCCAAGCCATTAGGGACACCTATGTGCATCACATCAAAGTGAAACAATGATGAAGAGGGCAAGTGGGTTGATGTAAATCTATATCGAGTTACGATTGGTAGTTTGCTTTATCTTATAGTGATATTATGTTTAGCTTATGCATGTGTGTTAGATTTTAATTAAGTCCTAAGAAGTCCCACCTTATAATCATTAAGCACATTCACAAAATATTTATGTAGTACCATTTTATTATGACTTTGGTATCCTAAGAATACATTTTAACTTAATTCATTATTCAAAAGGATTATATTGTAGTCTTTTAATTGTTAATTCCTAGGAAATGCATTAGTCTCATGGTTTGATGAAAAATAAAATTTGGTTGTTTATTAACCATGAAAGTCAAATATGCAACGACCAATAATTACTATTCACAAATTTTATGGTTTAGACAACAACTTAGAGACTATGACATGGACTTTACAAAGATATCAATTATATGTGATAATACTAATGCCATTTGTCTCACAAGAAACTCCTTAAACACTCTGGAACCAAGCACATAGAAATTAAATATAATTTTATTAGAGATAATATGCCAAATAGGGATATTAAGTTAGAATTTCATATACTCAATAACAATTAACTTGTATTTTCATTAAAACTATGAGTAAGTATAGATTTTGCATAATTAGAAGAGAATTGGGCATGATTAATGGAAACATTATGTGGTGAATGTCTCTTTTAGTATGTATAATTGACCTGAATTAGTATTTCCACGATTTTTATGTGCTTTATTATTTTAATTTAAGTTTTAAGGTTGTTTCTCAAGTTATTAGGATATAATGGTCAAAAAAATCTCAATTTGATTTACCAGTATCCTCCATAATTATCAATTTTTTTCTTTCCAATAAGGTTGTGATGAGTTTAGTTTTAATATTGGTCAACCATTTAGTCACATTGGTCGAACAATAGTCTTTAATAGTAGACCAATATAGTCTTTCCGTTTGTAAAATTTTCTTCCCTTAAGCTTATGATGAGTTTGGTCAATAATATTATTCAACCAACATTAAGCACTAATTGAACAATATAGTTAAATGGCCGACCAATATATTGTTTTAAAACAAAAATTCATCATTTCTCTCACCTTCTCACTATTGCTTCCTGTGTATTTTTCTCTCCTCCCTGAACCAAAATCAATAATCAACTTTCTTTTTCTCTCTCTAGTAACCAACAATCGAGAATCCTCCTTCTAACTCTCTTCTTCTTTCAACTAATCATATTAAGTCCAATCTTTTTTAGTTCTTTGTGCGAAGCTGCACAGTTCTCCATTGTCTCTCGTCCTTCTCTAATGAGCCTTAGACAAATTACTCAACACCATCAATCTCCCCCATATTTGTAAGGCTAAGCTTGTTCATCATTCAACCTTAATTCATTTAACATCTCTTAAGATAAACCTTATCTTCTTTAATTTGGAAAATTTCCAAAATCCATCAATTTTTCTCTGAGTTAGTGTTTTATTTTGATTCTTTTAAACATGTTTATGCATTCACCCCTTCATCAAACTCCCTTCTTCTCTCCCCTTAATCATATTAAATCATCTTTAAAGAATCAATTTTGCTCAGTTCTTTGTGTGAAGCTCCATCACTATTTAGTATCTCTCTTTCTTCTCTAGTAAGCCTTAGGGAAATTCCTTAACACTAGAAAACTCCCTTACATCTACAAGGCCAAGATCCATCATCATTCAACCTTAATTCATTCAATATATCTTAGGATAATAACTCCTCTAATTTATGAATTCTTCAAAAATCATCAATTTTTCTCTCAAGTAATGCTTTATTTGCCTTATTTTTGTTCTTTTAAAAATAATTATGAATTTGATTACACAAAATAGCCTTTATATTGAATTGATTTGGAAGTTGGGTGAGATAGGTTTTAAAATTTAGGATTTTTCAATCCTTTGTATACTTTCAGTTAATCTTTCAAATTGATGTTTTATTATAAAATTGAAGGCTCCAACTAACCCCTAATTACGTTTGACTCTCTATAATTCTAATTGAACTTGAGTTTTGATTTTTGACTTAATTAAAACTAGGTTTTTTAAAATTTCTTAATTGCATGTACTCTTTTATAATCTCAATGCTTTATTAATTCAATTAGGAACATTTTTGAGTTATTCATGCATTTAATTTTATTGAAACTTATCAATTCACGATCCAATTGAATAATTTTAACTTAGCTATTTTCAAAGAAAGTAGATCTTTTTCAAATTAGGTATAATTATGGGTCATTTACATAAAACTAAGACTATTACATATCTTAATTTTGATATCATAGTTCAATTATACCTTTTCATAACTAAATTTAAAATTTTTATCATTTTCCACAATATACCTTGATTTTGATTTCTAATAAAATCAATGTATTTCGTCGGTTATCTTGCATTATACTTTACGATTGAACATTTCTTGTTATGATTATTATAGAATTGTAGTTAGTGTATTTTGATTTATAGAAGTGTTTTTCCTACAGATGATCATACACCAATAGTACTTATATCCTTTTAGAACCAATCTTAACTACCTATATACCCTATTATCATGTGTTCTTTATCTACCCTTATTAAAAGAACTAGAGGAAAACATAATCATGTATCTAGGCCACTCCCTCGAGGTAAAGCTAACCCCACTCCTTCTAGGATTTGAAGGACTTCAAAAAGACCCCCAACTCCTTCACCTCTTATGCCTCCTTTCACTCATGAGGATAAGTATCAACATTCACTATCCTTAGCTTTTTTTATTATAGTTCTTACAACTTGCATGAGAATTGTGTTATCTCACCTTTTGACTTAGACAAATTTTAGGAATATGGTCTATTCAATTTTTCATTGGCCAAGGATGAGAATCCTTGCTTACCAAAACTTGTCAGGTAAGTCTTATAAATGTTCAATTACTCTATTTTAGCTTTAAACCTCGTATAATCCATAACAAGACACATCTCTTTTCTAAAATCCAAGTTGTTAAAGTTCATCTTAGTAGTGACTTTATTAATGAAATACTTGACATTTTTATTCCTTAATATTATTTTCCTTATGATGGTCTTACCAAATTCCATACCAATCCTTATAATATGCCAATAAGATTCAAAACCATCTCTGAGTTAGATGTTATAGTTGATTTCACTAAAAGACTGAAGAATGTTGTGGCTTTAAACGTATTCCAAGATTCCACCATCTCTTTATCAAATACAACTTTGTTTCCTCTGGTGACTACCTTACCTTTCAAATTCAATCTGATCTTTGGTTCCTTTTCACTTTCATGTTAGGTAAGAATATCCATCTTGGTGACCTTATTGTATATAAATGATCCATTTCAATAATATTAAGAAAAAGAAGCAACATATTCTATATGCTTTCATCCTTGGTCTTATCTTTCGGTATTTTAATATCCACCCTAATAAATATGAGGTTGATTTTTAATTTTTCTTTGATTTTTATACTCTTAACTATATGGGTTACTAATTGGTTTATGATTAAATGACTCAACCACACTAATGGTAATAACTCGAAGCTCAGTAGCCTTCAACAAAGCATAAGTCTCTTTTATATGATATTGATCCCAATAAACCTCAAATGAGTAACGCCAGTGTAGATGATGAGGCTACTACCTCTAGGCCACATCATAGGTCCCCACTTGATGCTTATCTAATAACTATTAAGTATAAGCTCACTATGTTGCAAGTAGAACTTGACACTTTTTAAGATATCACAATACATAACTTGATATCATTTGATTGAGTCTTGTTTTCCTCCTTAGGCTAATAGATTTTTAATGTTTTCGAAAATGAGAGAGAAATTTATTAATATTAGATTCAAGGGGAATGATGACATTCAAGAGAAGTGACTTTTGAGTCTGTTGTATACAAGGTGGAGTGACTTTTGAATATATGGTGATTCT
>JAOQMS010000002.1:28966769-28986141 GCA_027563885.1 Erythroxylum longipes | reverse complement strand
AACTGTAACTGGAAGAAAATTAAGTTATAAGTAAATACACTTACTTTCCAGGGTACTATATTTACATAACTCCAACACTCCAGTTAGGGTATAAGAAGAGCAGTCTCAGAGCTAGAGTTGAGGAAATCCACCAGGGTGAACAAAGGCAAAGCTCGTAGCCAATATTCTCCTTCTATGAATTTTCTGTTGCTTACAAATGCTAGAGAACCTAAGTCCTATGATGAATCTATGAGTATGAGTGACTTGTTGGAGTGGGAGAAGGCCATGAACAAGGAGTTGAAATTCTTAGAGAAGAACTAGACATGGATTTTGTATAAGTTACCTGTAGGGAAGAAGGCACTATAAAAAAAGTGGGTTTATAAGATGAAAAAGGAACTTGATGGGAGCATTAGGTACAAGGCCAGGATGGTGGTCAAGGGTAGTTCATAGAAGTAGGGCATTGATTATAATGAGATATTTTCTCCTGTGGTGAAATTGACTACTATTAGAATTTTGTTGAGTATAGTGGCTTCTGAGAATCTGTTCTTGGAACAGATGGATATAAAAATTGCTTTTCTACATGGTGATCTGGAGGAGGATATTTTTATGCTACAACTAGAAGGTTTTCAAGTTCTAGGTAAGGAAAACTTGGTGTGTAAGCTCAAAAGAAGCTTGTATGGACTCAAGCAGCCTCCTAGATAGTGGTATAAGAAGTTTTACACTTTCATGTGTAGCATTGGGTTTGTGAGATCTGATGGTGATCACTGTTGCCATTTTCAGAGTTATGGGAATGATTATAATTAATTACTTTTGTATGTAGATGATATGCTCATTGCAGGGATAAGCAAGATGTGATCAATAATCTGAAAAAGAAATTGTCCTGTAAGTTTGAGATGAAAGATATGGGTGAGGCTACACAAATACTTGGCATGAGGATTAATAAGGGTAAGTCAGCAGGTTGGTTGAAATTATCTTAGGAACAATATATCCAAAAGGTACTTTGTAGGTTCAGTGTGTAGGATGCTAAGCCCAGGTATACACTGCTTCCGAGCAATCTCAAGCTTTCTAGGGAGCAGTGCCCAATAACTGATGAGGAGAAAGAACACATGGCACGTGTCCCCTATGCATCTAGAGTTGGGAGCTTGATGTATGTTATGGTCTATACGAGGCTTGATATTGCTCATGCAATAGGATTTTTATCATATAAAGGCAAACTTCAATTGTTGAAGTTTATTATTAACTTATTGTACATTTATTAGAGTTCCTATCACTTTCTTTCTAATGGACTTATTAAATCCATTGACAGTAGGATGTGAAAGTTCGTATAAAACAATTCAGAAACAAATGAGGGTAATGTTGAAGTGAAATGTTCAGCCGTATGTAAGCCACTTGATAAAGTGGATTGGTACTAAATTCAATCAAGAGGTGACAAAGTACTTACAGTGATCAGATTGTGGAGAATTTTGTTAGATAAAGAGTCCCTTTGGATGAAATGGCTTAATAACTACATCATAAAAGAGACAATTTTGGGTATTAATCCCAAATCCTGGTAATTCTTGGTTTTTCTCTCAGCTAATGAAGTTAAGGCACCTTATAAGGTCATATATCTCCTATAGGGATGGAAAATGGATCAATGCCTCAATATGGTATGACAATTGGACGAGAGTTGGTTCACTCATTTAGCACCAAATTGCAACTAGAGCTCTTGATGGATTACCTCTTCAAGCTAAGGTGAGCTCTCTTATAGTCGATGGGATATGGATTGAACTAATTTCTAAAATAAAGCACTCGCTTCCTTCATACTCTCTTAACATTAACATGGATGACACCTATTTAAAGGATTATATTCCCCTGCAATAGATATCTAATAAAATGTGCTTAAGTAAGCTACAAGAGAAGGAACCAACTACTGGATGGTTCTGGGTTGTCTTATAAGCATCTCAGACTAAGTACAAGTTTCTTATTGTGGTTAGCTATGCATAATAGACTCAACACTATAGATAGGTTGACCCACCTATCTGTTGAAATACTTGTGTTCTCTGTTCTAATATGGAGGAGACTAGAAACCGTTTATTATTTGAATGTAACTATTTAAAGTCCTTATAAGATTAGAAGGCTATGTCATTTAATTATGAAGGTTGTTTATATTGTTGCATTGGGAGTGACGATGCAAGAGTTATGAAGGGGGACGAATTAGAGGAGATTTAAAAGAAAAGAAAGACAATCTAAAGTTATCCTTAAGGAAGTTACCTCTAGCATTAGAGAGCTATTCATCATCTGCAGCTTTGCGACCATTGTGATGAAAATCCAGTTAGTTAATGGAGGATATAAAATTTCTTATTTCTAAGCAAATATGCAAGCGATATGTTGTAAGTTATGTTAGGTCTATGACTAACTGTAAATTGAGTTCTTAAAAGATTGTTAAGTATTGTTCCTCTAGCCATATTAATGTTAGGGTCTGGAATCGAAACTTTCAAAGGTCACTTTTGGAACTTTAATCGTTGATCAATCAATTTTTTTATTAAAAAATCGAATGATGAAGAATTAAATTATATATCATAACCATGCATAGATAGATTAAGTCAAACCACTTTAATATACTTAATATTTGGATGGTCATGACATATTGCTAGACGTCAATCTTGACCTACAATTACAAATTGTTTAATTGGAGAATTAAAGATAAATTAAAAGGAGTTTTAATTATGAATTAAAATTACAATTTATAATAATTTCCAATATATTAGGAACCTAATAAGTATACAAAAGGGCAGTTAAAATAAAAAAATCAATTTAAAATAAATTGGACTTAATTGTGAAGTTTGAGAAACTTTGGAGATTAAATATGAGATATTTGATTTCATTAAAATTATATTAAATTATAATTAATTAAATTATAATTAGAGTTTGACTTTAGTTATAATTATAATTATAATATTTAATTTTAATAAACATAAAATCTAATGCTTTTTTCTATATATAAGAAGAAGTATAAGGTAGCTAGCACTCTTGCTTATTTCTTCTCAAAGAGTTAAGTTTCTTATTACTGGTCTATGGATACTATTAGAAGTTAAACATATGAATAACTATTGGTTGACATCGAAAAGGTTTCGAAAAGACTTTAATAGGAACTTTGAATTAAGTACGATTCCTTTTTATATAATTCATATTTTTAAATTATTCAATTATTGTGATATAATCAGAAAACACAAAAATGGTTCGTTTCCCAAGAATCACCTCACTTAGGTCTTTTGCTTAACCACTTCATTTAGGTCTTTTTTTTTAAAAAAAATTGCCTAAGTCACTTACCTTAGATCTTTATTTAAGAAAATTTGCTTAAGTAGGCTTATTTAGGTCTTTTTTTCTAAATCACCTCACTTAGGTCTTTGTTTAAGGAAATTTGCCTAACTTATCTTATTCAAGTCTTTCATTCATTTTAGTTAATAAATCTATTTATTATCAATTTTTCATGGAGGGCACTTTCTTCACTGCACATTTTCAAACAAACAACTTTTCTAATAATTTTAATATTTATATTAGTATCCACTAATTTATTCTCATTGACCACAATCTTTTATTGATGTATATTTTTCTTGTCATATAGATGCTTATTCATTAGTAAATTATATTTATATGGTGGACACATTAATGCTCATGATTATAATATTAACAGAAGCTTAATTTTATAATAAATTAAAATTTTAAATATTTTATTACTATTTTGATTATTCTAGTAAATATTACAAATTCAAGACAACTTGCCCTTTAATATACATATCTCAGTAGGCCAATGGATGGAAGTTGGAACCACGTTGTCATCCAACGATCATAACTACGATAGGCCTTGAGCCACGTGATTGTTACTGACGTCAAGTCCAATCTAAATACACGATCACGTGCACCTTCAGTTTTCGATAAAAACCGTAAATCCCTCTTACTTTTCTCTCGATTACGAGGTATGGATACTCGATTCTTACAAATTTTCCCTTTATGATCTGTAATTCTCTCGTCATTTCATTATTGTTTACTTAATGTCATCTAGATTTTAATGAACTGTCACTGCGGATCTGTGAATTTGTTGCTTTTATGTACTTAGTTCTGTTTTCAATATCATTCTTTTGTGATGATTGCTGATCTGTGAATTTGTTGCCTTTTATGTTCTTAGTTATCTTTTCAGTATCTTTATTTTGTGATTTTTGTTTCTCTTGAATGTAATTTACTCTATGGCAGGTATGGAGGATGTGAAGGAGCAAGAACAGGTTGATGGAGGTGCTCCTGAGTATAGGGTCTCCATGCCATCTTCTCAAGACGAGGTTTCTACTTCCGTTTTGTTTATGTTTTTGAAGATTAAAACTCATCAGCTATAGAGAAAGCTTTGATTCTGAGATGGAGTCTCTTCTTCTTGGATATGGGTTTTTATTTTGGTTTCTTTTCATTGCACTAGGAGGCAGCTATAAAGAAAAAATATGGAGGAATCATGCCCAAGAAACCGCCACTTATTTCTAAGGTAATTTGTGGTTGGATCTGATCATATCTTTTCTGTGAGCTTTGCATTGTGATTGTTTTGTTATGGTGATTAGTTTTTCATGGTTAGGATCACGAACGTGCTTACTTTGATTCTGCTGATTGGGCACTTGGCAAGGTATTGGCTATAATAGATGTGTTTCTTTACCAGTGCAATTGAAATTGTTGGCTTATGGGGAATGTTGGAAGATGGAATCAATGTAAAGTTGATATAGTTTCGCGCTCTTATATAAACAGCAAGGTGTTGAAAAGCCCAAAGGCCCATTTGAAGCCCTTAGGCCCAAATTACAGGTACTGATTTCCTGGCTTATGTTGATCCTTCCCTTTTTTTTTTTTTTACCTTGATCTTCTATCTGTTCTTTGGCATTGAATAGAAAACAGTACTTGATTCTAGTTCTGGTTGAAGTGCCCTTTTCCTCTTTTTTTCCTCCACGACTTTTTTTTTAATATTGTGGATTTACTGTAGTTACCTTTTTAATAGTTACGCAATCAGTATTATGTTTGACTTTTTTGAATTGGTAGGTAGTGGTCAATACTGTGTGGTGGGAGTTTTGTATTTGCTGGTGTACTTAATATATATGTAGCTAAATTAGAAGGTTGAGCTCTAATTAATGCTATGCATAAGTTGACAAGATTATTTCATTGAGGGCCATTCGAGAGATTAGGAGTCCTCTAAGGATAGGCATCTTTTGGTTGTCATAGTAGCATGATAATGGATCCTAAAATTACCAATTGAAATAGAATTTCTTATTAGTATCTTATTCAATGCTTGAAATAGTTATAATATTTTGCATTTTGATTGTGTTTGCATCTCTTTTGTATACGTGGCTTTTTATATGCCTTATTCCTCTTGCTATTTCATGAAATCTTTTGTAGATATGTTGTAATTACAATGTACAGATAACTAGTTCTGAATCTATATTATTGTTATATATGCATGAATAAATTGAAAAACTGACGAGGTTTTGCTGTGTAACTTGTTCTTGTGATAACATGAACAACTTGAAAAATTTGGAAAAAAATGGCAAATTGCAACTTGTCCTTGTGGTAACATGAACAATTTGGAAAACTTGAAACAAATGGCAAATTCTGCAACTTGTTCTTGTAATCTTTGAAAAGTTGTAGAAGGCAGTGAAAAAGAAATATAAGTCATTATGATGGCAAGGCTAGGTACGTACAACATGTTTTTAAGTGCTTTTTAGCAACTTTTGGCTATATTATTTTTTATATTGGTCTTAAATTTGTAATTTTAACAATATTTGAGGACAAAAGAATCAGCTTATGCCATCTGACTTACATCAGGGCAATGACTTCTATTTCTAATAAAGGGATTTCCCATTTCATCTTATAATGCTCCAAAGCTTACTTCACTGTCTTTTAATAGATCTGATCCTCTTTTGTTAGCTAGAAAACTTGATTTCCTTTGTTTTTCGTGATGTTCAACCTTGTCAGAAGTATGCACATCCCAAATTTATGTCAAATTTATTTTCTGAATTGAAAATTTTGATGGAAACTAATGACATTATGTTTTTGTAGAAATTAGATCTTGTTTGTGTACAAGTTTGGGTAGCAAAAAGTCTTGTGACAAAGATGAATTTCATAAAAATGTGAATGCAAAGATAGATTTGTGGAAATGCTTGAAGATAAATCTATAAAAGAACAGGAAACTAGGGTAGCTCTTATTAATGATTAGATTAGGTAGGTCTGTAAAGATAGTTTCATGATGTCCAACTCTAGGTAAAGTGATGCATTTCCAGCATAGAGATTTGTGCAACCAATAAAGTTTTCTAACTACAGCAATCTTGCTTATGCTACTTTCTGGGATGTGTAGAATCTACTTATAACTCCTTAATATTTGCTAATTAACTATATATGTGGCCCTCAATTCTTAAATTTCTAATGAATTTATACCTCCTCAAAAGATTCAAATAATTAGGGAAACATTCCTATCTACACTCCAAAAGGGTAGGCTTTTCGTAATCTAATATCTACTAGACCTGGCATTTTTGCTCCATCACATGTCCAAAAAAACATCTTCGTTACACTTGAGGATATGTTTTTGACAGTTGTAAGTGAAGCTTGATAACTGTTTCAATGCATAAGATATATTGAGTTTATGCAGTTTGTGCAAATAAACTCTCTAAATTCAATTTGGTAAATGAGATTCATATTTGTACCAGTTATGACATTTAACTGTCATAATGTGGACAACTGCTCCAACCACAACATAAAATGATTTTTCTTTTGGCCTGTGTACAAATTGTGCAGTCATCTTTTTAGTTGGTCAATGATCTCAAGATAAAAATTGCTTACTCTATCGACCAAACTGTACCTAGAGGCTTAATTGGATGATTCTGCTAACTTTCAGGGCTTCTAAATTAATAATATGACTTACTGATACAAAGAGTTTGTTGATGAATCCATCTATCTACAACTGCCTATTTATTGTGCACCACCAGTCAATAACGATTTGTCTTTGAATGTAGCATTGATTATGCTCGACACATTGAAGTAAGATGCCGTGTCACCAAAAAGAGTAGTAATTTTGATTTCTGGACCATCATGTGCATTGAACTGATGGTTTTGTTTATTGTTCCTGTTTTTAACGGTTAATAATGGGTAATCGGTATCTTGAGATTTCCTTTCCAGTTGTCTTATCAAATGGCATAAGCATATGCATAATACTCCTAGTGAAATTTCCTTTCATATTATTGTTACTGTTGCATTACGATTGATCCTTTTTAGTCTTATGGTGAGCAGTGGAAAGAGCTGATCCCCATTGTTTGTGAAAACATAACAATGTTATCGTTGCTAAACTTGTAATATGTTATGCTACTGATCCATTCTTCCAGTCTATGTTGAATTCCTCTCATTCCCAGTTTCACATCCTGTTCATTAGAACTTTATTTCTGCATAGTTCTTGTAGAAATCAAAAGAATATGATGACGAATTTATTGTTTGTACTTCTGGTTGGTCAGTGATCCTGCTCCTCATGTTTTGAAGATATTAATTTGTGCTAGGTTTTTATCCTTTTGGTGGTAATTGCTAGCTTTTTTTTACTGATTAAAATTAGCAATTCTTTGTTTCTTTCTTAGCTGGACTGCATAAAGGCACAGGCTATTGGAAATTTGACACGTATCTATATATTTTTATACTAGTGTCTTTCTCCATTCACTTTGACTGTTATTAAGGCTTAGAAAGATGCCTTTACTTCTTCCTCCGATGGACTGCTGCATCTCTCAGTTTTGTGTCCCAAAATTTTAATTGGGTGCACTATGGTTTATGCCTCTTAGCCCACACAACAACAAACACGATATCGGAAGTCTCCATATGCTCCATCTGATGGTGAAGGTACGATCACTGTGATCTGACAGATATTTGCACTTGGTACCCAATTGTCTCTGCAATTTTACGTTTTTCACAGGGTAAGATGAAATCTCCAATTTCTGTCTATTGATCCAGATGGGGGAAGTGCTCCATTGGAGGATACCAGTATGAATGAGTGAAATTTACGGTTTGCTGTTCAAATCTTGATAGGACTTCATCTATTGAATGATACGGCTGTTGTGAATGACATTGCTTGTTGGCCCTTTTTGATTCATTGAGGACTTCTGATTGTTATGATGTCACTTCCATAGCTGAGATTTCTATGTTTTGGGTAATAAAGCCATCGAGGTTGTTACCATATTTCGAGAAGAAACAAAAGATGGCGTTTCATAAGTTGGGACAATATCTGCTCTGCGCATGAATATGATGCAAAATTTTTATAGCATTGTCGGTTTCACATGCAATGCAATGCAGTACCGCCCGGTGAAAAGTTGGTGGACGCTGTTGTCCCACATTTCTTCGTATTTGGAAAGAACGTAGTTAAAACATTTTCAAAGTTATAATATTTCAAAGTATAATTGCTATTTTGGAATCATGAATTAAGATTTCGGATTTTGTTGGAATTCCTTTATATTGAAGTCTAGTCATTAACCATTAGCTTCGACCACTTCTGAAAATCCATGAATATTTGACCATTCGCCAATTATGGTCGAGTTGACCAATACTCACCAAACTAAGAAATCATTCAAGTTGAACAATTTTATACCTTCATTTGAGGACCTAAAGAGAGCATTGAGAAAAGGGTCGAACGTTAAAATACAAGTCTATTCTCTTTTCAGATGTATACAGAATTTTAAAACTGTAAAGGTAAGAGTTCAAATTCATCAATTCAACGTTGGAAGCGATTTTACTAAGCTAACGAAGGTGTCAAGAGGAGTTGATTATGGGGTAGAATGAGCTATATAATAAACCTATGGATGGATTACTCAGATCTATCGATAAACGAAAGCTTACAATTTCTTTATTGTAATTGAGAGACATCAATCCAATCCAACAGTTTTGCAAAAGTTTAGTCGTTGATAGGTTTATTTTTTCAAACTCTTATCATATTGGGAAGAAATATCAATAACAATGTGGCTCTTGACAATGCAAGGGAGTCAAACTATTGTTTAGGAGGATCTGAAAGGTGTGTATACAGCTGCTTCACTCCTTTTTTTTTTCAAAGACAGCAAGACCCTCTACAGTCTACATACTTATTAAGTCCTTCAAATTCTACATTGACCAAATTATTCAATTCATCATTTATTGATGATCTATTTATCGCTTTTCATGCTAATCAAAACTTAATTACGGTTTTCTTAAAAGCTCTTAAGATATTTGAACTGCTATTTAGTTTATAAGTCAGTGACAAAATACTGTCCATATATTATTTATTTGGAGACCCTCATTTAATTAACTATTCTGAATAACTTGCTATTAAATAGTTATGGGTACCTCTTATTACCATCAAACTCATAAAAAGTTGGAAAGTAGAATCAATATATAGATTGTGAGAATGCTCTCACAAGATTACATCTATTTTGAATAGCTTAGGTATCTATTAGTCCACAAATATTTTGTTCCAAATAAGAATAACAAAGCATATTCAAAAGACTTTGAAAGATTATCAGTGGATCAAAACAAGTGACGATTCAAGATTCAAGTTTATGAAGAATACACTTATAATCCACCTATTCTCATACTGCTCTTAGATCCTATAAATATAACAAATATGCTAACACATGCAGAAAATATTGGTGCTAAATAACCATACAAAACCCTATATCTCGCTAAGATAAGCACCGACTAATACATCCTAAGATAATTGTTCATATATGACATTACCTTATACTCTCTAGTCAATGGATTAACATATGATTTATATTGGTACCAATTGATACGCTCCTACCAAGGGAATGATATTTGCCTCATTCATATATTGATTAATAAGTCTCAACCATCATATACTATATGTCTCCACATAATACAAAACTGCACGCATACCCTTCATGAACATAATATCATATCATATTAATGATGCCAAATACATATGTAACATTGATTCTATGCTATGTTATGTAAATCCACACATAGGCCAGCAAACATTAATTGGTGTCTCCTTGACACTCAAATCACACTAAATTACCCTAAATGAACGTACATATCGAATTTCAAATAATTCTACTTAATTATGAATGATTGAACAAGAAACCTATCAAATGAATGATTCCCTAAATCCATCTTAAACCGTAAGTAGTTTTTTTTTTGTTGTAATTCTAACCTAATTTTAACCAAATTAATACATGATTGATAGTTATTAAATCAGCAAAAACAAATTTTAGAAATCTTAATTGATACATACCACCCTATTACTCATATAAAATGTTCATAAAACCTTACTTTTTATAGAAAAATATTTGCACTCTTCCTAATATCCCTTGTAACAATGATAAAAAACTTCCTAAAACCTCCTTTTCCTTCCTCCTTTTAGGCTTTCTTGTAACTCTCCTCTCCATTTTCTTTGTTATCTTTATTTAATTTTATGAAAAATGAAGATTGAAGTAATCGAAAATCATTTTAAAATTGAATTACAAAACTAATGTTTAATAGTTTGGTTCATAGATATAAGCTTCTAGTATCTTCTTTTGAATTACTAGAAATTCTATTAGCTTTTTATAACCTTTTGAAACCTCCACATGATATTTTTATAAGAATTTATGTTTAAAATATTGAATAGTATTTCATTTTAACACCAAATTGGAATAACATGATTCTTCCAAAATTCTAATTCTCCTTAAATGTTATCACTGTAATTGATCAAGTATACACCTTTTAGACATCAAATATAATGTTCAAACTCAATTCATAAACATCATACAATCTCTAAAGGTGTTAAATTCTAGCAATCCATTAGGATCACAAGGCCAAAAGTTCTACAATCGCATAATAAATCATTACATCATATTTCATTGAGTTTTACCAATAAAACAACTATTGATCACTTTAAGATAGTTAACAAGGCTAAATAATAGTTTAAGCTATTTTGGTTCATATTTTTCTTCTTCTTTAAACTAGTTTAATTCTCTTGCTTTCAATAAAAAATGAATTAAAGTTAGAGACAAATTTTCTTTCATTAAACATGTTTTTCATTTCCTGCCTTCTTTGATTAAATGCATTTAATAGTGATGATCACTTATTTTCTGAATGTAGTTACTCTTACTCCATTTGGTAATCTTTAATGAATCTTTGTAATATTTTATAGAACCCTACATCATGGAAAGATAATGTAGATTGACCTTCTCCTCTTTTGATAACAATCAAGGTAAAGATATACTTCTCAAACTAACACATAGTTTTCGTATATATGCATTATAACTTGAAAGAAATTGTATCATTTTTTAAGTAGGCAAGCAAACTAACTTTTGAATTATTAAAATAGCTTATAAAGTAGTTTTGGGAGTTAAATGCTAGTTAAAGATTTAAACAACTCATTGCACTATAGACAAAATCTTTAAAAATGTTAATTTGTTAGATAAGGACAAACAAGAACAAAGTTGTAATCTAGTAATTATTTAAGAAAATGGATTCAATTTTTACTCCAATATTGAACATTTATATTCAATAACAACTAACTTACATTGTAATAGAAGGACGTTAGTCTATCATTCTTGTCACTTATCCCAATTTTTCTTGAAGAGGCTACCTAGGAGTTGCTATTAGCCCTATCTAAACATAAACTAGCCTTTTGAACTTTTATTAGCTATATCGAATCATAATCTTAGCCTTTTGAAGTGAATTGGACTCTACTTCTGGTTTTGCATATTAGATTTGTTTAATAGTGTGTGTGTGTGTGCATATAAATTTTTTCTTAACCACCTTATTCCTACGTACAATTTCCTTTTAGTATTAATAACTTTGTTGCTTTTTAAAAATAAAAATTTATAAATTATTTTTCAGTAGTTATGTCTTTTCTTTCTTTAATTATTCTCGATAGTTTCTATGAGTTTATCAATTGTGTGCTCTCAAACTTGACTAAGTTTAACAAGAAAAGATTGTCAATTCTGAAACATTAACACGTGGCTTTTAATGATAGTTTAGGTTTGCACCTAAGCATGTGAATTTAACTAAACTTTGTGATTAATTATCAATGATTTTAGTTGATTTTTATTTTACCACTTTATAACTTGCAATTAGATCAAATTTTAAGTGAAAAGCTCACTAAATTTGAGACTTCAAAATAAAATTTTACAAAAAGTTGAGAAATCTCAAAAGCATTCAAAATTAGATAAATTTCATTAAAAATAAAACTTTTTAGACAAACTCTAATTATATAAAATACATATAAGAAGTTCAAATAATCATTTGGATAAATTTCCCAAAATTTTTAACTTATTAAGTGAAAGTCCTATAATGGTAAATATATGTTTTCTTAAAGAAACGAATAGTTTAAAACACTTGTGTAAGTAGGAATATTTACCTAATTGCACTTTCTTTTAACTAAATTTAATTTTAATTTACATAGACTACATATTCAAATAAATAGGTGCATAGATGTGTCAAAAAACTAGAACGTGTTATTTTCATAAATAATTTAGTAACTTTACTTCAAATTTATAATTAGAATGAGGAGCAAGGAGAAAAAAAATAATTGTAATATCATACTCACATTTATTATTTTATGCTAATAATTCTTTTGTTTTATTTTAGTTACTATAGAAAGTTGGTGTTAAATGCTCTTACAATAATCTTATTTCTTGATATCCTTTTGTATAAGTTAAAATATAATAGGGGTACACGATGTTTAATGCGTGGTTGAATTTTAGGACTAATTAGTACCTTTAAAGAGTATAGATACATATTGAATCTAACTTATTATATACAACACTCATTTTAGAACTATGAAGTGATATAATAAAATGCATTACAACTCAATTTCTATTTTTATCATGAGTTAGTTCCACAATTTCCAATTGCATATTTCTTTAACAAAATGATACTTAACCTTAATGTTAGTGCATTTATACAATTTCATGTTCAAAACAATATTTATAACTGATTGACTATCACATCATAACTTCATGTGTTTGGTCTCTTTAATTTCAAGATCTTTAGGTACTTATTTTAGCCACATCAATTCACATATACTTTGAGACATAACTTTAACTCATCATTAGATGTAAAAACTACAAGTGTGAACATCTCTTCAAGTCTTCGGAAGAAACATTTGTACATGTTGCATGAATACTAATAATGAGAAGGGAAAAAAGGAAAATATTATCACCCTGCCTAAATTTATGAAACATAGGGAAATACGTACTAGAAAGGAATTAAGAGTTTTTAGCTAGATTTATAGGTTATGGGTTATAAGCTAAGAAACATGTTAAACACTCTATCCTACTCGTTTAAGTGGTAACCATAATTTTTAGTATGATTAAAAAAAAAAGAAAACTGACTAAGGTTATAAGAAATAATTTTTTAAAAAATTATTCAATAGAGAAGATGATGATCTAAAACAAGAATGATAATTAGTTTTCAATTTTTTAAGATTTAAGAAACAAAAACTATAAATGAAATTAAGTGAATTGAGAAATTTTAGTTAGTTAAAGAACTAGAATGACCCTAAAATATTTCTATTCTTTAAAAGAAAATGAACTACATGCCTTGTAAGACTTCTAATTTAAGATAGATTATAAACTAAAAATGATTTTATTGCTAAATTTAATTAGGGAATTAGATAATTGAATTTTGAAGCTAATCTTTTAAAAATTTACGTCCTTATTGAAATGTAAACAAAGTTATATTTTTCTTTTAAAGAATTAGTTATTGAGCTTCAAAATAAATAATGAGAATGTGAATATAAACTTTGAATGTGAAATTGAATTGGATTTTCAAGCTTAAATAAAAAATGAGATGGAGTTAGGAGCTTTTTTTTACTAGGTAGGATCTACGGACTTGGTTTAATGGAAAAATGATTTTAACACTTTTAGTAGACTTAAACACTAGACTTGAACTAAAAAGTTTTGATTTAGGTTGCAACAATAACTAAGGGGGAATAGGCTTAAATTTCTCCTACCCCTAACTAGAATAGAATCTTGAAATAAGTGGTAAGAGATCAATCTGATCTTACTCTACACTATTGTCTCCTAAAGGAGCAAGAAGGGAGATCCATACTTGATCCATATATTAAGGTTCTCAAAGTTAGAGCATGCAGCTAGGATGTTACCCCTATAAGATTTTTTATGGAGTAAAGACCTCCTTTTATAGTTATACATAGGATGGTAATGAGTTAATGAAAAAAAGAGAGGTTTATTTTAGGTGCTTCTCTCTAAGGAACTAGATAAGGATTTATTTCAAAGTGTGGTATGGAAGAAATCTCAAAGGACCAATAGGAAAAACAACTCCTAATAGGTGTAGATTATAGTACATTTTATAGGTGTTAAGTGTGTTTTTAAGTGTTCTCTTAGATTATAATTATGTGTTTATGACTTAGAATAATGTTCTTATTAGTGTTTTTATGTGTAGAATAGTGTTCTTATTAGTGTTTTTATGTGTTTCAATTGTCTGAGTTGTTTAGAGCAAGGATTTGACCTTAATTTTATGTTTCAAAGGATGTTTGATGTGTTTGTGATTGTATGAAAGTAAGAAATTGAAGAAAAGAGAAGAATTGGAAGCATAAAATAATGCAGGTCACAATTATGACACCAGTCACGATCGTGAAAGACATGACAGATAATAACTTCCAGCAAATTTCAAAATTTCCAACTCGTGAGTTTTTCTATACTTTTGACATTTCGGGGCAATTTTTGGAACCAAATTAAGTGGAGAAATCCTAAAAGACTCAATAACTACTCAAGGACAAGAGCAACAAAAAAAAGAGAGCAGTAGCCACCAGTTCAAAAGAAGATCAAGAAGAGACATCAAGAGAGCTTCAGAGAATGGTTGATTTCTAGATCAAGACTCCAGCTATCCAAGAAGAGAATGAAGAACAGAGGATAAAGGTAATAGAGGTTAAAGAAGAGAAGGAACTATCTATTTAAGAAAAAGAGCAGTTCACCTTCTTACAGGAAGAATTATTAGATTCAATTAACGATTCAAGGAGTTTCATCATTTCCTATTTTATTGACAGTTTTTTTATACAAAGTGACATTACTGAACTTACCTAGATTTCTTAATTCTATCAATTATGTCCTTCTTATTATTTTGCAATTAATGGAATATTTACAATCTATTAAACCACCATAGAAACAAGTGGAAGCGAGCCACTCATAATAAACCCTGGTTGATGGTAGACGAGAAGAGTACGTCAAGCTAATGATGTTAAAGAAGTGCTACTTGGGAGGCTACCCAAGAAGTAGGATAGTTTTCTCATTTTTTATTTATTTCTAGTTCATAAATTAGCATGTTATGTTAGTTAGATTTTTCTTGAATTTTAATATGTAAGTTCTTATTTGAATGTGGTTGGAATGATTAGGATTGTTAAATCTAAAATTTTTAGTGTTCTTATAGGTTAGGAAACAAGTTATGGGAGATATATGAGGTAAATAGAGAGAAACGTGATAAAGGTGAGGAATTCTAGTTATGACATGATCGTGGGAGGTGCTACAATAATGCATGGCGAGTGAGGGATCCCTTTGTCATGATCATGGCACCTCCCACGATCACGATAGGCAAGATCTGCCATGATCATGGCAGGCAAGTATAAACTCCTGCTTGTTACTCACACTTACAAAACCCTAGTTTGCCCCTTTTTTTTTTCTAACCCTAACCTTTAAATACTTGTTTTCTCTTCTTTTAAATCTTATATTGTCTCTTTAAACTTACAGCCACCTCCAAAGCTTTCTTCTTTCTCTCAAATCTCTCTTCATTCTTACTTAGTTTTTCAATATTTTCTTTCATTGTTCACCTACATTATCATTCCTTTTACACAAATCTAGTGATTTCCACACAAAATTACATCTTTTGAGTAGGTGTTACAAGATTTTCTCTAAACTTTTCTCTCCTAAGTTTCTGGGTGTTATTTTGTGTTTTTGTTATGTTTATTAGTTGTTTTTGCAGGTTATATACTCAATCATGGCTCCAAGAATCAAGTAAAGTGCAAAACACTTAACTCTGAAAGAATAACAAAAGTGTTGAGAGATGGTGCATGTGATAGGCCTAAAGATTTTGAAGTGGCTTTTTCGATCTTCTCAGAAGAAGAAGGTATAAGATTCAAACCCTTTGTTCAAGAATTGTTACTACACCATATTATTTTGATTTTCCAATCTTAGAAAATCAAGGTTTGAAAGAAAAGATTGAGACTTTGATTGAACAAATTTATAGAACAAATTTATTAGAAAAAATTTATTCATTTTGATTTTCCTATGTACGAGGATTTAACTTTTGAATTTTCCACGACTTCACATTTTAAGCCACAAAAATTAGATAAATTTTTGTTTAGTTTGCGTAGAAACTATTATAATGTAGGTATGATATTATGGAAGAAACTTATGGTTTTTTAAAATAAAAAATTATTGAGAAACGTAGAAATTTTCATGCTAGTCAATATTTAAAAAAATTAATGGGGTTGGATGAATTTACTTCAAAAAATGTATGTAATAACGTTATTCTTAATCTTGAACATTTATTATTATATAAATTTAGGAGTCACATTGTTTTTGCCAAAACTTAAACTAAAAAATGTTCTCGAAAAGATTTATTTATCCTTTGGTGCATGGCTCACAAAATTCAGGTTTGTACATCAACCCATATTTTTTAAATGATAGCTACTTCTCTTAATAAGAAAAGTAGTTATCTCGGGATGTGTTTTCTTGTTACTATGCTTGCTTAATTTGACAGTGTTTCTATTAATGGGCTAACCATTATCTTTCCTGAGTTTCTGAATCATACACATTTAAGGCGAGATGAGATCTTGGAGGCTCATGCTATGGAACTCTAAGATATTGGTTCAAAATCATAAGTAAAACACAAAATTGGACAGGTAAGCTCAAGTTTTACTGTGGTACAACACCTACAAAAAGTCTCATTTAGTGAAGAAACTGAGGAGGAGGACCAGAAAGGATGGGACAAAGTTATCAACTTAATGAAAAAATAACAAGTACATGGAGGGTCGCCTAAACACCATGGAGGCATAAATCAACTCCACTTTTTGGTAACAATGCCAAAATTCTAATACGAGTTGAACACACCAAAAATTAAAACCTACCTTTAGATAAATAAACTTGTTGAAATCGTAAGAAAGGATTTTAACTATGGAGAGGGCAAGGATAACTTTTGTGATGAACTAATTAGTGTAACAGGATTAGGGGTTAGAGGAATTCAATTGATGCAATTAAATAAAATTAAACTGCAGAAGTCAAATTAAATCAAACAATGCAAGTTTGCAAGAAGTAATCAATAGGTTTAAGTTTAGTTCTCAATTCAATCTCAACTTTCATATGAATATGCATAATTAATTCTATCATTATTCTCTATCCTCTCTTTGAAACTATTAACCGCAGATTAACAACAAGCTATATTAATCCCTATAAATTATAACTAACTAAAATAAGCTCTTTAATCATATCTAACTGTTAAGCAACCTATAACAAGCTCTCTAGATTTAAGGTGATAGTCGCATTAAGGATTAGAAATATAGGTTAATTTAAGCAATAAGAACACAAGCTCAAATTATTTAACTTATGAAATGTTATCCCTAATGATGCCCAATCATTAGTTTACCATAATGAAATTTAATTAACAATAAATATGGATTGTTATCATAATTAGGCAATAAATCCATACATGAATGATCTAGTAGGGCCTGTTTATATCATTCATACATAAATCCTAAACTATAAACATAGAATAACACAATCAATTCCAAAAAAGAGATAGGAACAACATCATAAGGATTGATTAATGCCCAAAAATGTTGGCAAACCTTGATATCCCCTTTGAATTGGAAGGAAAAAGATTAGTTGCTTCAAGCTCTTTAAAACACACATCCAAATTAAGGAATTTGCATTCTCTGGTGTCTTTATTTTTTATCCACTTTAATTGGCATATTAATTGCTTTTTTATACTTCATAATTAGCGTTGCGTGATTATACATGGTTAGCTACATAACTATCTAAATTATCATTCATAATAATTTTCCCAAAATTGTAAAGATACAAGTTTAAAGTTAGATACAAGAGCAAGATACACAACCGTACAAATCACTTACATAGTCGTGTATGTTTCCATATAGTTAAAACAACATCTTCAAGTTCATAAACATTTTTAGTGACTTACGTGATCCTATACACCACCATGTAAGTCATAATATGGGCATGAACATTTTTACAGGGTTGTGTAACTTCATAGTGACTCTAATCCTTCCATTCTTTATCCTATTTTCACCGTAACTCATCTTCTTTTACTCTACAAAGGCAAATAAGATTGAACATCAGTAGAACTACAATGTGAATTTAACTTATTTTGTTTTTTTTTTCCTTCCAACTTGTACCTAAACCAAAAACCAAAATAAATATCTTAGACACAACTTAAACCTTAATCACTAAGAATTAGGTAATAAATAACTAATTAATCAAGCACTTATTAAGGGTTAACTTTTAAGAAACAAAAGAGGTGTTCACCGTATTCCATAATATAGGATTTCTAACTGGACAACTTGTTTAGCTCATTTTTGAAGAGAAGATAGGTGTTTTATCCAAATAGCATGAGCTACATTTAAGTGAAAAAGTGAATACAAAAAATTTGAGGAGTGGAAAGGATCTAGAGGTTAAAAAAAAAGAGGAAGCTAATATTGAAGAAGAGAAATAAGAGGAGATAAAGTAAAACGAAGGGAAAGAGTCACATAAGATGCATATCAAGGAATTATCTATAGTCATCTTAAATATGGAGGGCTCATACTTCCTACAAAAAAAGTATTAGAGTCAATTGATAATCTAAGGGGTCTTATTATTGCTTGTTATATTGATAGTTTGATATTAAAAAAGCACATTAGTAGATTTACTTGCTTTTATTAATTTAATATCGTAAGTCCTTATTAAATTGTAGCATGTAGCCTATTTGTAGGCTAATCGGCCTTTATTTAGGAAGATGGGTAAAAGTAAGCTTCAGATTATATAGCCAGTTTGAAAAAGGGCTTGCTGTGAAGTCAAGCTAAACAACTCAAGAAGCCCTAGTTAGTAGGCAACTCAATAATTAGTTGGTTTTTTTTGGTTGAGTAGTTTATAACATTTTTATTAGTAGTTTAGTTATTTTTCTAGTTTTAGTCTTATGGTTCTAATTTTGTGAGTTATGATTTGATGGAATTTTGCATGCTATAAAGGCTACATAATCATAATATGTTATAAATGAGAAGATTTCACCAGTACTAGACGGTCGTTAATGACATTGGACAAGGTCGAAAATCTTTTACTATCAGGGAAGTACTAGTTATCCTTAGCTTCTCCCATTCCTTTTTATAATTATCTTTGTTCTTGCATGTTCTGTACATTGAGGACAATGTATAACTTTT
>JAOQMS010000002.1:28932777-28959199 GCA_027563885.1 Erythroxylum longipes | reverse complement strand
GGTGAAGAGGGGGGAGTCAAGTTGGTCAATTTTGTCATAATTAGCTTAACAATGAATAATTTAGGAATTTTTTATAAAAAGGATGTTGATTAAGATAATTATAAGTTTGTTTATGATTGTGATTTGATATTTTTAAGAAAATAGATGATTAATTTGATTTCAATTTACTTCATTCATTTTAAAAATTGATTCTTAATTTGCATTATGATCCTTTATGTATAATTTGTAAATACGTTAAGTTAGATGTGAATTTGTTTTAAGCATTTTTATCATCCAACATATAAAAATAAAAAACAAAAGAAAAAATAGTAGTATGTGAATAAACTAGCATAAATAATTTCACTATGTTGGCTTTAAACTAATAAAAAAGTCAAACAGTGTTACTAATAGTCATTTGAGATAATGACCTAGTTAAGCAATTGAGGGTATTCATAACAAGATGTTTACTCTCACGTCAATGGCCTAGGTAACTTTTCAAACAAGCTTCTAAATGCTTCTATATTGTTTAAATTTAGTGTTTCATTTTTTAAGGGTTATGAAAAGGTTTAAAGGTTATAACATTTTTTCTCTTGTATGTTCACTTTATGCATTATTTGGGATAGTAGAATTGAGTTGAAATTTGAAGAACTGTAGAGTGAATTGAATTGATTTGTAATTTGATGCAAGTAATTAAGTCTTTAACATGTCAATGAACTTTCAAATTGAATTAATAATAGAGAATCTTGATAGATAACTTCGATGTGTTTAACGCTTTCCCATAGTTGTTTCTTATTAAGTTGGGAGTAATAGAATTAATTTACTTGAAGATAAACAAATGTTTAAGTATAGGGGAGTTTGATAAGTGCTTTATTGTTCATAATGATCTACTCTCCAATTGGTTAACATATTTCTCTACTATTGCTAACACCCTATGAATGCATTAAGATTTATGAAATCATATGGAAGTTTTCACCTTAACATCAGAAAGATCTTATAAGTCTCTCTTAAGAACCATGTTTAACCTCTTTTACCTAAGTCATGATCCACTTATAAGCAAACTCTCTTAAGTCTTTTGTAGGTAAATTTAAATTAGGTTTAGATATCGACATGAATAAATCAACATTAATTTTAACTCTCATAATTATATTTTATATCATAAATTAAATTAAATCAATTTATATAAAATTAAATATGAGGTTTTTCTTTATTTAAATATAGAAATAATATTAAGCCACTAAATATAATCAAAACAACAATTTCAAAAGACTATATAAGAAGTCATAATAGAAATAAAGTTAAATGAACTCCTGATATCCATTAGTAACTTGATTCATTGAAACAATGTGTGATCTTGATTCTCTAATGATAAATACCTAGAAATTTGACTTCTCAAAGGTTACAGAAGCCTTTCAATGACTATCCCTAACTTTTGAAGCCAAAAAATGTTTAATGAAGTGTATTCTCCAAAAAGATGGCTAATACTCCAAAAGTTTGGTTATGTCCTTATATACATTTCTACACTGCTTTAAACACAATCTCTCTTATGGTCGTGGCCTAAACCATAGGCTTTACTAAATTATTTAGGAAATAAATGTAACCTCCTGACATTGTAAAGTCTCTAAATCATGGATCTCACTACTTCCTTAAAATGAATACACAGCCTTTGGCACAACCATATCTTCTAATTATGGGTCTCATTATTTTAATAAAATGAATATACAACTTTTAGCATGATTGTGTCTCTTATCCACAGATATCCCTATTTCCTTTACATATGCATACAATCTTTAACCCATTTGTGGCTCAGGTTATGGGAATTCCTACATTTGTTTCCTTTAGGACACAAACTGACACACAGGTGAGGGGAAGACCGTGTTCCTCCAATAATTGTAACTTCTTGATTTTTCTTCAAATGTCCTCTAATTATTGAATATTATTGTCATATACTCTAATTTGCACAATGACCTAAAATGATATTAAAAATTATGTTAAATAAGATTATTTATCATAAAATATGAGAAAAATCATTATGAAATATGTACAAAATTTAAACACATCAGCTAGTCCTAACTTTTCAAGAGAAAAGAATGTTAAGATATATAGAATCTCCACAATTCTTCCAAATATTAGTGATCTTATGTTTTAAATACAATTTTATCTACCTACAACACTGTCTAGAATATAGTGATCCCTTTATTTCTTTTCTAGCTAGCATACTATTTAAGATGTGAACATGGCTCAGACCGTATCACTTTTTGAATTTTCTCAATATCATGTAATCTCTCTCTAGGCTATGTTTTAGATCGTGTCATACTCTACTTCTAATCAATGTTAGGAATAGTCAGCACACAAGTATGGATAATCACTAGAGATGTTATAGAGAATCGTTTTGAAAAGATGATTGATCTCATAAAGTTTTAGATGCCACCACTATCCTTAGAGTATACTTCATGTTAATGGGCCGGGCCAAGCCCGACCTCTCTTATAGTAATTTGCTGGTCGACCCATGGCCTGTGTAGACCGGGATGCTCCAGCCCATGGTCAGGCTCGTGGCTCGGTTATGGCCAGCCAAGTTACGGGCGGTCCGGGCCCATTTATTTTTAAAAGAAAAAATTCAAAACGATATTGTTTCAGAAAAATGAGCTGGCCACGAACCAGGCTGGGTCGGCCTGTGACCCGTCGATAACTTGGCCAACCCAGGCTAAGAAAAAGCCAGGCCGAATAGGCCGGGCCGACATTGTCACCCTTGCTTGATTTCTCTTTATCCTTTTTCTCCTTTTTAATTTAAAAAAAAGGAGAAAGAGAGATGTTGATACAAAAATACTTTTGGATTTCTTGGATTTTTATGTTTAACAAAAGTTGGATGCTGCTCACGAGGTAATTTCTCTCAGGTGTAGTAAACATTTTTTATACAGGATATTTTGTATATGCAATAGACATAGACTTAACAACAAACCAACTGAGCCTGAGCCTCTTATAGCTTAAACCTAGCCTAAACCTTTTAAATTCAACCGAAGCCTAGCTTGAGAAGAATCTCTTTGACAAGATGTTCGATTTCATAAGGTCTTATATGCCACTATTATCCTTGAAGTATATTTCTCTTTATCCCTTTTCTTCTTTTTGATATTTCCAAAAAGGGAGATAGTGATTTAAATATACTTTTGGGTTTCTTGGATGCATTTATTTAGTGAATGTTGGACGTTGCTCACTGTATGAAGTCAACATTTTTTTGTATAAGATGTTTCATATACGTAATATATATAGAATTAGTAATGGTTTAGGTTGGGCTTGGATTGCCTATAGCTCAAGCCTAGCTTGAACCTTCTAAATTCAACTCGAGCCTGACTCCGTACCTAGTTAGGGTCAAAGATAGCAATATAAAACTCAATTAAGCCTATAGCTTTTGATTCGAGTCTAGACCTAATAAAGCTTGACATGCCTCAAGCTTAATTGGATTAGACAATTTAATGTCATTTGAAGACTTTGTTTAGATTCACTTAGTAACAAAATGACTCAATTTATTATATAAATAAAATTACATCAATGTGTATATGGTTGGGATTAGACTTTAGCAGGCTTTGACCATAGAACCTAAGTCTAAGCCTTGTCCTAAACCCAAAAATTAAAAAACATTCAATCTCGATCCAAAGATTGATCAACTTAAATTAAACATGCTATTTTAAAGTTGAACCAGGTTGAATCGAACTGGAGTTAGGTTCTTTTGCCAAACCTAAATATGCATCTTACTTTAGTCTTATATAAGTGCACTTTGATTCCCAAATGAGCATTATTTTATCACTTTGCTCCATTGCGTCATTACATATTGGCCTAATTATTACTTGAATTAAAAATTGCCACTTAGGATGTATGAATTAATGGAGAATTATTTGATCACCGTATGTTGATATTAGAGTTATGGAAGTTTATTTTAGTTATATAATTTTATCTTAATATGATCAATATTTTGTTATTATAAAAAAGAGAAAATTGATAAATCAAGAAAGGTTCAAATTTATTTTTTTGATGGTAAAATATATTTTTGAATAGTAAATTATCAAAAATCAATATTAAATATATTCAAACAAAAGTGACAAAAGAGATTTATGTAGTCATTTGAACTAAGAAGTATATTATAGAGATCATTGTGCAAAGTTGTGCATCTAGAGATAATTAAAGTCAAATGAAATAATTATTTGTTTCAAATAATCCAACAACAAACCAAATTCAGCCACAAACAAGGAAGATTCAAAAAGGGTTAATCGAAAAAAAACCTTTAATTTTGCCAAATTTTATAATACCAGCCTGAATTTTAAGTGACATTAAAATATTTAAATATTTAATTTTTTTTATAAAAATACAAAGGAAAAATCTCATTAAAAAATGAGTCAGTAGTAAAAACGTAAGATTAAAGAGAAGATTAATTAGATTTTTAATATTTTCATATGTTTTTATTAAATATCAAATATCTTTTCTGGCCGTATATTACATTTAATTAAGAATTTAATGTTAAATTATTTTTAAAAAACTTAAAATTCAAATATTTTAGTATCATTTTTAAAATTTAGCGTAGTATTACAAAACTGAAAAAAGTACAATTATCTCATTCAAAATACTTTTAATATAATTATAAAATTTAATCTTTCTTTTGTCCTTATAATGATATTAATGTTGGCTTCAATCCACATACGTTTTCATTATTGATTTTGATGATACAAGATATTGAAACGATTATGTTGGACCAAGCTTCCTGACTACCCTAAACCTCTCGATCGTATCTTCACATTTAAACCAGTGGGCAACTTTTGTCCGTTTATATCCATATAATAAGGCAGTTTATATATATATATTATTAGTATGCTATAAAATTGAAATTCAGAAATTCGAGTTAACACTGATTAAAACCTTTGATCTTCTCTTCTGTTGCATTGTAAACAAACATTGTCTTAAGGACTTTAGGAGAGCCTCACCCTAAAAGTTAGTTTATGAGAGTAGAGAGCCTAAAGTTTTTATAAATCCTACACTAACCTTGTATTTAATAATGTGAGATTTAAGTCTCCTTACAATTAGATCGAACCGTAATATTAGTCCTTCCATGAGGATCAATGACCTCATTGGTCACGGTTATGTTGGTCATAGTTGGCACATTGCACACATTACACTTGTCAGGCCACCATTCGATGAGCCACTACTTCAAAGCTGACTCTGATATCAATTGTTAAGGACTTTAAGAGAGTTACACTCCAAAAACTACTTTATGAGAGTAGAGAACCCAAAATTTTTATAAATTCTTCACTAATCTTGTATTTAATCAACGTGAGATTCAAGTTTTCTTACAATTAGATCGAACCGCAACACATTGATATCAAGTGCCAAGGGAAACCTTGTACAACAAGAAAGAAACAAAGTGATCGTTATGTCCGAAAGGTAGTCCTAGAAATTATCGTCCAAATTTCCCCCCAGAAACGTCTCTAACCCTTTGATTACAATTTTATATTTCCCCTCTTGTTTTCTCCCCACTTTGACTCGATCGGTAATCCAAACTCATGCTTGATTCTGACAAGTAAATTTCATTAACAAGTTTATCGAAATTTTCTTATCTGTTCTACTGTTACCCTTCTCCTTTCATGGTCTGTTTTGTGTGTGTACGTGTGAGTGTCTAGCGATCAAGGCTTTACTGGTTTCGATAAACTATTAAACTCATTGTAAGGTTCCATGTTCCTCTGAGTAACGTCTAGCAATTGTAGGCAATGATTAGCTTATCTGATTTGCTTCGTTGTGTTTTACGTACAAGGGATTAATGGACCAGCAACATGTTGATGACCCCTCAGATGGTTATGACATGCAACTGATTGGCAATTTCCTGAGCTTCGCATCAAGAGGTGATAGAGTTGGACTGAACCAGATGTTAAGAAAGGGTGTTTCTCCTGATGTACAAGATTATGACAAGAGAACTGCATTGCACCTCGCAGCGAGTGAAGGGCATGCTCCTATTGTTGAGCTTCTTCTCTACTACAATGCTAATGTTAATCTCCAAGACAGGTGGCAACGAACTGTAAGCAATTATTGAATCATTATGAGGTCGGTTCTCTCCAAAGGTTAATTGAAATAGGATCATCAATGATTCCATCTCTTAATTTGTTATATCAAGCCATTGACAGATGCAAGACTCTATGGGCATCGTGATATATGTAGGATTCTTGAAGTAAATGGTGGCAAGGATTTAATCAGCGATGAGCCGATGGTAATGGGATTATCTTTTTTTTTCTTATTCGATTAGACTCCTTACCAATTATTGTTCACTGCACTTGTAAGTCCTCTTTTTGCCACAGCCATGGGAGCAAATTTGATTTTTCATTGCTCATCTAATCCAAATCCCATGTACTACACGAAGTTTCTAAACCTATGTTTCTTCTCATTCTTTAATCTACCAAAGCTTTGACAAACTATGTTACAGCACTTTTTATCCTGTTCTAGTTACCTTCATTCTACCAAAAAATTCAAATAACCTCTTTCGAACCTTTTCTGTTGGAAGCTTTGATGGGCTCTTAAAATAAAAATACTTTCACAAAATATGTATTTATATTGATAACAAAGTTTATGAGTACAAAAGATACGTACAAAATACAAATATTTTTTTCTCTAAGTGCTACTGCACTTTTCTCTCTCAATATTTCTTTTTCACAAAGAGCTACAACTCTCAAAACACTTTTTTATCAAACACTCTCTTTTCATTCCTTTTTTTTTATGCACACATAACTCTTATTGTTGTCACGAATATAAGAGCACATGTATATAGGCATTCTAAACAACTTCAATTCCAATTTGATCACTTTTTTAAATAACTTCAATTCTAATTTAGCCACTTCTTTGACTCATGTCATGCTTTTTTACCAAGCCTGGTAACTCATCCTTATCCATAAGCTTCTAAATTCATCCATAAATTTCCACATCATCACTAGATATTTTTCTCCAACCCAAATCTTATCTTTTGTCATAATTACATAATTATTCATAATAAAGGAGGGTTTGTATTTTCGAACACTCTCCCTTAAACCTGACTTCTCATACCAAGCATTTCTCTCAGTCTGCGGAACACTTCGTTATTCAATGGCTTTGTAAAAATATCTGCTAATTGCTTTTCTGTTCTACAATAAGCCAATTCCACAAATTTGTTCTTTGCTTGCTTCCTGATAAAGTGATATTTGATATGTTTCCTTCGACTGTGTGACACTAGATTCCTTCCAAGCAATATAGCAGACTTGTTGTCAACATATATTGTCGTCGGACCTTTTTGTTCATGGTCTAGCTCATTTAAAATATACCTCAACCACATTGCTTGACATGAACATGCTGTTGCTGCCAAATATTCAGCTTCACATATTAAAAGAGCAACAGTTTGTTGCTTCTTTGTTGACCAAGAAAATACAGCTGACCCAATATGAAAAGCATACCCAGAAGTACTTTTTCTATCATCCAAGTCTCCACCAAAATCACTATCAGAATAACCAATTAACTTTGAATTTTGAGCGTGCATATAAAATGAGCCTTGGTCGATCGTACCTTTAATATATCTCATTGCTTTGGCTTCTCCATATATCTGCTGACTAGTCCAACTGCTTACATGATATCTGGTCTTGTATAAGTTAAATACCTTAAACTTCTAACCAAACTTTTGAACAACGTTAGATCTACAGATTTTCTGTCTGAATCAATTCTCAATTTTGTGCTTGCATTAGCTGACGTGGCTATTAGCTTGCAATCTTTCATTCTGAATCTTTCTAAGATTTCTTCTGCATACTTTCTTTGAGAAATAAAAATTCCTTCTTCAGTCTGCTTCACTTCAACTCCAAGAAAGTAGGACATTTCACTAATATCTGTCATCTCAAATTCTCTAGTCATAGCTTTCTTGAAATCATTGAACATACTTGGATTGTTTCTTGTGAAAATAATGTCATCCACGTATACGCACATGATCATGACATCTCCATGTTGATTTTTCTTCATGTAGAGTGCAAGTTCTTATAGGCTTTTTGCAAAACTGTTGTTTCAAAAGTATTCATCAATTCTTGTATTCCAAACCTTCGGAGCTTGCTTCGTATAAAGCTTTCTTTAATCTATAGACTTTGACTTCTTGACTCTTCTTAACATATTCAGGCAGTTGCTCAATATAGACTTCTTCTTCTAATTAACCATTCAGAAAAGCAGACTTCATATCCATCTGGAAAATCTTCCATTTGTTTTGTGCTGTAAGTGTTATGAGAAGTCTAATTGTATCAATTCTTGCAACTGTAGCAAATACTTCATCATAATCAATTCCATATTTTTGTTTGTAGCCTTTCGCAACTAATCTTGCCTTGTATTTCTCCACTTTTCCTTCTTGGTTGGTCTTTGTCTTATACACCCACTTGACTCCAATTGCTTTATGTCCTTTTAGAAGACTGGTCAATTTCCATGTATCATTTTTTTGGATTGCATCGATCTCTTCATTCATGGCTTTTTCCCATTTTTTATTTCCAGTAGCTTCTTCATATGTTACCAGATCACATGCGGCCATCAGACAGAACAACGAATAGTCAAATGTATCTATTCGTTCTGTAGCATTGTAAAGATCACTTAAATTTCTTCTCTTAATAGGTGCTCCCCCTGAATTGCTGCTGCTACTGCTTGACATTGACGGTGTTGAAACAGGTGTTGTTGGTGTAGGATTTTGTGGAGGAGATTAATCATCATCATTCTCATCATCAAAGAACATACCTTAGTATTCCTTTCTTCTCTACTCCATTTCCAATAATTAGCTTCATCGAACTCAACATCTCTCGATACGATCACCTTTTTGGTTATGGGGTTGTACAACTTGTAAGCTTTACTTTGGTTGTCATAACTAATAAAGATGCACTTCTCCCCTTTGTCATCCAATTTCTCTCTTTTGGTCAGGAATATGGGCATATGCAATACACTCAAATATTCTGAGATGTCCAATTGTTGGTTTACTTCCACTCTACGCTTCATTTGGTGTCATGATCTTTACGCTTTTTGTTGGAAAGCGATTCAACAAATAGACTGCACATACAACAACTTCAGCCCATAAATTCTTTGGTAGGTACTTTTCCTTCAACATGCTCCTCGCCATATCAAGAATTGTGCGGTTCTTCCTTTCTGCCACGCCATTTTGTTGAGGTGTATATTTTGTTGTTAGCTGATGAATAATTCCATGTTCTCTATAGAAATTCTCGAACAACTTTGAGGTGTACTCGCCTCCTCTATCAGATCTTAGTATCTTTAAATACTGTCCACTTTGGTTTCGGTCATTGCTTTGAATTCTTTAAAGTTATCAAGGGCTTTTGCCTTTTCTTTTAAAATATACACCCAACATTTTCTACTAAAATCATCAATAAAAGTTAAATAGTACTTGTTTCCACCAGCTGATTGCACATCAAATGGGCCAGCTATATCTGTGTGTACAATCTCCAACGGCCTTCTGGCTCTCCATGATTTTCCAGTTTCAAATAGTTGTCTATGTTGCTTTCCTTTGATGCAAGCTTCATACAACTGTCTCGGTTGATCAATTTCTGGCAATCCAGTCATCATTTTTTATTTTGACAATAACTTTAGTCCAGTAAATCCAAGATTTGTCTTCAATGGCTAACTTCATGCACTTTATCAACTCGTTCCGTACGTCAAGTGTGAAAAGACAATTCTTTGTCATCTTCACCTTTACTATTAATTCTCCCTTCTTGTTTCTGACGGTAAGATGGTGATTCTCTAATACTATAACATTCTTTTTTTTCTAAGAGTTGACCGAGACTGATGATGTTGCTTTTCAAAGTAGGCACATAATAAACATAAAAAATATATGTCTTACTTCCATTTTTCAATGAAATCATAATTCTACCTTTGCCTTTGACTAGAATATTTGTTGAATCACCGAGCATAACTTCTCTACGAACTGTCTCGTCCAAGTCTGTGAACAACTCTTTATATCCGCACATGTGATTTCTGGCACCTGTATTAAGATACCAAGCATCATGGTTGCTTTGCTCATTTACTCATAGAGAGAGAAGCATAATAACATTATCTTTCTTGTCTTCTGTTGCTGCAAAATTACTTCTTTCCATCATCTCAGGATTAGCTCCACACTCGTCATTGAAATGACCATATTTATTACAATTATAACACTGCACTTGAGATTTATCTCTTCTTTGTTGAAATCTACCTTGGCCTCTATCTCCATAACCTTTTCCATGACCATATGTCAGCTTTCCTTCATTTGTATTTTCTCTTTCAAAAAATTGTCGACCACGTCCACGTTTACCTCGGTTGTTCCATTGACCACATCCCATTTAGTAGCCACTTCTATAGCCACCTTGACTTCCTCTGTCCTGTCTCTGGCTACTGCTTGCTTGATTTTCACCAAACTAATAGTTTGCTTTGCAAGACTTTCTCCAAGTTTTCAGTATTATCATTCCGGTTCATTCTTTGCTCATGTGCTTGGAGAGAACCAACGAGTTCATCGATCGAAAGTTCTGACAAATATTTCGATTCTTCGATTGCGGCGATGACTTAATCAAATTTGCGTGTTAATAAACGCAAAAGCTTTTCCATTACCCGAACATCGTCTAGAGTTTCACCATTTCTTTTCATCTCATTGTCCACCGTTTTCAAACAAGTTACGTAATCACCAATATTTTCTGAGTTTTGCATTTTTAGCACCTCGAACTCAGCTCTGAGTGATTGAAGACGTACCTTTTTGCTTTTTCGACTCCTTGGAAAGATTTTTGCAGAATCTCCCATGCTTTCTTTGAAGCCTTTGCATGTGAGATTTTCTCGTACGTGGATTCGTCAACACCTTGAAAGATAAAGAACAATGCCTTCTTGTCTTTCTTTCGGTTTTCTTTCAACGTCTTTTCTCAGCATCCGATAAGGCCGCTTTGGTAGCTGCATCTACAGGCTTAGTATATCCATCATTGACAATATCCCATAAATCATGGGAACCAAGCATTACTCTCATCTGGATGCTCTATTTTCTATAATTTGTCTTTGTCAATTTCGGAACTTGAGGCTGGATTATATTGGTCATCGCTTCGCCAATTCACAAACAAATGAACCTGACTCTGATACCACTTATTGGAAGCTTTGATGGGCTCTTAAAATAAAAGAACTTTTACAAAATATGTATTTGTATTGATAACAAAGTTTATGAGTAAAAAAGACACACACAAGATATTTTTTTCTCTAATTACTATTGCACTTTTTTATCTCAATATTTTTTTCTTACAAAGAGCTACAGCTCTCAAACACTTCTTTTTCAAATACTCTCTTTTCACTCTTTTTTTTTATACATACATAACTCTTATTGTTGTCATGAACAGAAGCGCACTTATATATAGGCATGCTAAACAATTTCAATTTCAATTTGATCACTTCTTTAAGCAACTTCAATTCCAATTTGGCCACCTCTTTGATTCATATCATGCTTTTTTATCAAGCATTTTAACTCATCCTTATCTATAAGCTTCTTTCATAAGTTTCTAAATTCATCCATAAATTTTCACATCATCACTAGATATTTTTATCTAACTCAAACTCTTATCTTTTGTCATAATTACATAATTATTCGTAATAAAAGAAGGTTTTTATTTTCTAACATTTTCTTCCTCGCTCATGAACAAAGATGAATCGAATCACTGTTTGTTAAATTTAAAAAAGGTAAAGAAATTGAAAGCATTTGAACAAATGTCTTGCGTTGTTGATTCGATGTTCATTTTCCAGACAGTTCGACATGAGCAAGATTCAAATGAAGTGAATTTTGATATATCAGAATTGAGCACTGAGCAATCATCAACAGTTGAACAGGTATATGACGTTAATTATCAAAGTTTACATGAAATCTACAAAATAAGAAACACCCTAGCTAGTTTTTATTTTATTCTCAAATGAGAAATATTTATTATCTTCTTCTTTCCAAGTTAAATAACTATGAACATTCTGCTTCTGACAACATCAGGGTGTTTTTGGCGAAGCCATCAAGGTCAAGTGGAGAGGAACTTGGGTTGTTAAAACTATAATTAAGAGTGAGATTTATCATCCTGTGAAGATGTACGCTCAATCACATTTCTGTTTAACATTTTATCAAATTTTACTCGAATAGAAATTCAACCATGATTCAATGCAGGGTATTGTCAGCTAAGGATAACACTCTCTTACGGGAACTTCGACATCCCAACATTTTGCAGTTTCTTGGTTCCATTGTACATAGGGATGAGATGGTTCTAATTACCGAACATCTTCCAAGAGTATTTTCTCAATGACCAAATACTCTTTCTAAAGTCCTGTTTTTGAGGACTAAAATTTGGATATAATTTTGGTAAATGCCATATACATGATTGGATATCACTTAATGAAAGTGCAACATCTTGTCCTTTTTTGCTGTTTTTTGACAATATCAGAAGATCATTCCGTATTACAAGTCTCTCTCGTTAAAACAGTTTTTCTTGTCATATCTTGACGTAGGGAAACTTGGGCGATATCTTGTCCAGAAGAATTGCACTCGACTTGAGTACTGCTCTGCGTTATGCCCTTGACATTTCCAGGTGATGTGATTTTGCGGCTCTTAGTTGGTCTTGTAGTCCATGAATTTGTTTACTCGTAACAGAATCCATCTTCACTTGTACAATGATTCGCAGGGGAATGAATTATCTTCATAAACACAAGCCTATGCCTATAGTTCACAATCATTTGGACTTTAGGTAACTTCTGTTAAAAGTTCATTTCAGAAATACTGTTGTTAAAAACTCGGGAGAGGTAATTAACCAACCAAAACTTTGCTTTTAGCTCTTCCTTGACATGTGTTTGAGAATGCAACTTTGTTCTTGTTCCTTAGGTCCATCGGACATTATAGTTTGATTTCATTTCTCATCCTGCAGTAGTACCCTTCTCTCTTTAGGTGCTTTCTCCCAGGTCTACAATTCATCACGAAGAAAAGGACTCTATGATACACGATCTTTAACTGATATAGATACTTACAGAATAGGGAAATATAAAAGAACATAAAAATGATTAACTGAGTGATGATTTTTGTTTACTTTTGAATGTAGAAACTTGCTACAGGATGAAGGTGGCCATCTGAAGATTGGCGACTACTGGGTTCAAATGTTCTATGAACAAATCCATCCAAACCGAGACTGTAAAGACTTTATGTTTGCTCACATTGAATCATATTCCCAAGGGGATTTTTACCATTTCCACCGCGTCTTAACATTTTCTTCTGCTTCAAAGGCCTGAGAGTTGATCATTCAAGCAACAATGTCAGGCGGTTAAATGATACCAAGAAAGATGTTTACTCTTTTGGAATGATTTTTTATCAGGTAATATAGCACATAGATTGATGTTAATGGATGTCTTGCCAAAACTTTTAATCTCACTGAGGCAGCTGTCGTCTATAACAATACAAGATTGCATGCGCGACATTATTCTGACAAAAGAAAAAAACTTAGTTGTAGTAAGAAAATATTGATCTTGATCTGGATGCATTACTTTTGAACCAAAGCTCTCGTTCCCCGATTTCTCCTCAAATATTAAGTGCACAGTATAGTTAAATTTGTTCGAAAATAATTCCTTGGTTATGGTGGATATAGCCTACAAATGCATGGTTAGTTGACAGGGTCATCATTTCCATATGTCATTGATTGATTGAAAGATGAAAATATGGTCTACTAAGTAATCTCTTGTACATATGCACACCAAAATGTAAGATCGCCATCATTTTTCTGGACGATGGCTCAGTTGCAATTTATTGCAACTTCTAGAAGCATGAATACATGGTTCCATAAAAGGTTTTCTTTTCTGCTGTGTTTCACAAACACAACAACAGATTGCAACTTACAGTCAAGCACCTAAGAACCTCTAGAACATGATCATTGTAAGTTCCTCCATTTCTCAGATGTTAGAAGGAAGGCAACTGGTGAATAGCATGAACTTTGGCTCCGTACCATTCAATTCTGCTGATTTCAATCCCAAGTTTCAGATAAGCCGCTGTCCAAAAAGAATTCAGCAGTAAATTCCACTAACGTGTTCTCTTTTCTATTTGAAGAATATAGAATTTTTTATTATATAAATCTCTTTTCACACATGCAAATTTGTATAGAAAAGCAGGTGAGGTGCGTGCGAATAAATTATACAAATGTTCTTATCTTGTTTTCTTGAACATTACTAGTATTAAGATGGATATAACATCTGTGAAGATCTGTACCATCAAAACAATTAGATTGAACTCAAAGTTCATAAACTTCAAACTTAAAGAGCTTCTAGGGCATTAAAGAATCGTCAAAAATATCCAGTAGTGAGTAGGAGTGAACAAAAATAGGAACTGACACGAGTGTCCTCCATTGTCTATTCATATTTTGCTGTTTGTTCATCTTTCAGGTTAATAGAGCACTGCACAAGCAAAAATTCAAAGGAAAGACCATCATTTTCTTCTATAATAGAGATCCTAGAGGAAGTTTCCTCAACTCTCGGAAAAGCTGCATGCCCTGTCTGTTGAAGGCTTGTTTGAAAAGAGGCAAGTGGACAACTGCAGTTAGCTACATGTCTCTTCACTTAAAAAGAGTTCTGGATATGATGATGAACACTTGCATATTGATAAACGATTGGTTGTACATTGTTGTTTTGCATCCGAAGACTCGTAAACTTCAATAAGACATTTGCCTACAACATTGTGCTTGACGTGCTTTTGTCTGTAACGGTATCTGTTATTAAACCATCATGTCGGTCTAGCTGATATCCCCGGTATGTTGTTATGGTTAAAGTCTGTGCCTGCATTTGATGTGTGTTGTGTACATTTGTTTTCTCATACGTCATTTTGCATCTACTAATTTATATGCGAGTCTAGGCTTGTTGAGAACTGATAATACACAATTGTATTATCTGGTGCTGGAAAACTGTTTTATGCTTATGTTTAACGCTCAGTTGTTATTTTTATTTGTATGTTTACCACATTAGTATATTAATCTTTAGATGGCATATAAGAGAGTGTGCGTTGTGTATGTATAAATTTAATTTCTTTTACAGTTTAATGAATGAATTATTTAAATTAATGAGTGTGATAATTAAGCAAATATCAATCACATCAAACATAAATATAATAAAGAGGCAGAGGATAGATACATAATGCATACACAAATTTATAGCCGTCAGTCAAACTATTTTTTGCTTAGGTCCACTTTTCGAGTTTCATTTGATAACTAATTATCTCTTTTCCATCTATACATGAAGACAAACTCGTCATACGTATGTCTTCTTTCTAGTGAAGATAAACCTTTACATGTCTTTCTTTTTAAAGGTGAAGAAGTTCTTTACACATCTTCTTTTATATGGGTAAAGAGGAATTTTATGTAACTTAATTGCTATCTAGCTAATCACACGGGTTCAATTATAATTTAAGAACTCTTTTATTGATCATACCATTTGCTAAAGGTTTTGTTGAGGAAGTTTTAATCTTATAAAACTCTCAATATTCTGTAAGTGCACGGATGGTAAGTGTAGTATATGAGGTGTTGATTCTACAAGAAATTAGTAAACTAATCAAATCCTAATTTGTCGAAGGCTTAAAAGTGTAATTAAAATGAAAATAAAAATGAGCAGAAAATAAGCAATTGAATATAGATAGATTGAAAATTGAAATTCTAAATTAATGCAAGGAAATCAAAATTGAGCATAACCAATTGACAACTCGAAAATCAAAGGAAGATTAACCAATTATGAGAAAGGAGGATTTATCCTATCATCTAATACTAACTTGATTATTTTTTAGTTAATTTGGTATCGGTCCTAGAATTTCAAATGTTGAATTATTCTCTCTCATGTTCTAATATTTAAATCCTAAATCATAAACCTTAATTGAATTGAATTAAAGAATTTGCAATCTTTCAATTACTAAACAACCCATAAATCCAATTAGATCTTAAGTACTCTAATACACAATCGGGTTCTCACGAGATCTTTCTTCGTATAGATTATCAATTTGATTGTTTGTGTGATCTATTAGATTGTTTAACTTTCATTACCTAACCTAATCATTTTGCTATCGGTTTACTCTCTCGATTTATTACCGAAGCATGCAAATACGACGAACAATCACAATACCAACACATTAACACCAAAAGCAATAAAATTAACATTGTTTCAATAACAAATCTCTAAAAGAGTTTAGAACATCCTTAAACCACCTAAATTGATCATCATCATATCCATCTTATACATCAAATAAAAGAAATAACAAGATGAAATGAAGAAGTTCACTTGGAAGGATTGGGAGTGGTAGTAACTCCTTCTTCTTTTCCCTTCTTCTCTTCCCTTCCTTGGTTCTTTCCTCAAATGGCAAATGAAGGCTCTTTTAGATTAGGCCATTCTTTTGTCTTTTATAGTCCTAGGGCTTTTTAGGGTAAAGACTAGGTTTTACCGGGACTGAAATGTCTAAAATAACCTTAAAAAATGATTTCAGGAGCAATCCTTGCGTCTGTTATCGCGCCTGGGTTGCTTCTGTCACGTAGTCACGATAGTGGCCTTGACTCCTCTTCCGAGATTTCTCCAAATCTTCTATGATCTTCTTTACCTGATCTCAAACACTAACAAACTCATCAAAACACCTCAGAAACACAAAATTAAAGCTCAATAACATGCTTTAAACCACATAACATTCAAAAACATAAACACATAATCAAAATGACACAATTATAAACCTAAACATGCACAAATCATCTAATTAACAATTAAAAACATATTAAATTACCCACTAAAACATAATGCAACCTATAACTATCAACATCCCCATACTTGAACTTTTGTTTGTTCTTAAGCAAAACAAAATAAAAAACAAACACAAAAACACCAAATAATAACACATATAAGCACACATATGCAATAATGTTACAATGGCATAGAACTTCACAAAACTAATTTAAATTCAAACACAATCCTTCAAATTGCTCTAACTTATTAACTTATGAAATCTATGGCTAAACACTTTAGACTAAATATACATACAAATCAAGACCTTTAATGTCAAATTCATTCACCCCCATCACTTGCACACATACATTGATAATTATTTAGTTAATCAAAATTGTAACTATCCCTAAGTAGCTTTTCATGAAAATTCAAGCTATTCATAAAGATCAATAGTTTTTATTTATCAAAAAACTGATTGTTAATTTTCATTGACATTGACCTAGTCTTTTGATGTGAAGGCAAACATTTGTGATAAATATCTCCCAGTTACTCAACCAGGTTATGTTTTATTAATTTGCTTAGTTGGAATGTCATTCTAGCCTTTTGACGTGAAGGCAAATATTTGTGATGAATGTACCCTGGTTACTCAGCTAGATCACATTCTCAACTGGCTATTAGCTCTATTCATAACTTGAAGGCCAATAGAATAGTTATTTATTTAAGATATAAACATAATTTTTTTTTCATATTTTATTGCCTACCTTATTTCTTTAACTAATTATTCTCATGAAAGGATACTAATGATACTACTTATTCAATTGACATAAAATTATAAATATATGGAAAATTCCTATGGTGAATGAACTATCTCATATCCTAATTAACATGTATATTTAATCAAAGTGACCTAGGACACTAATTTCATAAGCTAATAAATCTTTACAACCTAAAAGACTATGTTCAAAGCTAAACTGAATCCATTAAGTCCTAAATATTGACACATTCACACGAGTCACATCATAAAAACCTAAACAAGACCAACACACAACATGCAAAATTCACACTCAAAATAAAAACATACAATGCACACAACCCTCCCTACATTTGGACAACACATTGTCCTTAATGTGAGAAGAACAATTAACACATAAGGTAGGAATAGAAACAAATAGTAAGAAAAACATAAGAACAAAATAAAAAAAAGACAAGGTTTATGGCATAAACCCGTCATGATGATTGAGGAGGTGATGGTGTTGGTGAAGGAATTTGGAGATGCTTTTGGTCATAAAGTTCCAATAATTCACTCCCTACAAAATAAAAATAAAAATAAAAATAAAAATAAAACTTACCATAATTCTTGGGTTGCCTCTCAAGTAGTGCTTAGTTAACGTCATTAGCTTGACGTACTCTTTCTTCCACACTTAACTTGAGTCAATTATGAGTGACTTGCTTCTACCTGTATCACTCAATTTTGGTTTCATAGCCTGTAAATAAACTACAAATTACAAGATAATCACAAGGATAATATTGATAAAATTAAGAAAATCAATTAAGTTCAATAATGTCCTTTTTACTAACAAACTATCAATAAATTAGAGAATAAAAAAATTTCCTAAATCTTCCATTGAATCCAACAGTTTGTCCTGTAAAAGGGTGAGTTGTTCTTGTTCTTCCTCAGTCACCCTTGTCTACTCTTCTTTTTTCACTTCATAAACAAAGATTTTCGTATCTTCTTTAATCTTTATGTCTTGTATCCTCTGTTCTTCGTTCTCTTTTTCTTCAACTTCTTGAACAGAGACTTCCTTATATTCTTCAAACTCAATCTTCGTTGTCATCTGTTCTTCTTCCTCTTGCTCCTTTAAAGATTTGACTTTATTAATTCTCATGAATGAGTTACACTCATTTAGATCCTTTAATGCCATATTCATGTTGAATTTTACTTGTTCATCTCCAATCTGAAGGCTGAGGTTGTCTTCATGGACATCTGTCAAAGCTTTTTTGATGGTCAAAAATAGTAAACTAAGGATTAACAGACATTTTTTGTTCCCCTTCAAAGTCTAGCATAAAAAAATCCACAGGAATGATAAAGTTGTCCATTTTTATAGGAACTCCATTAGGTTAAACGGTTTTTTTATCGACTAATCTGCCAACTGAATATGCATAGATGTCGGCTTCACATCTCATTGCCCCAGTTCCCTAAAAATTGAAAAAGGTATAAGGTTTGTTCTTGCACCTAAGTCGCATAAACATTTTGAAATATTTAAATTACCAACTACACAAGGTATTGTAAAGCTTCTTGGATCTATCAACTGTGGGGGCATATGGATGATAATTAAGGAGCTAGAGGTTTCCTTTATGGATAACATTTGATTATCATCCCAAGTTCGCTTGGCAGATAATATGTCTTTAAGGAATTTTACATACTTGGGCTTGGATTTCAACACTTCCATAAAAGATAAGTAAATTTTCCATTTCTTTATCTTTTTCACAAATTTTCTAAATGGTACATCTAATTCGTTCTTGTGAAGTCTTTGTGGGAATGGTATTTTAGATGGATAAGGCGAAGGAGCAATGTATGAAGGTTCTTCATTCTTTTCTTCATCCTTTTTCATCTTCTTTTAGTCTTCTACAAGGTCAGGTTTAGCTTATTTTTTGGCTAGTTCCTTTAGCTCTTTCATACTCCTAAGTGTGATAGCCTTAAATTTCTCTCTTGTATTTACTTCCATGTTGCTTAGAAAGCTTTCCACACTTCTCTTACAGATTTCCTTAGTAAGCTGGACTATTTGAACCTCTAGATTATGAGTAGAAGAGGCATGATCTTCCATTACTTCTTCGAACTTCCCTTCTAGCCTCTTCTAAGCCTCATCCATACTTATGATCTTGTCCAATTTTGAATCCTATGAACTAGACTCATCTTACTAAAATCCTGGTGAGCTTTGAATTCCCATTTAGGTTCTTGTATTATTAAACCAATTAGATTGTAAGTGTTCAAATAAGGATAATTACTTTCCCAACCAAATTGTGCCTCATTGAAGTTCTTAAGGGTCCTTTGCTCCCTATGATGTATTTCCTCCATTATCATTCTTTCTATCTCTTATTGGCATTTCACTTTTCAGATTCTTCATTGTTGCCTTGTGATGTCCAAATTGATGTGTCTTCTACTTTACGCCCCAACTACCTTCTCTTTTTTTTTAAATTTCTTATGATTGGGTACCACAATCACAAAAAAGGGTAATAATTCATTAAAACAAAGGAATTCAAAAAGTCCTAAACTAATTCCCCAACAATGGCACTAAAAACTTGTTGAGCAAGTTTTAATCTTATAAAACCCTTAATATTTTGCAAGCGCACGATCGTAAGCGTAATATATGAGGTGTCGATTCCAAGAGGAATTAGTGAACTAATTGAATCCTAACTTGTCTAAGGCCTAAAAGTGTGATTAGAATGAAAATAAAAATGATCATAAAATTAAAAAATTGAATATGGATAGATTGAAAATTGAAATTCTAAATTAATGCAAGGAAATCAAAATTGAGCATAACCAATTGACAACTCAAAAATCACATAAGGAAGATTAACCAGGGATGAGAAAGGGGGATTTATCCTATCATTTAATGCTAACTTGATTACTTTTAAGTTAATTTGGTATCGGTCATAGAATTTTGAAGGGTAGATTATTCTTTACCAAGTTCTAATCTTTAAACCCTAAATCATAAACCCTAATTGAATTGAATTAAAGAATTTGCAATCTCTCAATTACCAAACAGCTCACAAGTCCAATTAGATCTTAAGCACTCTAATACACAACTGGGTCCTCACACGAGATCTCTCTTCGTATAAATTACCTATTTGATTATTTATGTGATCTATTAGATTGTTTAATTCTCATTACCTAACCTAATCATTTTGCTATCGATTCACTATCTTGATTTATTATCGAAGCATGCAAATAAGATAAACAACCATAATACCTAACAAATTAACACCAAAAGTAAATAAATTATCATTGATTTAAGAACAAATCCCTAAAAGAGGTTACAACATCCTTGAACACAAATTCATCATCATCATATCCATCTTATACATCAAATAAAAGAAATAACAAGATGAAATGAAGAAGTTCACTTAGAAGGACTAGGAGTGGCAGCAGCTCCTTCTTCTTCTCTGCTCTTCTCTCATGTTCCTTGGTTCTTTCCTCAAATGGAATATAGAGGCTCTCTTAGATTAGGTCATTCTTTTGTCTTTTATAGTCCTAAGGCTTTTTAAGGTAAAGACTAGGTTTTACCCAAGCCCAAATGTCTGAAATAGCCCTAAAAAAATAAGTTCAAAAGCAGTCCCCGCATCTATTATCACGTTTGTCACGATCGTGACCTGGTCCTGTTTGGCTTCTTTTATGATCGTGACAACCTTATCACGATCATAACCCTAGCTGTGTTGCCTCCGATCTTCTTTACCTGGTCTCAAATACTAACAAACTCATCAAAAAACCTCAAACACACAAAATTAAAGCCCGATAACATGCTCTAAACTACATAACATTCAAAAACATAAACACATAATCAAAATGATACAATTCTAAATCTAAACATGCACAATCATCTAATTAACAACTAAAAACATACTAAATTACCCACTAAAACATAATGCAACCTATAACTATTAGATTCATATATGCTCATGTAAATTTTCTATTATGTCAAAAATACTTTTCCCAATTCACTTATAGCCTATTCTTACTCATAACCCTTACTCCTAATTGTTTAAAACAAAAATATTCTTTGAAAATTAGTCATTATGAACTAGTTATAAACTAGCCATTAGAAACAAAAACTTCAAGTTATTAAAGAGTAAACCTCATACCTTTATCAAAACATGACTTAAACACACTTAAATACATTTATAAATTTTCCTAAAAAGTATTTTGAAAATCAAGAGGGTTTCTTCAAAACAAAAAAATAAATTTACTCTTGATTATGTAATATTTATGCATATGCACACAGTATGTAATATTTATGTAATGTTGAGATCCTAAAATACTTAGATGACTAAGATAGGGGTATAAGTCTAATTACCATGGTTTGTTAGACAAAGAATAATTTTAATCTTCTTTACTTTTAATCCAATTGACTTCTTTTTTTTAGCAGTAAAAAAGTGATTTCATTGGCTATAAACTGAATACAGCAATATTTTGTTTGAATCAACCAAAGTTTCTAGGCTTCATGGAATGTTTTTAAATATTAATTTCCTAGGCATACCATATGCCTTACATGTGGCGTCCATATGAAGCAGCCTAGTTAGCATTACCTTTGTTTCTCCAGATGAAGCATTCTTCCCCTTTTGGTGTTTTCAGGTGATTCCCCATCTTCGTTTCCCTTTATCTTTGAACATGGCTACCTCTGTGTGCACATATATGTGTTTTGATGTGATTGACTGTATTAGCTATGAAGCTTCCATACTAACTGGATTTCTCTATGAATACAAGTCAGTTTCTCTCTTCCTAAACTTCTATAAATAGATAAGAAAACTTTACTTTGAAAATACAAGTCTTTATTTTACATAGTTTCTATATTTGTGCCACGCTCCATACCATAATTCCATTCCATGTGTTAGGTGGGTTACATGTACAACATCTATTTGTTATCTCCTTCCATGCTTTGTTAGTATATAAACATTCAAATAATATTTGATCAATGCTCTCCTGATTGCTTGTGCATAAGTAGCACCTATTTGGGATAGTCAGATATAAGTTTAGTCTATCAATTATAGGGAGTTTTCTTTGAATTGCCAAATAGAGGTTGATTGCTATACTGGGTAGGATTTTGACTACCAATACCAATTTGTGCCACTCTACTCTAGGGCTAGAGTTCCTCCTAGTTAAGCAATTTGAGAACTGTCAATTGTTTGATTTTTTCCATACTACCATATCCTCTTTTATAGCGTTAATGTCCATATTCAAGAGATAAGACCTCTAATAGGTATCTCTGCTTGTAGTATATTGATTTCTTAACACTGTCCCTAACCTTTAACATTTTTCTTAAAGTGGCGGAGGCTCTTTTTAGGAATTTGGTGCTCTATAAAATGGCCTTTTGAAAAGTTTAATTGTGGGGATGTTGATAGGTGTACTTTATACTATGTTTTGTTAGTTAATTTAGTATGTTTATAGGTGTTTATTAGATGATTATTGCATGTATAAGCTTATAATTACGTTAATGTGTGTGTTTATTGATATTCTAGGTGTTTGTGTGCTTTGGAGCAGTTTTTCAATCGTAATTATGTGTTCATTATTTTGGGAAATTAGATAAGTGAAGAACAAAAGATTTGGACGTGCATGGAGCTATAAGGGCAAGGTCACTATCTAACTCCCAGGTAACGATCATGACAGAAGATAAATACCCAAAGTCATGATCATGACTTCACATGTATGATTGTGACAGAAGAGGAATACCCAAATCCATGATCATAACTCTAAATGGACGATCATGACATAGGCTTTCCAGGCGCAACTTTTTCCATCTGTTTTAGGAATTTTTGCAACTGAATAAAGGGAAAAAACCTTAGTTACACTCCCAAGACTGTCGGGGATTATTTAAGAATGTGAAAAGAAAGAACATCGATGAAGACATCTAGATTTCCAGATTTTCAGATCAAGCTCTGAATAGATTTTTTCTTTCTTTCTCCTTTGTTATTTTCATATAACTTGATGCACAAACTGAATTTCTAGATGTCTTATATGTTTATGAATTACTAAATTTCTAAATTAGGTTTTGTTCTTAAGTTGTTTTATGACTTTAATCTTTATTGATTCAATGCAAAATTTTGTGTCGTGTTAGTGGTGTATGCATATACTTTGGCAATAAATCGAGAGAGTGAGTCAAAAGTTATCTGATTAATTTGTGCAATAAGAGTTGGTGGATTAATATGTCACATGATTAACAAATTAACTATCATTTGAAGAGAGATCTTGTGTGAGAACCTATTTATTTGATAGATATCTTCAGAACTAATTGAAAATGTTAAAGAAATAGTTGTGGCTTGAGAGATTTCAATTTTGGAATTTTTAGGTTCAATTAGGGCAGTTAGTTAGGGCTTGAGAGAGAGTAATCAAACCCTTCAAAAATCTCGGATCAACACATAATTGAATCAATAATCATTAGGGGAACAAAATAACGAAAGAATAAATCCCATGCATTTATACTTAATCGTCCTTAATTAATTATAAAGCTCATTAAATAATTGTTATTTGATTGCTTTTATTTAATTGTTTTAATTTTCTGTCATTAATTCTTTCAATTCATAATTTATTACCTAAGACAAAGTTAGGTTTGATTAGTTTTACACGTTACTCGTGGCATCGATACCTTTCGATAATACAAGTTTACGATCCGTATACTTACGGATATCAAGGGTCTTATTAGAGGTAAAAATTGCTCAAATAGTAATCACTCCCTAAATTGTAATCTTCTTGTCACCAAAGGTAGCCCTAAGTATAATAAAGGAGTTCTTTGAAGGTCATACCAATCAATGTATAAAGTCTTTTCGTATGAGACATAAATACCTTAGGAACTTCATTAGAACTTGTACAAATTTGGCTTTAACCTTAGAGATAAATAGCAAGTCATCCGCAAAACATAAACTAGTTAGCTTAATCTTCTTGCAATATTACATCAGAAGATGAGACTTCTTGATATGTTATACTTCAATAGTTGAGTTAATGCCTCCATAGACAAATGAATAGATAAAGAGATAATGGATCCCCTTGTGTAATGACCTTTTTATCCAAAAATTGCTTAGTGGGAATGCCATTATTCAACATATTGCAAGATGTTGAAGATATAGAAGCCTTAATCCATTTCTTAAACTGGTAAAGGAAGCCAAGTACCTCAAGCAAGTTGAATATAAATTCCCAACTTATACAAGAAGTTTTGATGAAGTCAATTTTAGTAGCACAATTTTGAGATCATTGCCTCACAGAGTAGCCCTTTAGGAGTTCTCGACCAATTCAAATATTATCACTGATTTGTCTTCTCCTAAGAAAAGAGCATCGAGGAAGTAAATAACCTACTTTAAGAGGAAGGTTCATTTAAAAATTAGAGAAAATTAGGACAAATTAAGGATATAATAACTAATTGAGCCCTAATTTCCTTAATTTCTCTCCTCTTCGTAGACATACTTTTCTTCTCTATGGCTATTTCAACTTTCATCCTTGGTTCCACCGCCCTTTTCCATCTTTAATCGTACTAGCAACAATGGAAAGAAGAAAAGAGGAAGCCAAGGTAATCCTAGGCAGCTTTGGACAACTAATTAACATAAAAGTCACGTTTGACTGCATAACGGTGAAAGAAAGTGTAATTGGTAGTATCTATCAAATGCAAACCCATCTTTGATTTCCCACATATCATAAGCAATTCTAACATATAACATGTCAGGTAATTATTTCTTATGTATAACATGTTTGATAAGTATTTCTTATCTGAATACTAGGAATATAAAGATTGAATGAAAACAGAGGTATCTACTCTTTGTTTATGGTCAAATGTTCGTTTCTTTGATCATCAAGAATACAAGAAGTTTTTTCCAAAAAACAAAGAATACAAGAAATTTGTAGAAAGTAAGGGCAAGTATATTTGAGAAGATAAGAGAAATCGGAAAAATTAGGACTTATGTGAAATTAAGGATACCCAGTGTAACACCCACATACCCCCTGGGAGGAAATGTAGATGCTACACAAAACAGAACCAAAGTAATCCAATACATACTAAAGCATTTCTAGAAACTCAAGGAGCATACATTTCATTCATCATTGATTGGGTCATATTCGAAACATAACATACACATTATACTTATTTCATACAAGCCATAATCCAATTCCAAACTGTATTAAGGTTTTTTACAAACCATTAAAGCAAAGCACAAAATACAACATATCTCATTACATTGAAGAACAACTAACAAAAACTGGACATTTCTAGAACAAAACACAATCTTCATGGCCACTGCGGTTGTTATTGTCCCAGTCCTCAAACCTTCCTATCTGAACCTACACGGGGCAAAACCACCGTGCTAAGCACAAAGCTTAGTGGGGGAAAAAACTAAACAGGATATAGGTTGACAACTGTTTCAAACAGTCATCCAAACATTCACATATTCAAAATCACATCAAATAATAAGCAGTGTTTACTTATCCATTTCCAAACAGAACCAAAACATCATAAATCTCATAACAAAATAGAACATATCAGAATAGGTCACACATTTACTTCAGCACAAAACTCACCAATTTTAAAATTATAATTTGAACATATCAGAACAAAACTTGTCTGTAACAAACAAAATTTACTTATTTCAAAATAGAGCTCAGATGTTTCAGATCAAAGCTTATTTATATCAAAATTGAGCATATAACAGAATACAAAACAAGTTAGTCTGTTAATCCTTTATATAGAAGTGGGTAACGGGACTAATACAGGAGATACTGTGATTAGTATCACAAAACAGGAGAGACTTATGTCTCAATAACAGGAGACACTGAAGTGTCAGTAACAGGAGACACCGAAGTGTTAGTAACAGGAGACACCGAAGTGTCACAGGAGCAGCTGCAGACCCTTCTAGGCATGGCTATTTACCCACGTCTAGGACTTAATAGTTTTAAAACAAACCATTTTAGATTCCAAAATTTTATGCAAAAGATGAAGTACAACATATGTCTTTACTCTATTTT
>JAOQMS010000002.1:28899855-28913188 GCA_027563885.1 Erythroxylum longipes | reverse complement strand
GCTTCTATAACATTGAACCATTCTGCTTCTGGCATGTTCCCATTTGGTACAGGAACATCCTCTTTGATAAACCTTTGTAGGCTCAAAGTGGTCAGATAGAAGAACATCTTCTGTTGCCACCTTTTAAAATCGACTCCTGTAAACTTTCCGGGTTTCTCAGCCGGTGCAGGTGTAGCATGATTTGGCACAACAGGACATTCATTCTGATTTGGTCCCACAAAGGATGCACTTTGGTTTGGAACAACATTATTTTGATCCATTTCCATGTCTGAAACACAACGCAGGAAACAAAACAAAACTGACTATTAGTATTAAATACTAAATTGAATTTAGAGTAGAAAATCACACAGATTTATAATCTCCAGGATAACAAAACCCGAGTAGAAACCAAATAGGTTTTAATCTCGAATTTGAGTAGAGAACCACAAAAGTTCTAATCTTCAAAATCGTTTTGAGTAGGAAATCACATAGGTTTCAATCTCGAATTTGAGTAGAGAACCAAAAAGGTTCTAATCTCAAAAATCGTTTGAGTAGGAAATCACACAGATTTCAATCTTGAATTTGAGTAGAGAACCATAAAGGTTCTAATCTTGAAAATCGTTTAAGTAGGAAATCACACCGGTTTCAATCTCAAATTTGAGTAGAGAACCATAAAGGTTCTAATCTCGAAAATCGTTTGAGTAGGAAATCACACAGGTTTCAATCTCGAATTAGAGTAGAGAACCACAAAGGTTCTAATCTCGAAAATCGTTTGAGTAAAGATCGGCTACAGTGTAAATCAAGTAGAAATCAACTACACACTAAATTCCTTAAGACTGTTATTCTCAGGATTAAATAATCGGAAAAAGGAAGAAAGAACAAAACCAGAACTGAATAAAATCGACAAAAGGGAAAAAAACAAACCAAGGCAACAGAATACACTGTTTTTCCTTAAGGAATTTATTCCCCCCATAGTATCCAAGGTTATGGAATAATCCCTCCCAAGATAAAACGGTTTACTCACCGGTGTAGTGATACTCCAAACGCCGATGACTTGCAAACTCAAATCCGGACGAAATCACACTTATTGTTTTGATACGAAATACAGATTTTTTTATAAAAGGAAAAGAAAACAACTGGCAGGAAAGCGAAGAGAAGAATTGTTGGAAAACTCTGATATTGCACTCTTTAAAATAAAAAGGTATTTTTCTTATTTATAGAGAACGAAAAGGTACTTCTGAAAGGGTGCAACTTATTCATAATCGAAAAGGTAGTTATGAAAGGTTGCAACCTATTCATATCACAAGGGTGTGTCTTTATCTGAATAGGCACAATGGTTTGATAAATCTAATTCCCATTCACACCCTTTATTTCCCAACACTACTTACGTTGGTCTCTATATGTTGTTCTCTTCCTTTACATAGATCTAGGGTTGAAGCCATTAAGTTTAGTTGATCAAAGGCAATCCTTAGCAAACATTGATTATCTGAAAAACTACGGACATTATAGAACCAATCCTTAGCAAGAATGTAATTACTTGAGCTAGTCGGAAGTAGTAGAAGGATGCCTAGTTGCCTTTATGTTGCCTGAAATAAGTTCAAAACATCAACCTCACAGTAAGAGAATGGTACTAAGTTTCAAAGAAATCGTAACCCTTTTAGTAATCTTTGAAGTGTTCCAGCCACAACTAAATCTGAAGATACAAGCATCTCAAAACGTAAAAGGTAGTTTATTCTTGAATCCCTAGAAATAACATAAATATCCACAATATTAGTATTGGTCATCTATGCTTTACAACCAATTGGTTGGTTATTATTTTGACATAATTATTTAAAATTATTCTTTATCTTATTCATATTTGTTTAATTAATTGATGTATAAGATAAAGTTTAAGGGATGGATGTACATTGCATATAAAATTATGATGAAATCATAATTATAAAATTCATATTACATTTTTATATATTATCCACAAATTGTTATTTGTCAGTATTAAACCAAGATTGGATATTAATAAAGCAGAAGATTAGGACATATGATATTTCTTCCTTATGAAGGAAATTTTCAATTTTATAGATTAAAATATAAAAATACTTAAATAAATATGTAAACGCTTGTTAGAAAACAAGTTCATTTAACTCACCCAATATGTGAATCTCATTTAGAACATTACTTATATACCTATAGAAATTCTTGTTGTGATTGAAAGTGATAATTTGACTTATCATATATGACCTATCTTAATAACTGCTAAGCCAATCTATCTATATGTGTGTCAATAAAGTATATGTAGATAGGAGATCATATTAAAGGGGCTCTTTTTTTTAGATCTAACGAATTGGATAAATTCCCCCTAAAGATTCACATCAGAATACTGCGAGTTGATGAAAGTTACTTCAAAAAAAAAAGAAGGTCAAATTTATGAAAATAATGTTTATAAATTGGATATGTAACGTCGAATTCATGATTTTGAATTCTACTTATATAGAGGATAAATCAAAAGAAAGTGAAAAAAATCCAAGAACAAAAAAGAAGAAGACAAAAGAAAAGAAAAAGCCCAGATGGAAATAACCAAAGCCGGGGATAGCATCAGATTTGCCTAAGTAAAAAGAAGGTGTATTTTATTAACCCACTCTAGTCTTAGAAAATATATTTTGTTACCTTCATTAATAATAGTTAAAAATATCATTCGTATGCTATTTTTTTTAATTTCCTAAATGATCTGAAGATTTTACAAATTAGAATAGAGAAATGCATGTTAAATGCACCTATAATGGAGTTCAATTATCAGAAACAGAATTAGCTCAGTTGGTAGCTATTATATATAACATAAATTATATAACAGTAGTTGAATGATCAAGGGTTAGTCATAAAAAAATCTCAAACTTCACTAAATTTTGTAAACTAGCTAAAACATTAAGACGTGTCACTAAAATGTTTCATCTTTCACTTTTTTAGCAAAAGTAGCCCAACATTAAGTTTTATATTATTGTGGATAATGTGATGAATAATGTTAGGTTAGTATTCTTGTCATGTCACTGTTGCATATTGTATTTGTATCACGTATGAATTTTATTATTTAATAAATTAAAAATATCAAACACATTAAAATAATTATAAAATAAACATTTGAAGGAGTGTATAATTATTTTAAGGTTTTTGGCATTTTTATTTATTAAATAATAAAATTCATACCTAACACAAATAAAATATGCGGTAGTCATGTATAAAAAAATGCTAATGTGGATCCACATTAACAAAGAACTTAACATCGGACTATTGTTAATAAAAATTGAAAACTAGAGCATTTTAACTCCACTTTTTAAAGTTCATGTTATTATTGCAAAATTAAGTAAAGTTTATAATTTTTTAATAATTAACGCAATGATTAATATATGATTTATTACCACTAAAATTATTAGGGAAAATATTTTATTATTCTTGATTGATATGGATTTAGGACAGCCTTGCCTAAACTGGAATGATACTTTAAAAATAGTTTCAAATGCCATTAATAGAATTAATTACTAATAGTGGAGATTAATATGACTAGACTCAAATAAAATAGATAATATTTCTATACACTATATTTAAATCCAAATATTTTATTATAAAATAATAAATTATAAAAAATCATGTATTAAAAGATTAGTCAAAAACAATTTGATATTCTTAATATTTGTGTGGACATATTGCATTATTAGATGCTCTTCTTGATCTATAATTATAAATTATTTAATTAAAGAGATAAGAATGAATTAAAGGAGTTTAATTTATATCTTCTTAAATATGATTTAGGGTTATATTTTATATCTAATACTAATATTTTTAGGAACCTAATAGGACTCACAAAAAAATGGTTAAAGAGAGAAAAGGTAGTCTAATCAATTTAAACTTGATTGTAAAGCTTGATAAACTTTAAGATTAAATATAAACTATTTGACAAATAAAGACTAGTATTATATATTCAATCATATTTAGGTTTAGTTAGTATTTTATTAGAATTAGTTTAAATTCTAATTAAAGTTTAATTAAAATTAAAGCTAATTTTTAACCAAATTATTAAAAGGATCGAGTCCTATTATAAATAGTCGTAGGCTCTAAAAAAGCCAACACTTCTAGCATATCCCTTTTTACATTACTTACAAAGTTCTTTAAAGTAGTTCATGTAGATATTGTTAGAGGTTTGACGCTTATACGACTATGGTGGTGATAAAACTAATTCAGAAATTAGTTTGAGGGAAGTTATAAGAAAAGCTTGAGGAAAAGAGTCAAGCTTCATAGAGGTATAAATTTTTATTCATGCTTTTAGGATATTTTATGCTTTATTCAAGTTATATAATTTAGAGTGATTTTGACAGAAATTAAATGAAAATTATATTTTTTCAACTACTCCCAAAATCAAATCATGTCGTAATTTCTCAATAGTGGTATCAAATCCAACTTTAATTTTATAATTTTATAAAGATTGTTTGATTGTTATTAATTAAGATTCACAATTGAAATTGCAAATGTTACACATCATAAATCCTGAATAAAATTAGATCTAATTCATTAATAATTCAATAATCCTATAATCAAACTAGATTTAATTGAAAGTAAAAATTCACAAAGAATTATGATCAACTTTTAATTTTAGAATTTAAAAATTTCTAAGAATCCAAAACTCTAGAAATATGAATTAAACATTGTTAAGTTTTGAATGTCTATTGGAGATGAAATTGAGTTTTTTCACTATCTTCTAAACTAATGGCCCCAGCCTCGACACTAGTCTTGATGAAGAGGACCAATAGTCTTAGGTTTGTGGCTTGTTTTCTTTAATAAGTTAATGGAGATTTTAGGTGGTTGTGTTTCTAGTTTTTGTAGTTGCCAATGAATAGTAAGTGTGACGCTCCAACAATTATTAAACCACAATTATCCAAATTGTTCCCAAAGCAGAACGTTAATTACCAAAATCATCATTAGTTCAAAAAAAAAAGAATGTTCATCACTAACAAAAATTTATTTGTACAAGCACGACTAATCCAAACTGTCACATTCAAAATTATATACAATAAAACAAGTTTGTTCAATTTAATTTGCCAGCCCACCTAAACTCTATTTTTTTGATCACATGTATTGGGGTTATCGACAATCTCTCTATTTCTTAAGAAAATAATAGCAAGGGGTGAGTTGCCTACTCAGTAAGGGCAACTGACCTTATCCATAAAATCAAAGATATATATATACAAGTGATTAAAACATACATATAATATTGAAATACACAACATTACTTTACTTATCCGAACAATTAACAAACATCTAAAATTTTATCAAAGAAATGATTAGACTAATATTATTTTATTACTACCATTTATGTTTTATCTCATAATTCACTAAATTACGTAGGCCCTGTTTAACCTAGTAGACTTACATTCAATAATTTGCTAACTCATCTCTGCTCATCATAATCTATCACTGAGTGGAAACATAATTAGATGTATAAATATAAGCAGAGGATACCTTAATTTTTCAATCTAATTTGGTACCCTAGTACTGCTCTAGTTACTAGCCATAGACATAAGATATCCCTAAGACTTAGGATATCTTGGTACCTCTCCAGTACTTAGCCATCAACAAAGGACATCCTCGGGACTCAATATATCCCAGTACCTACTCCAAGGATAAAAACCTAGCCATCGCTCGCTCATTTTTAACCAACCTATCCATCTATGGCAATGGAATGTAGACTAAACCACATATTCACTATTTACACCATATATTCACAACCTAATATAAGTCATTCTTTATTTAATTAACACTTTTTTTACCTAATTAACAAGTAATACACCTTATAATACATAACAAAATATAAAAGCAATGTAAGTTATACTTTGTTAATTATTTGTGAAATAAATAAACATAATTCTTATATGTAACTATTAATCATTAATTAATGACTAATTCAAAATATGATTCTCTATAAAATAATTTTTAATAAAAAATTCAAAGTTTCAAGAACCATACACTATTCTAAGAGTACATGCTAAGATTATCCTTACCTGAATTTCATACTGAACTAATTGATAGTCCAATTTACTTCTTAATCTAACCTTTAGACCTAGACATTACAAAATTTTATTAAATTGATTTAAGAAAAATTTTCAACTCAATTATACTTAATAATCCAATATTATTCCCTTTTCTACTTTGCTTTTAATTATAAAAATATCCATAATTAACCTAACCATAATAATTACTAACCTAACAATGGTAATTACTAAAATACCCTTAACTATTTTACCCTCATTTATTTTTTATTAATACAAAAATACACTCTTGGAATTAAATTCCAATTTTACCCTTAAATTTTAACATTTCCTATTTTTCCTTTTAATATAACTTAAATTTTCATAAATTGCTTTCTTCACCCTCTCCTCTTCTCCTACATCTTTTCTTTCTCATTTTCCAGCTACCTTTTCTCCATTTTTATTTTTTACCATAACTTCAATTTATTGTCCCAAATAATCACAATATACATTCCAACTATAAACTAGTTTAGGCTGACTAGAAATCATAACAAAAGACACATAATTGTTGCTAGAAAATTTTTACCTATGTGAAGTCTAAGCCTTCCTAAGGGATTTTATGGTTTTTAACCTCCACAGTTTCCTCATAATATGCTGCAAAACAAACAAAATGAGGGAACAAATGAGAAAAGTTTCACATGGAGGAGAAAGATGGTGTATTTAAACACTTGTTAGAAAAGTGGAGAGAAAGATGAAGAAGACAACTTGTTTTTTGCTGGTGACTAAATGCCCATCTACAATCTTATTCTTTATATACCCCTCCATTTAATTGTTTTAAGGGCTCGGTTAGTTGTTATGGCTAGGCTATTTGTTTTTCCTTTTGTGGGCTTTAAAGTAAGGATTTTATAAAAAGTGGTTATTAAAGTTGCTAGATATTCTTGGAGTTCTAGCACTGGTCAGTTGAAGTAGTAATAGGTTAAGGAAATTTGTAGAAGGTGGTAGTGGTTGTGCTGTTCCTCCTTGCTGTATGGATTGATACCAAGAAGTCAGAGTTGGCAAAATTTGTAGTGACTAATACTTGAAATGCTAATGGTGTTGACAATTATTATCGGGTTTGATACTTAGCTAAAGTAATAATGGCCACTCGTTAACTTCTCACTTAAGTTTTTTTTTACTGAAGGAGGCAACTTCTTACTAGATGATAGTAGTCTAACTGATGGCGGCAGTGACAAACACAAATGGTGGTGGTAGTTAAGGTTTGTTACATAGGGGCTCAAGCTTCCTAACACAAAGAAAAATGATGTTTGTGGGTTTAGGCCTAAGCCCGATATGAAAATTTCTACTATGGTCATACCAAAGCCCGAATGGGTCTAAATCATATGACCTAAGCTCCTATCCGATTGGGCTCAGGCGGTACGAAGTCTAGCTGACATTTTTTTAACTAAAAATAAAATATAATATTGCTTTACTCAAAACTATATTATTTTTCCAAAACTTTGGGCTTTAAAGTAGGCCAAACTTAGATTGTTTGAACTTAACCTGAACTGAAGTTTGAAGTTAAAAAAAAAGTCTGAGCTATGTTCAGGCTTGACTTAACCAAAATCAAAAGAATTCTTATTCAACTTTGATTGAAGCACATCTTCACTTAATTGCCTAAACTTAATTAAACTTAGCAAATAGGCAAAATTTTGAAATTAGGAATAGGATTTGGTCTATTACAAGATAAAACTTTTGCCTTATTCTTGAATTTGGAGTACTTGGCCTGATTCAAATCAAATTAGACGTTATGCAATTTAGGTTCTTATTTCTCCTATAATTCGAAGGAATTAAGTTTTTTAAGCAAGCTATGGCCTACTTTTCTTAGGCTCTTTAGACTAGGCTTAAGCCTATAAATTAAATTTATGACTTGAATCAAGTTTAAGCCTTATAGACCTCAAACCTAGCTCAACCCATAATATCCTTATTTTTTAATGCTATAATGAATTAGTCTTTTATGCTTTAGTTCTAATAATTGACATCCTTGATCTCATTTTTCTTAAAATAGTTACCAAAGGTATAGGATATGCATCCAAACACATATTGCTCATATCATTTCCTTCAAAGCATGGGTCATTTATAAATCATGACCTATGTAAGAAATTAATTTCAATAGGAATGAAATTGTCTTAAGTATAAAATTTTAGAAAGAAAGATAAGAATCAACACATAATCCAAATTTTTATAAGAATGCAACTTTTTTAAAAGACAACTATATTAGATTATGTCCAATACCATTAATGAGACATAAATTATCATTAAAATAAATGAACGTATATTACATTTGGTCTATTTGAATTTTTCATATTTTGATAATGATGCGTGATTTTCTATTATCAATATTGTTAAATATATCTGTTAATACAAATTCTTGGTCTTGAAAGGATCTTAAGAGAGTAATGAATTAGGTGGTTATATATTTAAAATATTTTATGTCATAATGAAAGTTATGATTAATTGTGAAATGGAAATTCAATTGCAATATAATAATCACAAATATTAGTTAAGAATCAAGCATAATCAAATTCTTAGTCAAGGAAGAGATGTGACAAACTTGATTTTATATTGGTTTGATTGATAACATTAGCTTATATTCACTTTCCAAATAGTTTCACTTAAAATTTTGCTACCTTCTTCTTTCAATTAGACAAAAAAGAATCATTATACAAGCTCTTCCTTTTTCCTAAGTGAATAGGATCCATAATATTTGATTGTTATTATATAAACTTGAGAACTTACCTTAATTGTATACAACAAAAAGAGTTCGTATCTTTTCACACTTTAATTCTCAAAGATCTTTAATGACATCGAAAAAGTAATCGAAAAAGTAATTTATTCAAAATGATGCATAGATAATTTATAGTAGTTTGGTACTCTTTGGTCTACATCTAATCTTAAACCCCACTTGAGAATTACAATCTTCTATCACTCTTCTTTTTTTAAAAGAAGATAAAATTACTAAAACTTGTCTTTTTGAAAGGCTTAAGGAAAACTCTCCATGGTTTTGATTCAATGGTGAAAATAAACTAACACAAAACACGTCCTTCAATTGTAAAGAGAAATTGTTTAAGTTCTAACCATTCAAAACTCTTTTTAATACATTACTAAATTCATGATCTTTCTCTAAAGTTATTTAACACTCATATTACATAAAGGTTATTTTATTATAGCACAATATCATTGATCCTTTTAAGACTTTATTTTTGTTGTTACTATTATTTTTCTTTTCTTACTTGAATTTATGAAATCTTTTTGATAGGATTTCACCTCCTAATCATTATTAAGACTATTCTGTTCCTTATTAGGTGACATATGAATGTTCAAGCTTGATTCTTATAAGTACCATCATCACCAAAGTATGTTCTTTAATCTATCGTACATTAAATGAATTGGTCAAAGAAGATGAAACTAGTTATTTGTAATCATTTCTCCTAGATTTTTATATCTCACAACAACTATCACTTTTGGATACATTTTTGGTACAATTTAAATTTTGTAGTTAAAAGTACCTCCATGGCTATGAAATTTAAAATTTGTAGCTAAAAGTAACTTTTTGGCTATGAAATCCAGAAATCATAGCCTATTGAAACAATACCTCAAAAATTTTATCTTCACAAGTTTTTTAAGACCATTAGCGACGTATTTTTAACTATAACAAAATTTTTTTAGCTAAAAGTCAAATATGTTCCAACTATCAGCTATGTTTTTTTATATTCGTAATAGAAAAGTTTTAGCTGCCAAAATATTTTCGTAAGTAAAAGTTAAAGTTCCATCTATCAATTATGTTTTCAAATTTTTGTATGGAAAACATTTTTCTACAAATATATTTTTGTAGACAAAAGAAGAAGAATAAAAAAAGTGTTAAAGACATCTTTTCTCCATTTAAATGACATCATTTTTTAGATTTATATCCCAAACGACAAATCTATGAAGTCTTTATATTCTTCTTTTCTTTCGTACTCTAACTATTTCCTCCTTTTTTGCTATATGCATGTGCATGTTCCTCCTCTTATTGCTATGGCTACTTACTACTATGTGCATGTTCCTCATCTTTTTTCTTTTTTCATTTAAGTAAGCTTTTCCTCTATTTTTTATCTTCCTCATTGAATTAGGTTTTGCAAATAGGTTTTTCATCTTGTTCATGAAGGATGAATGATGATTTCAAATTACCACTGATAAAGACGTCGCCTTCACTAGAAAGTTGTCTGTGTAGAACCCAGGTAGTTTGGGTTCTGGCAATATCAGATTGTCACTATCCAGTACTAATACAACTGAAGACATTGGAGGTTTTCTTTTGGTCTTTTTTGTACTAACAAAAGTCCAACTTGAATTGATATAATAACTTCTGATATGGGAAGATCACTTTCTATCAAACCATCCATTAGTTTCATAGGCCTTCCTTCAGTTCATAATATCTATTCCTGAATAATTCCCTTATGGTATATTCTTTCCCATTATAAAACTTTAAGGACTTTATTTTGCATCTACTTTGAACTTCTTCCATTGCTTTAAATTTTTTGAACATAGAAAATACTTATACTTTATTGCTTAGGAAATATAACCAAGACATCTTTAGTAGATCATCAATGAATAGCAAGAAATATATACTATCATTTTAGGACTTTATCTTTAGTGGTCCATATAATTCAATGTTAACCAACTCCAATTTTGTTATAACCCTTAATTAAAAACTTGCAAGAAAGGATTTCCTATGTAAGTTTTTGAATTGACTTGAACTACAAACTTCATTAGTCAAATATATTTGTAGTAAATCTCTTATCATACCTTTAAAGTGCATAATATCTAAAGTTGTAAGATTAAAATGCATGTATCTTATTTTTCATAACAAGGAATCATCCTATACCACACAATTTACACTATCACAACGCATGTTCCAATTTAAAGGGAAAATTTTATCAATCATAAAAGGCTTTAGCAATTAGACAGTTATAAAGATCATAAATAAAATAATATTTACTTTTAATAGATTATTTAATAAAAATATTGAGCATTTGAACTACTTTTAATAAATTTTAATCTAAATAAGGTATAACCATTGTCGTTGTATTTGATACCCTATTTTATGTGCCCAATTATTGAAACCTTCCTTAAGCTTACATCATACATTGCCAAGTCTCACCCTTGTTTTGGCTTATCTATCCAAACTGCTGAATATGATTTCATTCTTATTTATGTAACTTGTGCAACCACTATTAATGAACCAAGTAGAATCATTGCAACTTTGATTTGTTTATGAAGCCATGAATAACCTATTAACAATATTCTGTTATTTTTTTGGTGAAATTAGCCTATTGCTGGACCTATTTTTACTGCTAATTCTACTTTTGTTTACATATTTTTCAATTTGATTCATTTTCTTGTAGAATCTACATTGTGTGGGGCCTTTGGTTTTATACCAGTATCCTTTCTCTATATGATTATTTCTTTTTCAGATGTTGCAACTAGGAAACTTACCTTTCTTTCATAATTCATTAGAGTTTATTGTAATGTTTCCTTTTGTAGCCTTATCATAGCTTGACTTCTTCCATTCTTTTTTTATTTTTTGTGCCTAAAATGCTCCTTTATCACCCATTCATCTCTGAAGTTTGATCTTTTTTCTTGTGGTTGAAGTCCATTAATAATTTTAATATCTAAAAGTATCTTCAATTCATATTACTCTTCAACTGAAAAAAATTTGCTTTAAACCTTGTTGGTAAGTTTTATCAATATCGTTTAGTAACCTTTTGATCTCCAAAAATCTTCCTGTAACAACCTTATCTTATTCAAAGTACCAAGGAGTTTAATGTACTCCTTTACTATTTCCTCATTTTTCATCCTTAAAATCTTAATATCCCAGATGTGCTAGTTATCTCCAATAAAAATTGGAGGACCTATCCCTATAGAACCATTTAAAGCTATCTCTCACTTATTTAATAGGTTTCATCGTTTTGAATTTTAGTTTCAGACTTTTTCCTAATTTCATCTAATTAGAATAATCTTATATGCGAGTTTAATGGGATGAATATTGAAATCCCAAATTTCTACATTTCTTTTAGTTGACTAAATTGAAACTAACAAATTTAATTTGTTGTTAATAACTTGGATTAATTTTATTGAGGTTCAAAATTAAATATAATGATTGATTTATAATAAAATGAAGAGAACGATCAAATTTATGTTGATTTTGTGCATTAATAAAGATTTCATCAACCTATCCAAAGCTTTATTTACTTTAAGATGAGTTGCATTATATATGTTTAATCTGTTGTCAACTTGAAAAATTCCATAGCTTATTATATTGTGTTCAAATGAACTATGTATTAGTCATTTTATATGAAAATGTTGATCACAAGTATGATTAATATGCATTATAACATATCTGGAATTTTTTTTCTTTCCTTATCTTTTATATGTAGCCTTGTTCAGGGTTATTCTTTTTACCTTATGCTTTTATGTGTGGCCTTGTTCTAGGAAGGTTGATTATCATTGTAAGAAGATTAATTGTCCTAATAAGTTTGCAAAATACCTCAATTGATTACTCAGGTGGCTAATCGATACATTTAAGTGCAGTCTGTGTTCTATATTTGTTGTAGGTTTTATGCTCTAATTTAGTAAATGATTTTGAATTCAATCAATTTAAAATAATTCACCAAAAGAAGATGAATGTTTAGGGAGGAGTTTATCAACTTCATAATCTGCTTTGGTAGGTTAGTATATAAGATTTGAAAAGAGAGGAATATTAGTTTAGGCAATTTCATATGTTTCATGTCAACAGTAGGTTAAAGTGACAAACTATTAGACATTCATCCACATTCTTTAATTTTTATTCAACTCCTTGTCGTCACTCTAAGTATTTGATTTTAACTTAAATAATAAACTCTTAGGCATTTAACCACATATTTTATTTCTTTTACTATAACATCGTTTTAAAAATTACTCCCAATTTTCTTTTTTAAATCCCTAAATTTATAAAACTTTTTCATAAATGGGTATAGCTACATTGGCAAGTACCATAGGGTGTTTTACACCTTTTCTATTTTACAATTAGATTATAAACTCAATTTTCTAGTTATGAACTTTTTAATTCCTTTTTCTTTAGTTAGGACCTTTTCAACAGCTTGTCCTGTGATGATGTTGATCATATTGCCTCAACCTTTTCTATACCTTACTTTATGTTGGGCCCCGAATTTTTTATTATTATTTTAGTAAGCATGAATTGGAAGTATTAAATGCAAGAATTAAGATTAAGCTAGAGTATAGTATGGTGTAAGTTAAATTGAAGAATTAAGAATGCATAAGGGTATTTTGGG
>JAOQMS010000002.1:28870186-28899755 GCA_027563885.1 Erythroxylum longipes | reverse complement strand
CATGAGTTGTTTGATAAAGAGATAATTTTGTGAAATAAGTACTTAATGATTTTTCAAGCAAGATTACTATGGTTTTTTTAATTAAAAAAAGGGTTTTCTGCTTGTTCTTAATTATAAACCTGTTACCCACGAGCTTAAATCTTACCCCTTCCCAATTCTGTCTCATTCAGGTGAAGAACAAGAAAGTATGTAAGTCAAGAGTCAAGGCAAATCTCTGCAGTCTGCGTATTTTGTTTTGTTTTAAAGTTAGTTCTACAGAACAATGCTTTAGATGCATTTGAGTAAATTCCAGTTTTTGAAACCTTGTATTTGGACTATGTTGTAAAGGGGCTCGAAATTCCCACTAAAGCGTTGTAAAACTAATATTTGTTTGAGGATGAATGAAATGTATGTATGTTCCGCTCATGATTACGACCACTATTAAGTTTCACGTTACATGTGTTGACCAAATGAATTAGAGGCTTTGAGAAGCAGTTGGTGTTTATGATTTTGTGTTCTGTTCTTGGAATTGAATGAATGAGGGTGGTTGAGAGGAATTATGTCTGGTTTGAGTGAGGTAGATTGTAAGAAGAAGACATAGACTCCAGGAACCGTTTGTACTGACGTCATGCATAGGCGCAAAGGAAAAACATAGACGAAAGGAATCATCTGTGATGACGTCACCCACAGGCGCAAATGAAACCAGACGACACGTCAGCATACAGACGACACGTCAGCACACAGACGACACGTCAGTACACAGATGCAAGGAATCGTCTGTGATGACACGCTTTAAGACAGATGACAGAAAGACAGACGAGGGGTAGTCAACATAGACAAAGAAAGTCAACTACAGACGATAAAACACAGACCATAAGCAAATTCAGATGATGGGCCTAACATAAACGATACAAAGAAGAAGTTAAGGCCATTACATTGGACAGTTGTTTAGCTGAAGTTAGTTACAAAATTTAATTAAATAAAGGTATTTCAACAAGAAGTGGGTATCAAGGATCAAGAAACAGTTAAGGACTTGGACTATGTACAAGACACGGGACAAGATGGTAAGAAGAGATCAAGATGATAATCCGCCTTGAATAAGGATTGTCCAGATAGTAAGCTAATAAGGGTTCTTTGGAATAACCCTACAGGGTAATAAGCTCACGTTTTATGATACTCTGGATAGTTGGGCTCCGAAAACGGGGTCCAACAGTTGTTGGTATCAGAGCACGAGTTAGACTCCGAAAACGAGATCTAACACTTTATCTTTAACATTCCTACTTTTAATCAAAATGTTATTCATATTCCAATCAAATTTTCATATTCTAATAATTATATCGCTACATGGACAAAAGTTGGATGACTCATTAGAAATGGTCCAATATCATGATGTAGATAATAGTGATAATAATGACAATGTATAATATGGAATTGGAGAAATGTTAGAGGATGTGGGTACTTATATGAAGACTATGGATGATAATACTTTGCCTAATAAATTAGGTAGAATTACATAAAACAATTTTGAGAAGTAATTGAAAGTTGCACAAGAAGAATTATATCTAGGTTGCTCTAATTTCTCCCAACTATCTTTGTTGTGAAGTTGTTGCATTTGAAAGTATAATAGGTGGAGTAATAAATCCATTGGAGTTTTGATTGAGTTGCTTAATGATACATTACCAATTGGTCACAAATTGCCCAAGTCTTACTATGAAGCAAAAATTAGCATATATATCAATACGTGCTTGTAAGGATGATTGTGCTATCTTTTAGAAGGAGTTTAAAGATCTTTAAGAACGTCCTATTATAGCATATCAAGGTGGCAAGTTAATGATGGAAAAGTTAAAAAGATACCCTACCAAATTTGAGATACTGCCTTATTAAAGCATGATTATAAAGGCTTTTTATGTCAACAAAAAAAAGCCATACATATGAGGTGGCATAAAAAATAAATGCATCGATGATAATGTTATGCGTCATCTAGCAGAATTAAAGGCATGGAAATACTTTGATGAAAAGTTTCCATAGTTTGTAGAGGATTTTTGTAATGTTCGAATTAGGTAGCCTCTGATGTATTTAATTCATTTAGTAATATGAATACTTCTTACAACATGTGACTGGTAATTCTTGTGCCATACAATATACCACAATAGAAGTGTATCAAAGAGCCTTTTTTCTTATCTTCTTTACTTATTGTAGGACTCACTGCTTCTGGTAAGGTTATCAATCTATACATGCAACCACAAATTTATGGTTTTATTATAGGATCCACTACTCCTGGTAAGGATATCAACGTATATATGCAACCCTAAATTAATGATTTAAAGCATCTCTAGGATGTTGGATTGGAAACTTATGATGTTATTGAAGGTGAAAATTTTAAAATTCATATAGCTGTTTTATGGACTATAAAAATATATCTAGCCTATGGAAATTTATCTAGATAGAGAACTAAAAGGTATATTGCCTGTCCTATATGTAATTATTAAACCTATTCAATAAGACTACAAAGTAAAATATATTATATGGGACATCATTGTTACTTGGAACATAGGCATAGATGGCAAAAAAGTAAATTGGTTAATGGAAAAGTTGAATATAGTGAAGCACCTTTGCATTTGTCAAGTGATGATATGCTTGGTTAACTATCACATTTGCAAGATTTATACTTGACTAACACTTAAATAATAAAAAGCGAAAGTGAACTTTTCTTGATCTTAATTGGAATAAAAAAACTTATTTTTCAATTTACCATGTTGGAAGGAATTTCTATTAAGACAAAATCTTGATGCCATGTATATGGAAGAAAACATTTTTTAGAATATTTTAAGTACATTGATGGGGATTGATGGAAAATCGAAAGACACAAATAAAGCTAGATTAGGTTTGGAAGACATGAATATAAGAAAAGATTTTCATTTGAAAAGGAGAGATGATGGATCATATATGATTCCACTTACATGTTACACTATGTCCAAAAAAGAGAAACAAAATTTTTGTCAACTTGTTAAATTGGTTAAGTTTCCTGATGGGTATGCCTCTAATATAGCTTGTTGTTTCAATACTATAATGTTGGAAAAGTTTTTGGTTTAAAAAGCTAAGATTGTTGTGTAATTCTACAACGACTACTTCCTGTTAGATTTGTGGATGTTTATCGAAGGATGTGTATGTAATTTTGTCACAATCGGGATTTTTAAAGCAATTATGTTGTAAGACACAGAAAGTAAAAGAACTTGAAAAAATGAAAAAATAAATAGCTTTGATTATATGTAATATTGAACTAGTTTTCCTACCATCATTCTTTGATGGTATGATGTATTTGGCAATTCACTTGTCATACAAGGAAAAACTTAATGGACTAGTTCAATTTTGATGGTTGTTACCAATTGAGAGGTAATTTGTATGCACTTATGCAATTTTTGTCTTAGGGTATTATTTAGTAACAAATGCCAATATTTTATACTTTTTTAGGTTTTCAAGATTTCTTAAGCATTACGTTCGTAATAGAGCTCGACTTGAAGGCTCTATTATAGAGGCTTATGTATCGAATGAATGCTTGATTTTTTGTTCTATATATTTAAAGAACGTGGAGACACGATTTAATAGAGAAGAACATAACTTCATTTTTAATCAAGATGGTGGCTTCTGAGTTTTCTCCCAAAAAGTAAGGCTAATTGGAATCGGAAGATAAATGTAGTTAACTAAAGAGGAACTCGAAATTGGCCATTGGTAAATTTTAAACAACCGTGAGTAAGTCGATTTATATATGAAGTATGTATATTACTTTTGATTCATTATTTCATAGTTAAATTTAGCATTCAACCTCTATTTTCGTACATAAATTTACTTTTTTAAGTAGAGAGCATAAATGTGATATTAAAAGAAAAGGAGAGGTTAATATTGAAGAAAGGCATAAGATAAACTTCTTATTATGGTATAGGACACAAGTAAGTTTTTCATGTAATAAAATGAAAAAATGAATATTGTAGGTGAGATTACAATATTAACTTGTAGTTTTATTTTTTAGATGATACAGTAACATACTCATAAATTGCCATAAGCAATGACAACATTATATGCTTTAACATGTGGGCCTCATATCTCTGGGGAAAAAAAATATAGGTTACATTGTTAATGGAGTTAGATTTCACATAAAAGTGCATGATAATTGCCTTAGAAGCCAAAATTGTGGGGTTGTTATTGAGAGATAGCATAAGGATGATTTTACTGACACTTTATAGTGTTATCTCTTGAAATAATTGAGTTACATTACATTAAGGATAAAAAGGTTGCTCTATTTAAGTGCAAATGATTTAATCTTAGTGATAAAGAAATTAACATAGAAGTAAGTAACAATATTACTAGCATCAATGTTAGTAATACATGGTATGAAAATGAACCATTTGTGCTTGCAAGGCAAGTGAAACAAGTATTCTATCTTAATGACACTATATTAGGCACCAATTGGAAACTTGTGCAAAAGTTTCAATAATGAAATCTTTTGGATTTCATTAAAAGGTAAAATGGTTCAATAGGTGAAGATGGTGATGAAGTATAAAAAAGATTGAATTATAACTGAATAATGTACCTCTCAAAATTGAAGATGAGGATATATCATCATTCCATAAGAGAGATGCTAATCTCGATATACTAGCATGAGAGAGATCACTTTTCAAGTTACATAATTATTATAAATCTTTTCCTTCTGATGAGGAGGCATGAACCCATGTTCCTAAACGAATGTCTGAAAAATGGTGGAATAGTTTATATGGTTACTAGGCTGACCTGAGAGTTCAAATTTGATTTCTTTGTAATTATGTTTTCTTACGTTGATCTTTTTAGATGACTTTATTAAGTAGTGCTCTAAAGGCAATCACCTTAAGTACTTTTTTATACTCTGTATTTTGATTAATAGAGCAAAAGGCAATTTTCATTAATTTGATGTTTATTTATTTATGAATTGAAGTCATTCTTAAATCGAATTAATGAAGTCTATGATACAAAACATAACATGAATGAAATCATGATGAGATCATAAAAATGAGATTCCTATCATGTGCAATTATGTTAGTATCTAAATTATCCCTAGTCATAAGATAAATGAGACAGGACATTGTTAATTTTGATAGACTAGCACATGTTATACTCCTTGGTTTGATCAAGCAGTGGATCTTATAAACTATAAGCATCAGATGTTTAGAGTTAACATGTGGATGCTTACTAAGAGCAGTAAGTACATCGGATGACCTATTATGAAATTGTTATACAGATGATCTATTAAGTGTCAGTGATTAATCTCATTATAGCAATGGTACAAATATCCTTGACTTGAGGTACTCAAGGGTATCTTCGATACTGATCCTGTGCTTTAACACCATTCCTTGTTGCCTCAAGATGAGGTTGCTCGTAGGGTAGTGATTGGGTACAGCTATTGGTATTCGAAGGTAATTAGGTAGCCAATAGGGGATGCACCACTCCTAATAGAAGGAGATGATACCCATGGCCTCTTATCGAGGTCATTACTCGGGAGTCTCTAGTCAGAGGAATTATGTGTCATAAAGAGAGTCTTCAATGACACATAGAGTAATAAGATCCCCAAGATAAGAATTAACATCACTTGGACTAGATCTAACATAATCAGTCTAATAGGAGTTGACACATAGTCTATACTCCAAACCAAGTGGGGTATAGTATGGTGAAGGGATGAATTGCACGGTAATTGACTATTGAAAGGTTTGTAAGTCAGATAATTAACTATTAAAGAGTTCGAGCATTAATCCACTTACATTTTGATAAATTGGAATCATGAAACTCTTCATGATATGCTCGAATTAAGAGTTAATTCAAGTGACCAAAATAATTGGAAACCTAAGGTCACACATAAAATATTGTATGAAAAACAAAGTGTACATTAAGCCACGATTGTGATCGACTTAATGACAGGTGGTACTTCACTTATGTACACATGAATTTTTACCTAAAAAATACGCTCAACAAAAAGGTTAAGGATCTAGAAGAGTTTTGGAAGTTGCGAGGAGTGGTTTTGAGGTTTATTCATGCAATTTTAAGCAATTGTTGGATGAGATTAATTGCATGTAACTTAGTCTTGATCTAACTCTCACTAGAGAATTTACTTGAACTCATGTTGTTTGGTGCTCTAACCACCCTTACACACTGATTTTTATACATGTTTCCATGATCTCTTGAGGCCAAGGAAGGTTTTTGGAGTTTACTACAACCTAAACAAGGAGAAAATTTAAGAAATGAGGAGTATTTGTAAGGTACATATGCTATAATTTCATGTTTTTATAATCTGTTTATACATTCATATGGATTTTGGATTTTCTGGGGATGTCGTGGGGTTGGAATATTGATTCCAACATTTCTGTTGCCTTGCCATGTATTTGATGCATGGACCTATAGCTCTCCAACAGTGGTATTAGAGCAAGTTTATATATGTATAAGATGATCTATTGAACATGTGCAAACTGTTTGTTGGGTTGTGACTGACATGCATGTTGATTTCAAAAAATACTTATAAATTGTAGAAAAATGATTTTTTGATTTTACTTCATAGAAATGTTTATAAGATGTTATATTATGTTTCAGTCAAAGTAAATTTCAATTAAGAGTCATTTGCTATTTTGTAGCGAATTAATCTCCAGTCTATTAATATGATGGTTTCTGGGAATTTTTGGAAAACAGAATACATGTGCTAATTTTGAAAAGTTCGTAATAATTCTAGAAAATTTTTTATAATTTTCTTTCACAGAAATGTTTATAAAGTGTTATATTATGTTTTTATCAAAGGAAAATGCAATTGAATGTCATTTTCTATTTTATTACAATTTTAGTTTCATCTTGATGCATGTATGAAGTTCTGGGAAATGTGGAAATCTAATGAATATGCATGCTTGTAAATTCCAGAATAATTTTATAACTTTTTTAATGAATTTCCTTCATGAACATGGACATATGATGTTGCCATGTGTATGAGATTCTCGACACCTATTTTTTAAGTGAAAAATTATTTATTCTTGATTTTACATGCATACTAGTGGTGTATGGCAAGTGTTAGTGTATATATGATGTGCTAGCAAATTCCACTTAGTTCATAAAGAATTCCTAGGAATTAGTTTTTGGAATTTTTTATTAGGCATATCTAAAATGTGTGTAAGACTTTAGAATTTTTCCAAAACTAATTGAACTTGATTCAATTAATAGATCAAGTCAAAGTCAACACTAGTCAGCTTTTGGAAAGCTGATAGGGCTGACATGTTTGATAACTTATATGTATGTGCTTCGATTAGAAGACCTTAAAAAAATTTTATAAGATAATAAATGTATTATTTTGATGCTAGGAGCATGCTAAGTGCATGTGTTTGAAATTAGGGCTCCAGAAATTTTTCAGACATCAATTCAGTCTCTTTAGTCTCTAGTAGATTAACTCATTTATCATGATAATTTTGGCCATCAAAGTATTTATTGGCTTGTGTCAAAATTGTCTTGATAAATTTGAGATGACCTAGGGATGCTTAAGATGACTAATTAATGCTTGGGAATTTTGGAAATCCTAAGGATTAGTTTAGAATTAATTCAAGTAAAGCATAGCATTTCTAGTGTGACTAGAAAAAGGCATTTTTACTAGAATTAAAGTGTTTAATTTGGACATCAAAATAATTGAATTTTAGGGCTCCTAATCGAATCAAATTCATAATTCGAATTAGCCTACACTAACACTAATACCCGATTGGGTTCAAGAGTTTAATCAAATCACAAACTTTATATGCATAGTCAAGTTACAACCTAAATTAAACCTTTTTTGTGTGTTACATGCATTAGATGCATTTTAAGGGTGGTCATAGACATAGGCCCAATTTAATTGAGTCGTCCATAATCTAAATATATATGTGGTATATATATAATATCATCCAAGTATTGATAAGACCTAAGAATAAATCCCTCAACCAAAATATTAGGACTTACACCTTCCATTGATATGGCATATACCAAAATTCTTTTAGTGTTGGGTTGTTGGGCAAACCCAAGCCTGCTCTACATGAATATGTTCAAATCATTAGATTTCTAGATTAATGGGTTAGTCCTAACTAGAAACATTGATTTGTTGGGCAAACCCAAGGTCAATGTGGATAGAGGCAAAGTTAGGTAGTATGCATGGGATGTATATGCATAAAGAGTTGATAATCCAATGAGTGTGCTAAATCAACAGTTGATGGTTTAAGTTGATAGCTGCATAACTGAATGCAATTGATATGAATGATACCTACCAGTTGACCTAAGGTGACTTGTTGGGCAAACCTAAGGTCATTCTTAGTGATATTGGATATCGACCTATTAGGAAAATTATAATTTTTCTCATATTTGTAGTGAGGGCTATGGATTTAGATAAAATAGTGAGACCCATAATTCATGTGATTAAAGTCCTTATCGATATGCATTTATGTACATTCTAACGCTTTCTCTCATTCTTATAGGTTATTGAATCGCCGCGATGTCTTGGTCCAGTGTGAACTTATGCTTTCTACTTGACTCCAACAAACTCACGGGACCAAACTTCTTAGATTGGCTACAGAATTTGAGAATTATTCTTAAATATGAGAAACTAAGATATGTTCTATATAAGTCACTTCTCGATTGCCCTACTGTTGATGCTTCTGATAAGGATCAGAAATCTTATAAGAAGCTACTGAATGATAGTGAGCTAGTTAGTTGTATTATGCTGGCCTTTTTGTCACCAGAACTACAAAAGAAGCATGAGACTGTGGATGCTCATACCATAGTCTACTATATAAAGGAATTGTTTGATGAGCAAGCTCGGTCTGAAAGGTTCAAGACCTCGAGGTTTCTCTTTCACTCTAAGATGGCTGAGGGATCGTCTCTAGTGCATTATGCGCTGAAAATGAATGTATACTTTGAAAGTTTAGCCAGTTTGGGTTTCATAATGGCTCATGAATTAAATATAGACTTAATTTTGAATGGTTTGACCAATATTTATTCACAGTTTGTGCTTTCAGTTGAACCAAATATCCACTTCGATACCTGAGCTGATTAATATACTCAAAACAACTGAGCAAACTATCAGGAAAGAAAGTACGGCTAGGATGCTGGTGGACTTTGCTTCTGGTTCTCACAAGATGAACTAAAAGAAGAGGAAGTCCAAGAAGCTAGTGAGAGGTGTAGCCAAGAAGAAGACAAAGGACAATACACCAAAGGAAATATACTTCCATTGCAACAAGGAAGGGCATTGGAAGAGGAACTGTAAAGCCTATCTGGAGTCACTGAAGCAGAAGAAGACATTAAATGCTCCACTGTCTACTTCAGGTATGTTATTTATCATTGAGGTTAATACTATTTCTGACCATAATATTTAGGTATTAGATACCAGATGTGTTCACACATATGTGTTGATATACAGGGCCTCAGGGATAGTAGATTGCTCAAGAAAGGAGAGATGGACCTACATGTGGGAAATGGAGAAAGAGTTGTTGCATTAGCCGTAGGAACCCATGTTTTGTATCTTCTTAGTAGGATAGAGTTAATTTTGGATAATTATTATTATGTACCCGTTGTGACAAGGAACATTGTATCTGTTTCATGTATTAATAAAACAGGATTTCATTTAACTTTTTCAAGCAATGGTTGTTCAATTATGTTGAATGAAATGTTGTATGGTACTGCTACATTATGCAATGGTATTTACATATTAGATATGTGCAATCCAATTTTAAATACCAATGACAATAAAAGACAAAAACGGCATAACTTAAAATCATCTTACTGTCAAAGTCATTTGTAGTTGTCTGAAATGAATACATAAGTTTTATGATTGCAAGTTATACTTCAATTAATAGACACTACATGTTAATTACTTTTTTGTTTTATAAAGTAAAGTGAGAAGGAGCTACATGAAAAACAGTGTGATAGGATCACACTATGTAAAGTTGCTCACTATAAGGAGGTAAAGGATAGAAGAAGCAGAAAATAACCATGTAAGTTTAATATAGTAGTAAGTACTAACATAAGGATTTAATATTGATTTTTATTTTAAAATAAGATGCAAGAATTATTAGAGAAGTTTATATATGAGGAGAATGAGCTTAGTGCAGATGGCATTTATGATATAGTACTACTTGGTACTTAGTTGGGCTATGTGAAAGGCCTTGCCTATGGCCCTAAGCCAAATGTTTCAACCTCAACATATAAAACAATCATTGAACACCTTTGAGAGGAAAATAAGAAGCTTAAGGCTACATAACAAGCTAAAGCAATTAGGGGATAAGAAAATCTAGCAAAACATGATATGTTATTCCAAAAAAAAATACTTGGCTCGGATTATGATAGAAATGAAGAGGAAAGTATAGGGTATTAATTTTATCTCCTATACTTTTTCTATCACTTCTTATGTGTCCTATAATATAATTTTAATGCTTTTTTTCTCGAATTACAAAAATGATGATGATACAACTATTGACTGATTATATTGTGAATGGTAAAGTTATATGGTGTTGGCTTTAGTCAAAACCAAACATTTACAATATCAATACTCTCACAATATTTTCAGTTGATTTTAATTAGGCTTTTTGGATGATTAGTGGTTCATGGACATGGACAACACTAGGTAGTTGGTTGAGTTATGCTATAATAGTTTTGTAATCCGAGTATGACATATTATAATTTGTAAAATGGTCTTTTTATTTATTGTTTTGTCGTCAAATATATTTGTTCCTATATATATATATATATATAGGAACAAATGATCATCCTTTGTTATATTCTTTTTGTTAGTATAATTTAATGATCCATACGGAATTTTATTTTATATATACAATGTTTGAAATTTTGAATTAACAATATTTTTATTATTTAATTTTATAATAATCAGGTAATAAAAAACATGTCAATACATTATATACAAAACATATTGTTTAATATAAAATGTAACAAATAATATATTACGATATTATTAAAAACATAGCAAATAACATTTGACTATTTTATATAGAATGTAGTAAATAATATTTGGCTACGATATAAAAAATGTAACTAATAGCATTTGACTATGTAACAAAAAAGTAGCCAAAAACTATTAGCTATATTTTATTTTCGTTGTCAATCATTTGGCATCAAATCTGTTTTTACCTAAAAGTAAAATCATATTAATTGTATAGAATGGCCTTTTACTGCCGACATATCATTCCTCGTATTTTTACAAAAAGTCTTCTCTGAAGATTTTGAAAAGTCATTCCCACCCTAACTACCTAATAAGTGTTATTGTTTCATCGTTGTGATCATTATAAGTGCAACATTTTCATGGCTCGATTAACAAAAATAACAATTGATTTTAACTCTTATGGATTAAATTTAAAATGACTCTTGAATGATAACGATGAGTTAAGAGTTTTTAAAACAGTCCAGTTATTACTAGGCCGAACTCAAACTGTAATTAATCTGCTTTGTAAGAATATGGGGCATGCACGTCACTCTTTTTAGATGTATTTTCAGTCGAGCAATAATGAACCAATGGGTATATTAAAAGCACTACATATAGCACATTAAAAATTCCTTTGAAACATGATAAATAATGAGCAAATTCAAACTATACTTTTGAGCTCATTTAGTAAACAAATCAGAGTAAAATTTATAATTTTTGGTTAATCAATGGTCATGAATAGTTCATCTAAAGGTAATTTATATGTTTGGTACTAAACTTATTTTATACACGTTGTATATATAATGCTAAACTTTATGTTAATATTTTTTACTCATAAATTTTACATCTCATTTCAATTATAGTTTGATAAGTTCAAAAAAGTTAACGTATTTAATGTACAAAACTCCCCACTTTGTGGGGTCTAGGGAGGGATATCATGTACTTAGCCTTGTCATTGTATTTCTACAAAGAGGATATTTTCGTGATTTGAACATGTGACTTTATGATTACAAAAAAACAACTTTACCATTTGTGGAATAACAGTTTTAGTTGAAAAAAATAAGTGGTTTAATATGATACAAATCTTTGTGGACTAGGTAAAAACTAATAAAACTGAATTAATACTTATATGAAAGATGTAGAAAATTATGCGACGTACATTTCGAATAAAATGTAACAATCCAGAACTGTCCAAAAGTGAAAGAAATGTAAAATCTGATATCTGATAACTTTTATCCCAATTAACTGTGGCAACCAAAGAAACTTAAATGTTACAATTAATCTTTTTCTTATAAAAAATTATAGAGAAACTGGTAGTTACTTGACAAAGTGACTCATTGGTGCTATTAATATGTTTTATGTAAAAGCATTCTTAATATTTATAGTAAGTAGAGATGTAACTTTTTCATGTACGTGATTTGATTGTAATGATGCCTATCAACAGTGATATCACCCTAAGACCTTTGATCTTAAATTATGGATATATTACCAGCTTTTAGAAATTTACAAGTGGAGTAAAACTATGTCAAAAAAAGATATAATGATGAAATGAGTCATAAACAAAGATAATACTCATAACTAATTATTTTAAAGTTTTGAGTTGAGATATGATACCCTAATTGTGTATATGGAATCACTTGAACCTGATTTAATCTCTCCTCAAACTTTATTAGTATTAAAGTTAGGTTAACAAAGTTTGATGAATAGTAATTCATGGAATGACTCAAATGGCTTTAGATTCATAACTTATTACTTTAAAGTTTTGAGTTGAGATATGAAGTTAAGGCATAATATCTTAACTATATATATGTTCACTTGAACATGGTATAATTTCTCCTAAAATCCTCTCAAAACCTTTCACTATTGACTTAGCGCCACCTAAACTCAAGAAAATTTGTGCAATATTTATGAATATATTCATAATGTACATTTAAAAGAGGACTCAAATATGTTCATAATGTACATTTAGAAGGGGATTCAAGAGGTTCGGGATCTAAAACGACATAAAAATTGTATGACGTGTCACTTGTCTAAAATACGTAACTCAAATCCTACTTTTGTATTTTCTCATGCTATTATCAAAGCTTTATTTGTAGCAAGTGGTACTAGATCAAGTATGAGAAGAATTTTCATGTTGCAAAAATTTTGTAAATTAATTCATTTAAATGTAGGCCATGTTGGGAAACAGAGACAGGATGCGATCTCATACGCAATGGAATATTTAGGAAAACTTTTCATATTTAATTTCCTAAACCCAAAATTACTTAAAATTCTACAACATGATTAACATGTAATTCATAACAAATAATGAATCTTAATCTGTAACTTATTCTAAAGCTTAATCTTTTTCTCATCGTACCCAAACCATTTCCAAAACTAGCTTATCTCAACCATTGTAGATGGACAAAATGTCTGGCCTCTAATGATATCCACAAAATGTGTTAAGAGAACTCTATAACTATTACAAAGAAGGTTAGGTAAGGAGTGTTAGTTCCCTTAGAGCTTAAGCTTATCTATAATAGGTTTTGGACATTATAGTAATTTAATTAAAATTCAATTCTAATTTCAATTAAATTTTAATCAGAATTAAAAATAAGTCTAATTAAATACCAATTATGTCCAATAAGATTCAATTTCTCCTATTGATCCTTATTTATTAAATATTTCATTTTTATGTATAAAGTTTCTCAAACTTTATAATCAAGTCTAACTTGAATAAAATATCTTTTCTCTCTTCAACTTATTCTTTGTGTGTGACATATTTTGTTTTTAAATATGTTGACAATTAATGGATCTAAACTATAACTATAAATCATATTTAAGATTAGATAAATTAAAATTCTTTTATTTATATTTAATTTTCTAATCAAATAATGTATATTTATAGATCAAGATTGATGTCTAGCAAGAGATCATAACTACCTAAATATTAAGAAATGTCAAAGTGGTTTTGACTAACCTTTCCATTCACAATTTTTTAGTATAGTTGAATGATTTCATCATACAATATTCTAATTAGATATAGAACATGAAATTAATGTCTACTATATTTGAGTCCAATCGCGTTATTTCTCCCTTGTTAGTAATTGATTCAGTTAATGACATGTAAAAACAACTTTCAAACCGTCATTCTACATTGTTAAATGATTTTTCAAATCAATATTAATTGAGAACAATAGAACATTCTCCCTAATTCTTTAGGGTGATGAATCCTATATTGATCACTCAACTACCTCCATATAGTTTATACTATATCGAATGACTACTGACTGAGCTACATATGATTAGAATACGTCATAAGAAGTATTAAAATATATCAATCCCTATATGAGATAACTTTGAACATCTCAAGTCAAAGGATCACTTATACAATAATCACAATGAGAATTTCTATAGACATAGAAGTAATGTTCTAAATGGAATTTTCATATGACGTCAATTTAGTGAACTCGCTCTCTAATAAGAAATCACGTGTTTGTTTAAGTATCTTCATACTTTATTCTATGAGATTGATTACTTTTTTGTTTAAATTGGACATTAAAAGAACATAAAAAACATTAGCATATGTTTATTTAAGACAGAACATTAAAGAACATAAAAAGACTATCATACGTTCATTTAACTTATATTATTCTTTTTACCTTTCTTTATGTTCTTTTAATATTCGGTCTTAACAGAGCAAGGATTAGGAACAATTTAGGGTAAATACATAAATGAAATATGAATCTTATAATTATAATTTCATCATAATTTTATTTGCAATGTATATTTATTCTAAGGATTTTATCATGTACATCTATATATATATATATATATATAGATATATATATACACACACACACACACATAAATATATAAGATATGCCTTTAACTAATTATTTCACTAAACTACAACCAATAGATTAGATATAGGGCATAAACTAATAAGGCATTAGTACTTCCTAATTACATACTATTTGTATGATTTGAATTTAGAGCGACTGAGCTATGAGATTAGAATAGTTATAATGAAACTAAAAAAATATGATTTTTTAAAAATTTTCTAGAATGTATTCTCTGGTAGATTAGAAATTATCTAAAAACGAATCCCATTCATAAGACAGAACATGGGAGCATATGTTTAAATAGTCCTCTTTTTGGTCATAGGATGACCACTATTTGACTATATGAGATTTGATTATGAAACTTTGTGAGACAACTTTTAGTTGTAGGTAAGATATTAAACTTTGTAAATCCATATTTGAGCATAGTGGACTTGCTTTTCGATTTATCCTGTGGTTTTTCCCTTTAAACTGAAGGCCCATAATGGAGGACCTTCTATATTACAAAGATCTATTTGATCTTACCGATGTGGGAAAAGGTGTGAAGGATGATGCTCCTTCAAAACCTGGAAAGATGTCAAATCGAGAATAGGAAAAATGAAGCAAAAAACACTAGGCATTATTAAACAATAGATTGATATTAGTACATTCAACCAAGTGTCTTAAGAAAAGGAATTTTTTAAAACTGAGGAAGAAGCTAAAAGGTCTATATGACAGGAAGAGTACACATAACAAGGCCTTTCTAATTAAGAGGCATATAAACTTGAAGCTTAAAGCTGGGAAATTTGTGTTATAGCATTTGAGCAATTTCCAGGATATAATCAACTTATAAGCTTACAATAATGAAGATCATCCTTGATAATGAGCTTGAAGCCTTGTTCCTGTCAAGTTTATTATCAGATAGCTAGGAGACACTGGTGGTGACAATTAGCAATTCAGCTTCTAAAAGTGTGCTCTCTTTAGATGTAATCAAAGTGAGTATGTTCAATAAAGACATATAAAGAAAAGAGATGAGAGTTGACAACGTGTAGGCTTTCACAGTAGAAAGCAGAGGAAGGATAAAGAGTAAAGGTTCCAAAGGGCATGACAAGTCAAAGAACTGATCAAACTCTAAAGGTGATAAAGACGTGAAGACATGCTACTATTGCAAAAAGCCAAGAACTATTAAAAGGTTTTGATGCAAGTGGAAGAGGGATTAGAAAAGATAAGACCATCATAATAATAAAGATGATAAAAATATAGCTGTAACAGCTTTAAGTGCAGATGATGAAGTGTCCCTAGTTTGTCAGGCAAGTAAATGTCTCTATATTAGTAAATCAAATCCTAAATGGTCGATTACCACAAGAGCTTCTTATCATTATATTCCAAAAGTAAGTACTTCTCAAGCTATAAGAATTGAGACTTTGGGAGCGTAAAGGTGGGTATTCAAAGTTCCCTTAGGATTGTTGGTATATGTGATATCCAAGTTGAAATAAATGTTGGATGTTTACTGACCTTGAGAAATATAAGACACATCCTAATTTAGGGCTAAATCTATTATCAGCTAATGTGTTAGATCAAGAAGGATTTCAAAACACTTTCAGGGAAATAAAATGGAAATTGTCCAAGGGAGCAATTATTGTTTCTTAAGAAGAGTTATGTTGCATATTGTATAAGACACACTTAAAGGTAGATGGTGGTGGAAAAGTATACATAGCCAAAGAGGAAATTTTTTTAAATTTATGGCATTGAAGATTGGGGCATATGAGTGAGAAGGGATTAAATTTGTTGGCTAGTAAATCCTTTATCTTTGTTAAGAACACACTACCACTTAATCCTTGTGATCATTGTTTGGCTAAAAAGCGATATAAAGTCTCTTTTGAGAGAAGATCAATAATAAAGATAGTGAGATTAGAGCTACTGCATTCAAATGTCTGTGACCCAATTGTCGAGGGGTCACTAAGAGGTAGCAAATACTTTGTTCATTGATGATGCTTTGAGGAAGGCTTAGGTTTACATATTGAAAGCAAAGAGTTAAGTATTGCAAACTTTCTAGAAGTTTTATGTTACGGTATAAAGGGAAGTTCAACGAAAGCTGAAGTGCCTATGAATAGATATTAAAGGTGAGTATACTTGTAAGGTATTTAAAAACTACTGTATATCAAATGGTATTAGATATAAGAAGATCAAACTAGGGACTCCATATCATAACGGTGTTAGTAGAGAATGAAAGAACCATTTTAGAGAAGGTTTGTTGTATAATTCGAATGTTTAAGTTGCCAAAGACATTTTAAGGTGAAGCAGTCTAAACTGTTGTTTATTTAATTAAACAAGCTTCTTCAGTTCCATTGGATTTTTAGATTCCTGAGAGAAAATGGACCAGTAAAGATCCTAAATATCACATATGAGATTATTTGGCTCTAAGGCCTCTAAACATGTACTAAAGGATCAGATATAAAAGCTTGACTTAAAAACTGATACCTTGCATCTTTGTTAGCTATAATGGTAATTAGTTTGGCTTTAAACTATATGATCAAGAGAAACGAAAAGTGGTTAGGAGCAGGGATGTGGTATTCAAGGAGCATGAGAGAGGTGTAAATTTTGTGAGTGAAGATAAAGTTACTCAAATTTGATCATCTTATGATGTAGTTAACTCTTCTCAAATTTCTCCCACTACTTTGTAGTCTATAGGTAAAGGAGAAGAAGTGTGTGACCAAGCACAAATTAATAATGATCAGGTACAACCTGGTAATGATGAGCTATACAAACCACATCCGAACAATGTTAAAGATGAAATTCTAAAGGATAATGAGTAAAACGAGCAATTAGATCCAACAACTGATGAAATACATTTTTGAAGATTGACAAGGGGAAATGCCTTTTAGTAGATATCCGAGTGTAGAATATCTACTGGTTACTACTAAAGGGAGGCCCAGGAATGTGCAAGAGGTTTCATCTTGTGAAGACAGAGATCTCTGGCTTATAACTATAAAAGAAGAGATGAACTCTCTAAAGAAGAATGATACACATGAGCTTGTGAAGTTTCCGAAAGGTAAAAAAGACTTGAAGAAAAAATAGGTTTTCAAGATAAATAAAGATGGTGACAAGCTAGTGAAGCATAGAGGCTAGTGGTAAAAGGGTTCAATCAAAAAAAGGGCATTGATTTTGATGCAATCTTCTCACTATTGGTCAAGATGACCTCAATATAATCAGTACTGGGTTTAACTGCTTGGTTGGATCTTATACTTGAGGAAATGAATATTAAAATTACTTTCTTGCATGGAGATTTGGAAAAGAAGATATATATAGAGCAAGCATAAGGTTTCAAAGATAAAGGTAAAGAGAATCTGGTCTGTAAATTAAAGAAAAGCCTATGTGGGTTAAAATAAGCTCTAAGGCAGTGGTATCAAAAGTTCAATTCTTTTATGATAAATCATGGTTACAAGTAAACTTATACTGATGCTTGTGTGCATTTCAAGAAGTTCAAATTTAAGAACTTAGTCATTCTTCTTCTATATGTTGATGATATTTTTATTATGGGTCAAGATGTTGGAAGTATCCAAAAATTAAAGGCAATTTGCCTAAATATTTTGATATGAAAGATTTGGGACCTAAAAGGAAGATTTTAGGCATACAGATAACTCGGTAGAGGAAGAGGAGGAAATTATGGTTGTCACAAGAAAGGCATATTGAATGGGTGTTAGAAAGGCTCAATATGAAGCATCCCAAGCCAGTTAGCACACCACTGACACCTCACTTCAAACTAACATGCATGTTCGCTAACAAAAACGGTGAAAGTTGGTGTCTTTTATTCCATACTCATCTACAATAAGGTCTTTAATGTATGCAATAGTGTGTACAAAGCCAAATATTGCACATGTTGTTAGGTTAGTGAGTAGATTCTTATGAAATCTAGGGGAAGTTTACTGAGCAGTAGTGAAATGGATTTTTCAATACTTAAGAGGTACTTCAAAGTGGAGTTTTATGTTTTGGTAATGTGAACCAACTCTAAGAGGTTATACAAATGCAGACATGGCTGGAGATCTTGATGGAAGAAAATTCACTTTAAGTTTTTTGTTCAAGATTACAAGGGGAGTCATCTTATGGAAATCCAAGCTACAAAAGTGTGAGAATTTATTTACAATTGAGGCAGAGTATATAGTTGTAGCTGAAGCTTATACGGAGATGTTCTAGATAAAAAGATTCCTTCAATGGTTGGATGTGAAGTAAGAAGACTATATGGTGTTTTGTGATAGTTAAAGTGCTATTGACTTAAGCAAAAATGCTATATATCATTCTTGCAAAAAGCACTTTGATGTTAGATAACCTTGGTTAAGGTTTGTGATTGATGAGAAATAGTTGATGTTGAAAAAGGTTCACATAAACTTGAATGGTGCTAATATATTGACTAAAGCGATTTTTGGAAACAAGCATGAGCTTTGTAGTAAGCTTATTGGGATGTATCTCAGATAATTGTTAAAGCTAAATATGTATTCCCCATATTTAGGCTCAAGGATGACGAATAAGTGAAGATAAGATGTATGAAGCACTTCTAGGAGAGATATGGTTGTATAGGGTGTTACACGCCTGTGTCCTTAACTTACATAACTGTATGTATCAACCGTGTAAGTGACTCACCTGTGTAGAGTGACATACGCCTTTTCCCTTCATTTACAAGGTCGTTTGGATCAATCATGTAAATCTCTAGAATCGCGTCAAGAAAAATATGAAGGGTGAAAACATCCATAGTAGTGTACATGCCTATGTTCATGACTTACACGGCTGAGTTTGATGACTGTGTAACTCTCTGTGATCGTGTACACTTGCAAGTTAAGCAGTGCCGAAAAGACACGATCACTTACAACAAAACTATGTATGTGACCATGTACGGTGAAAAAAAACTTATTTCATGATATAAAAGAGAATATATATAGGTTTTGCAGGTGTGAGTGGCAAAACAAAAACTAGCATAGTATTCTCATTATTTTTTATTGTTTTTAAGATTGGATTCAGTGTTTGTTAATTAACGTATCAAATTTAGTTTCAATTTTGAAACATTTTTAGACAATTTGTAGTTATGGGGTGAGATATTAAACTTTATAAATCCTTATTTGGGTTTAATGGATTTGTTTTCAGTTTGGCTTGTGATTTTTCCCTTTACACTGGAGGGTTTTTCATGTAAATCTTAGTGTTTGCTTCATTGTTAAGTTTCTTATTCTTATATTGATTTGCTTGTTAAATTTGAAGAGTATTTTGTTGTTAATCTTTTGTTGATCTTTTAAAGAGTTGTGTTTTTTTGTCTCCCAACAGAATTAGCCTCTAAGGACTACAATAATATTATCCATCAAAAGCCAAGTATTGTTCTTTATCCTTCCTCTATGTATGACATAGTCAGCTCACTAAAGTTAGCATACAACAATTACTCTACTCCTTTTAGCATAGCTGCTTATGGTAGTGACAACTCACTCAGAAGATAGGCCAACATCTTAATCGTATTATAGTGGACATGATGAGTTTCAGGAAAAGTAAGAATGGTATGGGTATTAGAGTTTTAAAGAATCCATCTTTAGGTTCTTTCGTTGATGTTGGATGGGAGCAACTAAAGATCGATATCTTACATGAGACATTGTAACATGTTGCATCAATTTCTTAGAATAATTACTTTTACCTGACCATTGGAGGAACACTCTTTAGTGCAATAATCAGTGGGCAATCATTTCACTATGGGCCTCGAATCAACAACATTTGTGAAATGGATATTATCACATGTATGCATCCATAGGTTCTGCTTTAGCATTTAGTAGAGTTTGTTCTTATAGGAAAAGCTCAAGGTCGTTCCTAAAGTTTTATAGGCCCTAGGTAAAGAAAAAATGGCTCTTATTTTGTCTCCTTTTGTTCTTTATGGGTGTTTTCTTTATGAGGGCTCACTCTTGATACTTATAAAAAACAAAAAGAAGAAAATTAGGGGTAGATCAAGAGTCTAGAAAAGCAAATTATGATTTATGTTTGCTTAAAATTAAGAAAATTAAAGCTTGCCACTTGCTCTATAAAGAAGAATTTTGAGCTATTTTATGTTGTTATAGGGGTTAGGCTAGTTTGGTATCATTACATAGCAAGAATTCCTTTATAGTCAGCACCAAAAAAGTTATTAATAAAGGGAACAGGTCTTCTGTTTCAGTTAACCAATTATTATCTTGTTTCATTAAATTTCATCTACATATTTATGTAGGGTCTACACAAATATGTGGACAAAATTAAGTGTCACAGGATTAAAATATTCTAACGGGAACATGATGCCTCAATCCATTAATGAGTCTTCGTTTCGTGATGTCATGAAATATTTGATAAATTAAGGGTCTTCGGGATTGGCGATCATGTCATTTTCAAACTCCGCCATGACTTTAAAATGCCCTTTGAAACCTCAGCTCTAACTCTGCCATGAACTCATCAGTGAACCCAATTTGACTCATGTCCAGGTAAAGCCTAGCTTTTTATGTTTGTTCAACAAGTTAACATTTCTCCTTTATACCGCACTAGGTTCTTTCTCTAATCCCCGTTTCTTATTTCTCAAGATCTTAGTATTGGTTTTAGCTAAATGGGCACGTCATGAGGGACACTATATATCAAAGCTAGTAGAGAGCAAGTTGAGAAAGGCAGAGAAGCTTAAAGGGGTGGAGGGTTAAGAGAGGCTTTAGATAAATAATACTCTATGAGTGTTGATGTAATATTTAACTTCCGTCAAATTTTTCGTTTATTTAAAGTCTATTATGAACATCTTGAAGACATGAATATTCAAATTGAGCACTTCAAAACTTTAAAGTAGGTGCTAAATTTCAAAATATACTTTTGGCCTAAGTTTTTTAAAAATATCTTTAAGGAGATTAAAGAATAGCACAGTCATATCTCCTAATAATTGTAGCTCGCGAGTGATAAAGTTATCAAAACGCATAATCGGAGGCAATCCCTTGATTTCTGGCTTTGATTCGGATGGATCACTGACATACTCCATAACTTATGTGGAAAAAGTAAAACAATAGCAGTTCATGCTTATAATCAGCTTCTTTTTATTGGCACACATAATCGGGATTAACTTTACGACCACCACATGATTAACCTATCAGGAAACAATAATTTATCGACAAGCAAGAAACTATATTTTGACTGGTCCATCTATATTTTATTCTTTTTCTTTCAAATTTTAATCTTTGGTCATAAGATTTATGAATGATAGACCTTGCATATGTGAAGAACAAGGTTTGTTATCATATCATAAATATGTGTGTGTGTGCGCGCCCAAAAGTCACTTCTGGCCGTTATGTATTCATATAATAACCAAAAATAATTGTAATGAAACGACACAAGATATTTAATATATCATGTCTTGGCTTGGAATGATCCGTTTTGTGATTTTTATATAGAAAAAGAGGAAGATTCTCAATTTTAAAGGGCGTCACTTTTGCAAATTGAGCGATGAGCTCACTGCCAGCCAACAACCCAGTATTAAAATTAATGTTCATTACAGGAAATATGGGAGAGGGCGGATTAGTTTATAGTCATTACCGTCTTATGGGCCTCTTTCGTAAGATATCAGACGAGACTGCTTTTGACTTGAGGTCAACTTGATTATATTTATGTGATGGTTCTTTCAACAACTTGAAAAGGTTTATTAATTCTTATCGTATTTACATTGAGGTTAAAGTTTTTTAAAAATGGTGAAAAGAAAAAAAAATTATCATGTCAATGATATCCAACAAAAAGAGTCAAAACTCATATATTTAAATTACATCTTAACATGATTTTAGGGATTATGACTGAAGAACTCTCCTTAGACATGATTTTGTGGGTTCAAATTATATCATTGGAGGATGAATTTGTTACTTTAATTTTCTAAATTTGGGTTCAAATTATATCATTGGAGGATGAATTTGTTACTTTAATTTTCTAAATTTGATTCAAATTTTCTATTTTTAATAATAATAAAGAAGTAAATTTATGAAAGTTTTCATAAGTTGACCTACACAAATTATTTGGTAGGCATAGTTTGGGAATGGTTAAAGACAAGCTATCTCATTCATATACGAGTATGATAAAGTTAAGTTCCTGAGTAATTTGATAATATAAGTGTAATCAATCTTCAATAAAACTAGGACGTGATTAGCTTATTAATTGCATGTCATTGTGTTATTTATTCCATACGGTTAGAAATCAATTAGCCCAATAAAAAAGAGGAGTTTCAATTTGTTAAACAAGGTCTCCTTTAAATGTCCTATTTTAAAACCATCTCTTTTTTCTCTTTTCTTTTTTTAATTTAAAAAGATATACTACTCAACCAAAAGGAATTCATGTGCAACCCGCACAAAAGTGAGTACTAAATTATGCTCAAAGCCTCAAAATAGCAACCTAGATAACATTACAAAAATATTTTGTTATCATCTAAGTTGAAAAGTCATCTTATATCTTTTTTAGCTCTTTAGTTTACCAATTTCAAACTGTCAACCTCCATTTGTTAGTTATATGTTGATTAATGTTCATCTCCTTTACTTTCAACATCATAGCCTCTCATATTTAAGCCGTAATTTTTTTTTTTAAAAATCATGTTCAATCTAATTAGTGCCTCTAAAGATCACGTGGTTCCTCTTTATATAGCATCTATATAGCATATACCATATCACTATCAACTATTCTTACCATAGTTAGATAATCTTTCTTTAGACTATAAACCTTAAATAACCAATCCATTATTCTCCTCCAAGCTGCTTGATTACAATATTAATGGGAGTTAACAAACATATGCATAAAGTAACCAAAAAAGGTTATAGTTTCCTTTCCATATTAACATAGGACTAATGTTGTTTAAATTAATACTAAGTAATATTTAGATAATTTTTAATAGAAATTGAATTAATAAGGAGAAATAAAGGTACAATAAGTTTGATCAAAACCAATATATACAGACTAGATTATCAACACAATAACCAGATATGAAACACTTGACTAAGCGATAAAATACTATCTAACTCTCTAGGTCCAAGTAATAAGTGTTTATTACTTGGAGCCAAGTAATAAACACTTATAAAGACTAAAAGGCTTGATTTATTAGAGTTTATAGACAAACTAGAGAATGAGTTGAACATTTTACATACCTTTGAGATGAAGGTAATAGGTTTGATGTTTGTTTTGCAAAAGATAAATACATCATCAGCAAAACATGGACTAATAATATTGAACTTCTTGCATTTAGCATGAAACTTCTAATAGGAGTTCCTTAAGGCAGTTCTTTTGAGCAACTGCTTAAAACTTTAGAGATTAGAGCAAACAAGTAAGGGAAATGGGATCCTTTTGCTTAACGCCCTTAGCTACTGGAATGGGAGTAGAAGCCTGACCATTCACCAAGACTTTGTAAGAGACTGAGGAGATACATTGGTATATCTATTCAATAAAGATACTAGGTAATCCAAAGGCCTTCAAAATGTTAAGGATTAAATTCCAATCTACAAAAGCATAAACCTTTTGAAGATCTATTTTGATAGCATAATTCTTACTTGCATTCCTTTTATAGTATTGTTTAAACAACTCTTGTGCGATTGCAATGTTGTCACCAATGTGTCTCTTTAGCATATAAGCACACTATGAAGGATCAAAAGACCTGCGAGAATGTTTTTGAGTCTTTCTGTAATTACCTTGGAGATGATTTTATATATAGAGGAATAATAGGAAATTGGTCTAAAGTTTTTTAGGCATCTATGGTCCTTGCACGTGGGGATCAAAGCGATAAAAGTTTTGTTAACTTATTTTAATAGGATTCTCTTGTTAAAAAATTCTTAAACTACCTAATTATAGTTTTCCTCAGAATGCTCTAGTTTTAAAGAAAAATAGGATATTGAAATCATCTAGACCATGGGCTTTGTATTTATCTAGAGATTAGATAGCAAGCTATGTCTTAGTTAGAGCTACTAGGTTGAAAGAATATCTACTTCACTTGGAGATGGCTTATGTTGAATGATTTGTTCAAGAAGTCTTGGAGAGGATGTTGCTGATGATATGGTTTATAAAAATTGAGTGAAGTAATTAACTACTTTAGAGATGAGTTCATATTGAGTATGAAGTTGAGTGCCATTAGAAACTAATGTGAAAATTCTATTAGAAGATTTTCTAGCTTGAATAGCTCTATAAAAGAAATTGGGTAGCTCAACTTGTTGAAGTAAGGGGGTTTATGTGGTCTAGATATAGTTCATTTTAAGCTTTATCAAGAGTTTCCTAGTAGTGCTTATTAAGTGACGAAGGTTGCCAATATTTTCTTTCTGAAAGACTTTAATTTCTTCTCTAATGCATCTAAGCTTCGTGGAGCACTGGAATTATTTAGAAACTAAAATGTAGGAGCTGATCCCTTTTTCACTACATCTTTAAAAACATGGATGGTCATTAGGTAATTGTTGAGCCTAAAAGGGTTTCCTTAATAGTGGCGACAAAGAGTCTAAATAAATCATAATAGGAGAATGGTAAGAGATGTTTGGATTGGGAAAAAATACATAAGAGCTAGGGAATGTTTGAGACCACAGAAAATTGGACAAGCCCTATCTAGTTTTTTTCCAAAAGAAGGTGGAGTCTTTATGTTTATTGTTCCAAATGTAATTGTTTATACCTCTTGGGAGATCAGTGACTTTTATGGATTTGATGCAATTTTTTATGTCCTCACAAAGAGAATTACTGGATTGATTTCCTTCGGCTTCATCAAGGTGGATTGTTGAATTGAAATCACCTAGCAAAATTCGTAGAGTATTAATGCCTTGGTGAATATCAATGAGCTTATTCCAAAGTGAGGTTCTCTGATAAGCATGATTAAAGGTATAGATGATAGAAATATTAAGACAGAGATTCCTACTGAAAATTTTGACTTTCAAATGGATAATTTGATCACAAATAATGGAATTAATGAGTTGTATCTTATCTGAGTTAAAGAGGACCATGATTCTCCCATTTGGATTTGTAAAAGATTTAGAAAGAGCCTTCTAACTGCTAGGAAGCATAGTGAGGATACTACAAACAGAAGAGTGAAGCACACTTCCTGAGCTAAATACATATAGAAAACAAGCAAAAAAGAAGTAGGGAGTTACTAAATTTACTAAAAATGAACTAGAAAGCTAAAATCAGAAGGTAGCAAGCAAGATCAATAGCTTATTAAGAAATCTACAGCTTCCTCTAGATGGAAGCTTTGAGAAGAGTCTCAAAGTAAAAGTCCTATAAACCAATTAATTTCTTTTATATCAGTTAAAGCTACGAATCCCAAAATGAAGACAATTGAGGATGGTAATATGATATCAACCTCCCTTCTATTTGATACATTTTAGGAGAATTAAAATTTTAATTTACATTACTTAGAATTCCCTAATATAATTTTTTATTGTCTCTTTAGGAATAAATTATAGCTTGTCAATGTATTCATTATCTTGTCAATTTTAGCCATATATTATTGAAATCCTTTCGTATTCTCTTTTTTTACTTAAATTCCTTTTCTTAGAACGTTCTATAAAATTTTTTAGAAGTTATAGCTCTAGCTTAAGATAAGCATAGAGACTATGACACCAAGCCCCACAAGTAGGAAAATATCCTTAGATATTAGAAGTTAAGGAAAAGAAAGTAGGGAAATCCCTCCATCAAGCTGCTAAACATTCCAAGTAATTAGGCAAGCAAATGAACTAGATAAATATTATTAGGACTTCATAGGGTAAATAGTTAGTTTTTGTATTTGAATTTGTATTTCAATCTTCCTAATGGATAAAGTGTAACCTTGATGGACTTTGAGCCCTTTAATTTATTAATTCATTTACCTTTTAAAATTTTTTCCTGTCATCTTATTTTAAGAAAATAAAGAATATTATTGCAAGAAATTAGGCCAAAACTATTACCAATTATTGTAAATAATGTACTTGACAAGATACTATCAAAAGAAACTAGACTAGTGTACTTGGCCTAACAAAATCTCAAAATAAAGTTAACCATGAGTTCTATACATTCTTTTCATCTTATTTTACTCATCCTAATTTTGTATTTTCAATTCTTTTAGTTTTCTTCCTTTTTAATGTCAATTATTTAACATTTTTATGCATATTACTCCTAAGTTGCATAATTCACATTTTGTTATCGAAATAATGTCAAAATGTGTTTTTAGTATTTGAAAATTTAATAAAATATTACAAACAAAGGAGATATGCTTGGTTTGCTTCCTACATTCCACCTTAATATCAAACCACCTAAGTTACATGTGCAATGAAGGAAGTTAAATTAGAGTGTTTCTATTATCATGTCACAGTTATGTCACTATTAAATAGTGAGATGATAGAATATCATTGTTAAAATATGTTGACTAGAATAAATATTTTAATCTTAACATGCTATGAAGGGAGCTAAACTAGATTGTTTCAAATATTATATCATATTATATATTTAGTATATAAAATGTAATATAATGTGACATAATAATATAGAAATAAACTGGCCTAGTCCATGTATTCACGTTAAGATCGAACAACCTAAGTTACATGTGCAATGAAGGAAGTTAAGTTAGATTGTTTCTATTATCATGTCATATTATGCAACTATTATCTAGTAAGATAACATAATATCATATAATAATGAAAATTGGTTGACCAGCTTAAATGATTTGACCTTAATATGCTATGAAGAAAGCTAAACAAGAGTGTTTCAATTATCATATCATATTATATTTTTAGTATCTAAAAAAGTAATATAATACGATGCAATAATATAAATAATCTGACCTAGTCCATGCATTGCATAAGGTCAAACCACTTGAATTCAGTCTTTACTTATATTAATCTATTCATTCAACTAAGGCTAAATATGAATAACAATATAACCAAACATATTAATTTGACACTTTCTAATATATGATACCTCTAACCGAGGTTTTCAGTACCATGTAATCGCATTTTGAGCTAATTTAGCATCTAATTAAGGTTGATGACTTCTTTATTCAACCTAGCATTGGAAACCATGCTATTATTGCTTGATCTCATTGGTTTAACTTCTTCCCTCGACACCTTGTTCTATTTTTACAAGTATAGTAGCAGCACATATGTCCTCCCATTTATCACGTTATCAATCATCTGAAGTGACCACAATAACGCCATCCAAGAGTGCTGCAACTACTTCAACGGCATGAGAAAACTGTGTACCGGAGGTGAGGCAGCTTGTATAGTGGAGTAAGGCAACTCACCTCCACGCCCAAGTACAATCTGTTTTAAAATTTTCTTCCTTTTAGATTAGTTGTAAAGGTAACATCTTGTGGCCTATCCAGCGGTTATTTAAACCCAAATACCCTTTAATCTTGACTAAAAAATTCCAATCAAGTTGCAAAATAAGGTAAAAAAATTATTTATAGTAATGAATTGATCATATCACCCTTCCTCTTTGATTTGCTTGTTTACTTTTAATAATTGGAGCAAAACTAGGATATCTAATGATAAATTTTCTTTGTTGGAAGTGGCCTTGAGGAATTTGTTCATCCAAGCTTGAAAGAGTAAGGTAGGACATCTTTTTTAATTATATGAACGTATATTTTTTTCTTAAAAAATAGTCCTTAATCACTTTTTGAATGATGCTTGTTTAATTGATCTTAAACTTTAACAATATTTGTATCCTCCCTACACTACACCAAAATAAGGATGTTTAAGACTTTTATGCCTAGACACATCTAATAATTATCTTAAATAATTTAAGAATTGGTGGAGTTTTTAGACATTTATTTAAGATAGTAAAATTTATTTAAAAATATACTAAAAAGAGTCTAAAATTTCTAAAATTTTCAATTGGAAAGATAAGAATTGACATATTTTATAATTTATAACAAGTATGCATCTAGAAATATCGGTTAATTAATGTCAAAAGATGAATCGCATAGAAGAGATATATTTTTATCTATGTTTTTTAATAGACTTTTTACAATAATAAGTATGCAGAATATTATAACGCCTCTGAACCATATGCAAATACAAATTTTACGCAAATATACCTATAGTTGTTTATATATACTCTAAACCCCCATATTTTAACGTTTCTTCCCATAATTGAATTAAAGTTCAATCCAAAGATTAAATTCGTCTCCAAGGAAAAAAAAGGTGCTAAACGCACCGTTTTTATATATCGTTCTTCCGTGAAATAATTACAATTGATTGGCCATCTGTGTCTGGGCTTTGTTTCAGTAAAAATAATGAAGTCTCCGATCAAAGCCGAGCAAACAATTCGAGATCCAAAATCGTTGCTCAGCGATGGGAGTGATGGTGGAGAGTAAGGTTTGGGAACCGAGTCCTTAGATCTACTTGTTCATGTTTCTGAGTTGCTTTTTCTCTATTACACTCTATTCTCGTCACTCTAAGTCTCTCTGCCCCTTCAATCGTTCCTCTTCTTCATTTCTTCGTTTTCACCGGAAGTTTCTCTTTCTTTTCTCTCTCGCTTCTCTCATGGAAGGTCTCTGGTCCATATTGGGAGAGTTTGAGCTTCTTCATTACGACTTTACCACTCTTCTTCGGTCCACTTTTAGGAATGCTCTCCATGTTATTATAAATGTAGTCATTACCACATTCACCAACCAATATCACATTTTATTTAGAGCGTAACAAGTCGATAAACTCATACCTCCAACACTTGACATGTTCCTCTCCATTGCTCAAAGCTCTAACACCTATCAAAGAAAAAAAAAGCACAAAGAACCCTTTTGCAAGAGAGAGTTATGGTAAAAGACTCAACCTTGTCTTACACACCCACACACAAATGTATATATAACAATCTCACCTTATGTCATATATTATGACATGTTCTA
>JAOQMS010000002.1:28852441-28862800 GCA_027563885.1 Erythroxylum longipes | reverse complement strand
AATCCGATAATGGTCAAGGTGTTCTCCTTAGGAGATAACTCACGTATTAAGATATTCTGCATGCGAGTTGGACTTCGGAAACGGGGTCTAATAGGTGTGGTATTAGAGCAAGTAGGAGTTAGACTCTGAAAACGGGGTCTAACAATCATAATACCCAAACACATTAACATCAGAAGCAATTAAATCATAATTGGTTCAAAAATCAATCCCAAATGAATTTAAAGCATCCTTATCAAAGTATTCATCGTCCTCATATCCAAATCATACATCATATGAAGCAAATAACAAAAGGAATAAGAAATAACTTGGAAAGGAATGACAAGGAGTGGCTGGCAGCAGCTCCTCCTCCTCCTCCTCTTCTTCTCCTTCTCTTCTCTCTTTATTCTCTCTTCCTTGGCTACTTTCTCTAAATGGTAAGATGGACGCTTAGCTCATTAAGGTCATCTTATTTCCTTTTATAGTTCTTTTGCCTTTTAGGGTAAAAACTAGGTTTTAACCAGGACAAAAAGTCCAAACCACCCTCCAAAATTAAAAATGGAAACAGATCCCTGCGTCTATCTCATGCTTGTCACGATCGTGACATGTGACATGATTGTGATCATTGAAAATGAGTTTCCGTCACGATTGTGACCCTTCGTTGGATCACTTTTTCACGATTGTAATAAGGATGTCACGATTTTGGCCTAGCTCTTTCTCCAAACTTTCTCCAACTTCACTCAATCTTCTTCATCTGATTTCAAACACAAACAAACACGTTAAAATACCTCAAGTGCACGAAATTAAAGTCCACTAACATGCTCTAAACCACATAAAACTCAAAACATAAACACTTAATCACATTACACAATTCTAATCCTAAACATGCAAAATTCATCTAATCAACACCTAAAAACACACTAAAATACCTACTAAAACATGATATAAACTACAACTATCAGTTATTAAACCTTTAGTTTGGCATGAAAAAAATGCTTAGGAAATGTATTTAAATTATTATTTTACATAAACAAGTCATGTTATTCCTATAACAATTCCATCTTTCAAATTAGAGAAATAGTGTAATAATTACTATTTTGAAAAGGGAAAACTAATTAAAAAGTTCTCAATCTTTAGATATTTTCACTTCAATGTCCAACTTGTTAAAATATTCAATTGAGTACTCAAACTTTTAAAAATTAGATATCTTAGATTAAAAGGTTGTCCTCTAAATATGACAATTTAGCATGGGCCTGACTTGGTTTGATAGGCTTTGGTTGGACTTTGGCTTTTTTTTTAATTTTTTGAGTGCTTAACTTGAACCGAAACTTGAAAATTATAGGAAAATAATGTCATTTTGAGTAAAATGATGTTATTTTTATTCTTAATATAAAATAAAAAGGACAGGTTAAGCTTCAGATTGCCTAAGCCCAATCAGTATCGAGCTTAATGTGGGTGTCTCAGGCTTCATTAGGCTTCAGGTCAGGTCTGAGGTCGAATTTTTTTTTTTGAATCCAGCTCAAGCCTAGTCAGACTCGACCAAGCCTAGTCTATTGCCATGCTTATTGTCAATGTTAACATTTTAGGTTTTGTAAATCTTCAAAGACTAATTTTAGAGTTTGAAAAAAGACTTAGGCTTTTATTGTTAGTTTATGCAAAAATTTTGGGTTTTTCTTTATAATTATTTGGAAAATAATGGGAGTTTTCTTTGTTAAAATTTATAAAATTTAGAAGGGGGTATGTCTTTGACATTAAGAGATTTTATGGTATTTTTTAGACCAAGTAATATAAAAAATGCTAGAATAACTATAAATGAATCTACTATATATTGTCTGCATTACTTTTGTTAATATGCACTAATTCATAGTTCTCAATATTAAATAATAGTTCATTATATCTTATCATTGTTATAATAATTTTAAATTATATTCATGCAATTATAAATTGGAGATTTAGTTTTAATATGGAGGCACATTTAAGTTTAGTATAAGCATATGCTACGAAGGAGAAAAATGTACAATTTGAGGTTGAATTATATCACTTGATAATGTTGTAGTTTATTTTCTCAACCATTGACTTAGAAATAGAGAGATTTCAAATTTAGTTACAAGGTCCTCATAAGACATTTAAGGATAGTATAAAGTAATGTTAACATTATCAAAAACATAATTGAGAAGTTCAATTATAAGACTGTTGAAGCATATTTAGATATCATTAATTATCTATTATTTAGAAAGAATAAAGGATGTAGTGGTGTTTGTTAAAATATTATACCATGTCTAGATGTCTAAATTGGTGTTGTTAATGAGATGGATGGGTTGGATATGGTTTAAAGGGAGTTGGTGTGGTTAGTAGAGAGTTTATTGAGGTTGTTGAAGTTAGTGGTGAAGTTAGGGGAACTTTACTTGAGTCTAAAGGAGTTTCTAAGAATTTTAGAGGAACTAATAGTGCTAATATGAAGTTGAGTAAGATGATGGTGCTAGTGGTAAGAATTAGGAAGCTTCACTTCAAATGTGGTGAGGGATGATCTTGGTAATGAATTCAACCATTGCTTCACCTTTCGCCTTAAATTTAAGATATGTGCATTTAGATCTTCTAATAGTCCATCACATTGGACAGACCATTACACCATTTGTATAATACTCATATTGGTCTCAAAGTTTTTGGCATTCACAGTTGGTCTAATAATGGTGGACTCCGCTCTTGTCAAGTCCAATCTAGCATAATCGAAAATTGCCCTTAGTTGATCTTCCATAATGTGTGATTCCTCAGTGTCGATTTGACCTCCCAAGTCCTCTATTTGTCGATTTAGCTTAAAATCTATCAGTTATATTCTGTGGAGATTTCTTTGAGTTGTTCTCTCAATTTTTGTATCTTCATTCAGTAAGCTTGTTGGATCACTTCGGGTTATAAACTGATCAAAGAGTCAATTTCTGTGTAAACAAGAAAATTAAACAATCAATAAAATAAACAAATAAATTTTAAAAAATAAAATGGCTAAATTAATAAAATCTAGACTTTCCTAATATTACTCCAACAATGAGACCAAAAACTTGATTGAATTTTTCTTAAGCTTATATGAATTATCAATGTTAAAAATCACAAGTGCACGGTGTAGCAGTAGCTAGCATAGGCAAGTACAGGTCAATTCCATTAAGACTGTAAGTAGTATTAGTTACCCTTTTTCAATTATCTGACTGTTAGATTGTGGATTGGATTAAAAATTAAACAAATTAAATTAATACTTAAACAATAATGAACTTAAGATAGAGGAAAATACTTGAAAAGTCTATATTAAATAAATAGTACTTAGGTGATGAATCCCCCTAAGAATTCTTAAATATTAACCCTTTATTATGTAATTGTACTAGTGATTATTGGACTGTGGAAACTCTTATTTAATATCTTTCTTAAGATTAATAACAACTAATCCATCAGTTGATTAACAAAACTCTTTCTAGTTAAGAAGCAAGATTGCATTATTGATTTGAGAATTTCACTTTTAAGTTTGACCATAATCTAAAGGATTTATGTCGAATCATCTCTATGTTTACACACAACCCCTTCCAATTATAGTAGAACTATTCACTTAAAAGGATTTCTCATTCTTAATCATATGAAATCAAATAATGGAATAATATTTCAAATATATTAGAACAAGAATAAAACGCATAACTTAATCTCAATAAACCAATAAATAAAATTGCATTAAATAAAAGACTAAATCATATTATTATCATAACTTAGAATTCATCATACATAGGCACTAAAGAAGAGTAGATCCTACTTATAGAAAACGAAATCAAAGACAAATATGTAGAAAAAAATAGAAACTAAAGGAATCATAATTCTAAATCTCCCTTTTTCTTCTAATGGATCTTCTTACAATTTGGATTGGATGTTGTTATCCATCATATTTGTTAACGTATTCTTTATATTTTCCTCATCCTCTTCTCAAAACTGTAGCCTCTATATGTTTCTTACAACTTAAAACTCTCTAAAATATGACTTCCCTCTGTATTGCCTACGTTCATGTCTTTTTATAGCAAAAATTAGGATTTTTGGGACATAAACGGTCACTTACATGACTGTGTAGGGGACATTGTATATTTAGAAACACCTGAATTCACAATTTCATAAGGACATAAAGACTTACACGAGAAAAATACATAGCCGTGAATATCCTTGTTGCTTTAAATCTTCGTTCATGCCATGATTTCATCCGAATTCTTCTCCTTTTTATCCATGAAGGCAATTATCACGTATAAATTCACTTGGAGTGAATTAAGTACTAAAAACACTATAAAACTATTAAATAACAAGCAAATCACATTAAATATAGGTATATAAATATAGTTAAATAATCATTTATCACTCATACTTAAATAAAAAAACTAGTCTTTTGTTGTATCCTTAAATGAAAATGGAAACAATCTTAACATAATTTGCTCTTTCATTACCTCTGGAGGTTTCATACTAATATAGACCACATTGAGCTCCTTGAGATGCTTGTGAGCAACCTCACTTGCCAAACCATGAAAATTAGGCAAAAGATGGATTAAGCCACACTTAAGCATGTTAAACAAAATTTGTAAAAGTGATGCATAAAGGCCTTTAAGTCAAGTATAGGGTAGCCAACTCTTTTAGAGTTTTTGGACTGGCCATAGCTTCTTCCAAATTGATTCTTTGCTTCAATCATGGAGTTGGTCTACTTTCTTTACACAACCTTCGCACTATCCTTTCAATATTGGGATCAAATTGTATAGGTTCTTGATGAGGAGATCTTGTCAATACTATACCTAAACATTAAAAAGCATAAAAAGATCAAGAAACACCTGTAAAAACCAATTTTATAACCCATATATATACAAAACACCAAAAAATATCAAGAACAAAAAGTAAAGCACTTCACTCTTTAGCAACAACACCAAAATTCTTGATGTGCATTGAACACATCAAAAAATAAAACCTAACTCTACAAAACTAAAAATTGATAGTAGTAGTGAGGAAAGATCATATCCACATAGAGTGTGTGTTTATCTTTTTATTGAATAAACTAGTGATTTTAAAGGGGAGGGGGGGTTGAATGCGACAAAAAAAGAAGTAAAACTAAACTATTAAAGACAAATCAAATCAAATAGTATAAAAGTGCTAGGATTAATGAATGCGTTTTGAATCTAGTTCGCATTTCAATCTCAACCTTTATACGAATGTGCACAATCAATAGTCAGGTTGTTCTTGTGCCTCTCCTTCAAACTGCTAACTATAGATTGACAACAAACTCTATTAATCTCTATTTTTCCTTAGGTTGTATCTAATTAAAACAAGCTCTTTAATTAGGTCTAGCTATCAGACATCTTAGAATAAACTTTTTAGATTTAGTATGACAACTGCATTCTGTAATAGAAAAATAGGTTAATCTAGGCAATAATTACGTAAACTCAGTCATTTAACCTATGCTGTATTACCCTTAATGATGTGCAACCATTAGTTTATCACAAGTGAATTAAATTTATAATGATTACATATTACAATCTAGAGTCTAGCAATGGGTTGGAGTATCTAAATCATTTATACATAAATCCCAAAACATTAATTACAGAGTAACATAATCAATTCTAAAAGAGTTAAGAACAATATCACTATATTAATTAATGCCCAAACATGTTCGCAAGTGTCGATATCCCCTTTGAATTAGAAAGATGAAGTTTAGTTCTTTATAGCTCTCCAAAGGGAAAGGAATTTGCCTCCTTTTTTTTTGTCTTTAATGTCTTCATACCTTATTCAGGCTCTTAAACAATATACGGCCAATTACACATGCATGTAAGTAACCGTGTATGTCAATTTTTTAGAAATCATGAACATACACGTTCATTGTGAGCTACACAGCCATGTAACATGGCTGTGTAAGTCTATACACGACCATGTAGGCTGCAAAGGTGATTGAAATGTTATCTTTAAGCTCCTACATGATGCTAGTTACTTACATTATCCTGCACATGGCTGTGTAAGTTGCAATAACTTTATTTCTTGCATTATTTATCCCTTTTTAACCTAACTCATCTCCTTTGCTTTTATGAAGGCAATAAGATTGAACATGAATAGAATGGTCCTAAGGATATGAGTTTAGCTTATTGTGGCTCTTGTTATTTTAACTTGTACCTAAAATAAAATATGAACCAAAATAAGTATCTTAAGTACCTCATAACATTAATCACTAAACATTAGAGAGTAAATATACAGTCAATTAAGCACTTATCATAGACATACTACTAGAATTCGGATAACAAAAGAAAAGATTAAGGGTGATGATGGATAAACTAAGCACACTAATTGAATTTGAGAGAATAAAAGCAAAGGTCATTAGTTTGAAGAAATAGAAAATATTGACAATCAAAGGGAAAAACCAAGATAACACCACAACAGTTGATAAAGCCAAGCACCACAATTGTTGATAAAGCTCTCAAGGGTGTCACTAGCCACACAGGTATAAAGACCTACGCAAAACAAAGGAATCAATTTCGAATTTATGAAGAAAAAAGACTGAACTTTTATCCTTGACTCAAACCCAAAAAATACACCTTATAACCCCTATTTATAGTAAAAAAAACTCCTAATACTATTAGGAAACAATCTAGATAATATAGAATTATACTAAAGATCTGAAAGAAAACTCTTAGTACTATTAGGAATCAACCTAGATAATACGAAACCATACTAAAGATCTAACAGAAAACTCCTAGGATTATTAGGAAACAACTTCGACAATACGAAATCAAACTAAAGATTTGAAAGAATAATGAAACTAATTTTGAAAAAATTGGCGTCCAAGTAAACGGCTAATTTTACGTGTCCTCTGCATGCTTGTAAAATTTCAGGCCTAACAAACAAGGCTTTACTTAGTTTTAGATCCAAAACTTGCAATCACACCTGTATAACCACGTATTGAATTGTTTGTATAACTTTGAAGCTCATTACCACCATGCACGAAATTATCATATAAATTTAAATATAACGGCTTGGAGATAAATTCTACTTGCTACGGCATCATCAGGTGAAAATTTAAAAAAAACAAGAAAAAGCATCAAGCCAGAATACCAAGATTAAGCTAGCAACAGGGGAATCTCCGACCATCCCCGCAAATCTTGCATCTTCTGGAGAACTTTTGCGAAGTGTCAGCTCCAAAAATTTTGTAAGAAGTACACAAGATTGAAAGGGGCTCTGCAATCGTACAGTGGAAGCAGCTCGAAAAGTCATCCACAGCTTCGAGTGTTGTCGCATTCAGGGGTCAATTTTCTTTAGTTAACAACAAATCATTCGGGCCGATATTTTCTACAGGTTGCTTTTACTTCTTATATATATCGGTTCTTGTTTTGGTTTTGTATTTCTTTAATCTATATGTAAAATTATGTAAAAACAAAATTCAGGGAATGAGACGATTACTTGCATAGGTTACAAACATGTGGTTCATATCTCTTGCAGTAACCAGTTATTTAATATCAATGTTACAAAACACAAATGGTAAAGCAACTCCAATTGCAGAAATGTCATTTCTATAATCTAGTAGCTCAAGATCACTTCCAGGTAAGTAAAGGTCGAGGATTCCTCGCGGGTGTGACGAGTTTCCCATCAGAGTCATAAATGATGACACCTGAAAAATCTGGTAGCTGGCATTTTCCTCCCATCAGTATGTTCTTCTGCCAAACTGAATGTCCTTCCTGCTCATCCTGGTTGACTTCTGTGCTCGTCATCATAGCTTCTGTGCTGAGTTGTATAACGGGATGATCAGGCGCGTAGGAACCGCAGCAAGCAATCAAGCGACGCCATCTACGCGAATATGAAGCACATATGAACATCGCAAAGGCACACAGCAGAAGGGTCATTGCGGCAAGAGAAGCTTGTGATGCACTTAATGATGATACTAGTGTCAAGTGAAGTTGACGAGCCATATGATGTTTCTTGTGGAATAAAGTCGGTTCAGCGCAGGACCCTGTTTATGTAGTCAAATGAGTTTGTTCGACATTGGTGGATTTGTTGGAATTTAGATTGTAGATGTTTGAGTCAGTAGATCATTGTGGTTCAGGCGACCTTACTTTACCTTAACCAATACTGAAATTCGATTGAGGATATTGACTCATTATTACGTAAATTATCATTAGTTGTATTTTTAGTAGAATTTATGAAAATGTTCGTATAATTCATTATTTTGGAATTAGTTGTATTTTTGTTGCATAATGCTTTGCAATTTTTAATTTTTAAATTGGTAAGTGTCAACCCAAAATCATAATGCTCTTCAATCTAATGGTTTATCATCATATTGGGTCATACTATTTTTCTTCTTTTTTGAATCATTAATATCTGTGGCATTCTTAGTAAGTCAAGGAAATTCAGGATAAAACCATATTACTAAATGATTCATTTTTTATATTAAATATGATACATAATGCATATAAGAATTTCTTTAAATGTTTTTTTGAATTTTAAAATTGTTACAAATTTCAATTGATCCATTGATTAGACAAAAAGGACTGAGCTAATGAAGAACGAAATCGTATTAGAATCATGACCATTATAACCTTTGAAATTAAAGTAACTTCTACTTCTATTCAATAATTTTAACTCAAATGATTAAGTTAAACATTGTTTTGTAACAAAATACTATAAACTAGAGTTAGGCGCGTATATATTTTTTTTTTTTGTGATTTGATATTTTTACAATTGTCCTTTATAATTTAAAATAAACTATCTTATAATTTGTGCTCTTCGACGCCATCACAATTCATTATCATTATTAAATATAAAAAAGATGTTCAAAAATATTTCCATATAAATAAATATTAAATAAAATATATCAACTATAAAATATGGGTTGGCTTAATTTTTATTACAATTCTCATTAATATCAAGTTATTGACAATAACATTACATTTTATTTAAGGGTGAGAAAATATCCTTATTATTATGGTAGAATATAGCATAAAACTAACATAATATTGTAATAGCTCGTACTGTTATTTCTCTCAAATTTATTTTAAAAATATGTTTTGTTAGAATATATTATCATTTGAAATTTATGGCTTAAAACTAATATCAATATGTTTATTTACAAATTATTCACGTTCTTAAATTAACTTTAGCGAATAGTTATAGAATGATTATAATTTAAAATTATGATTTTAATTTTGAATGTAACTAATGTCATACATTGTATACTCATAAGTTAACTTAATAAAAAATATTTTTTTAAGAAGTTAAAGAATCTCATTGAAGCTCCCATTAAAGGAGTAAGAACCACATTAGCTATAAATTAGATAGTTCAAGGAATACATTGCAAAAGGCCACTTCAGCATTCAAACAAGATTGCAAATTACATAGGGAAGGCATAGAATGGTAATTTTTCTTTCAAACCAACATCATGCAATGAGGGGTTTAAGCATTCTCAGTGGTTTAAGATTGTTTCTTTTAGAGAGTAACTACATAAACATATCCTAAAATTCGAAATGTATCTCCATATTTCATACCACTATGAGTTTAGCACTAGTAGTCAAATACCATTTGATTCGGGATGGCAATAAGCTAGTTTAAGGACTCAGATTCAATTGTTTTCAATAGGCTGGCCCATAGACCAGGCTTAGGCATAGACTAACCCGAGACTTAACTATTCTAAGTAAAAATCGCTTTGCTTAGAAGAGCTAGGCATCAGGTATTTAAAAAAATTATTTTACAAAAATTGGCAGGGTTGACCCATTGGTCGACCTATTTCCATCCTTACTGATTTGATTGATAAAGATCCACTGCACCTTAAATAGATTTGATGAGCCACTATTTGCATTATAGTTGTTATTATTAATTCCAGGAAGAGGATTTTTTCCTGAATTGCTAACCTCAGGAAGATCCTCTAATTTCTTTCTTTTCACAATGCAAATACTATATTACCTAGTGGAATTTAAACACCCACAAGTTACATTTTCTTGCATTGTGGATTTGTAAAAGCCAATTAATTAAATTATGTAAGCTTAATCCTAGAGAAGATAGATTATAAAGTAGTTGAATTCAATCCCAAGTGCAAAAGTAAAACATTTACTTAAAGGAAAGGTGAACAACTAACTTGGGTTCTTTACTGTAAAGAGAACAAGTAGTAGGGAGATTTAGCAAACTACTTAACCTATCTACTATGCTCAATATTTCTTTTATTGCTAGCAACATAATGAATGAGATTTGAGGGCTAACTTGTTTCAACTAAACTAGCTCGTGCCATTTCTTCTTAAAGGCATGATTTCTTAACAGATCCTTACAACATGCATTGAAGTTACGTAAGGATGTCTACTGTAACACCCCACTCCCGTTGGATCCGAACCCGATATCGATGGTGATATCCGAATC
>JAOQMS010000002.1:28821990-28852341 GCA_027563885.1 Erythroxylum longipes | reverse complement strand
TTAACGTTATTTTAGAGGAAAAACACAAATTTTAAATATACGTTAATATTTAAAAAAATTCCTCATCATAAATAGTTACACATGCTCAATTCTACGACAGGTAAAAATAAGCATTAACTATTGTTAGCAAAAACATGTTTACGCCATAATAAGATTAAAACAATTAGAATTATCAAATAAAATTATTAAGTAATCTTATGTATAAACATATAGGGAAAATTAGAAATAAAATATGGAGTAAAACACAAAAAATGGACCAGAAAAGAGTCTGCACGTGCCCCCACGCCCATGCAGAAATTTTTTAAAAAAAATAATTAATTAATTAATAAAAAATCAAAAAAATAATAAAATAGGAAGTGGGTCGGATCGCGGCGCACAGCCTGGCGTAGGGACGATGCCATTTGGGTCGTCCTTGACCTCCATCCGGGTCAGCTGGTCGACCCGCGGACCCGCTGATCCGACCCGGACGTAACTCCCTCTCCCGACCTCCGTTTTCAAAGATATTTGAGGCGTTTTCTTCCATTTTTCACGATCTATCGCTTTTCTACATCTATTTCAGCCAAAAGTACTCCAAACTATGAAACATATCAAACCCATTTCGGCGGAATAAACACACGACATTTTTGTTCAAAACACCTCCAAAAATCATGGTTCTTGGTCCAAAAGAAATGAAAATCGCAACAACAATCATCAGCAATCCGATCTCAACCAATAATTAGTCATTTCGACATTGTTTAGACAAAAAATGATTTGAACCGAAAAATGCTTTGAACATCCGAAAAAACGAGCCCTAAAATCAAATGTCCATGCTCTGATACCAATTGCTATTATAAATGCAGTCATTACCACATTCACCAACCAAGATCACATTTTATTTAGAGCATAACAAGTCAATAAACTCATACCTCCAACACTTGACATGTTCCTCTCCATTGCTCAAAGCTCCAACACCTATCAAAGAAAAAAAAAGCACAAAGAACCATTTTGCAAGAGAGAGTTATGGTAGAAGACCCAACCTTGTCTTACACACCCACACATAAATGTATATATAACAATCTCACCTTATGTCATATATTACGACATGTTCTACCCTAAGGGGTAGAATAGGTTAATTGTATCATTTTATATGGACGATGTGAACTATAGTTTAATGGGCCAACATATAGTCATTAGGGTACTACCATATGCCTCAAATGCAATTAGCAAATTAACCATCCCATTATGGTTATTAAATATACATTAGGCAATTCGATTGTGGTTAGACGTATGGAATTAACGTTGTGATTATATTAGTCCACAAATATTTCTAACACTCTAATCTTATGTGAGTAAGGAAATAAATCTCCTTTTAGTTCGTTTCAATTTTCTGATTTTGTTTTTTGTGCGATGTCATTCTCTTATCTTCAGGTTTGGATTTTATAGTTGCTGCGTTTTGAATATTTATGGATTTCCATGCTTGTTTTAGATATGGGTCGTAAACAAATTAGTCATTTGTCCTTCGATCATTTCATTTTCTTTTCAACGTCTATAATCTCTCTTAATGCTTTCGAGTATATTTGTAACAGTCATTACTATACCAAACCAATACTTGTCGATTGCTACCAATGGAGGTTTAAATTAGCAAAGAACTGGGATACTTTCTGCAGCTCATAATTGAGAAAATGTAGCTTAGTCTTGTTTTTGTTCTGGTTGCGTGCATTCAGAACCCCTTGAATGTTTGTTTTTCCTTCTGTTATGCTTTTGATGGTAATTTTATTATCTTGGTGAAGCTTAAAGAATCGTCCTTCATCAAACAAAGTGCATGTTCTTATTGTTGCTATTTCCATATCACTTCTTAAGCTCTAACATTTTTACTTCAGTCTCATAATGGTAAGCAACTGTAGTTACTCGTTTACTGATCGGCTTACTTGCATGGGAAAAGTAATTCTGCTTTTATGATAATACAAGGATATCTAAAGCCACTAGGCTCTTGAAAAAATTGAAATTGTCTCTTCAACCTTAGAATTACGAGTTATACCAGAGATCTCTGAACATTGTTTTTTTTTCCACTCCTAGTTTCTGCATAACACAAGTACCAAACTTCTTTTTTTTTCGTTTCAAGTGATTGTGGACCTTAACTTAGCATTAGGATAAGTATCTAGCTTGCTTAATGTCTCTAAAGCTTTGAATTTACTATGTTTATTGTAACATAAAGTATCGAGACAATCATTGATTGTATAGGTTGTTTCCTTTGACTATCTTAGCTTAGACCATATTATTATACATTTTAGCAGCAGTTTTGTGAAACCTGTCACCTTTTGGTATTAAGAATGTTCTGTCCATCCTTTCAGATTATAGATGTTGTTGTTGCTGCTCGAATTCTAAATGCTACCCTTGTTTTTCCAAAGTTAGACCAGAAATCCTTTTGGAGAGATGCAACGTTAGTAATGGTTACTGCTATTATTAGAATGAATTTAGTTCCCTATGAACATGGTATTACATTCATTTCTGAAAATTTATTGCCGTATGTTTTGGGATTTCCTTTCTTTGTTGTTTATACTTTAAAGGCCATATGGATTTGATTATTGGTAAGAATGTGTACTTTAATAGAGAGTTGTTTATAAATTTATATTTCATTGTAGAGATGAAATTGTCCAAATTCATCTCTTTAATCTATCTAAAAAAATTTATATTTCGGTGTGTTTTGAAGTTCGATCCTATTTATTTTTGTTGGAAGGTTATTTTGATTGTTTTGGTGGAATTTAAAAACCATTCAAAATGGTAAATTCATTTTCCATCTATAAAATTAATATGTCGTTTAACAACTTTATCTCATTCATAAATCCTTCATGCGAATGTCTTATTGATGTGACAGGTGAAGTTTACAGCTGAGGAGCTTCGTCGTGTTATGGACTACAAGCACAACATCCGTAATATGTCTGTTATTGCACATGTTGATCATGGTACTGCAGATCTCATCAATAGTGATACTTTTATATCTCAAGCTTAAAGTAAAGGTTTCACATATGAAACCTTTTATGATGGAGGAATAGAAGAAAAAAAAGTCCTTAGCATGTTTGGTAGATTCTCATTTTTTAACTTGAATTAGGACATGGACTAATTGTGCAGTTCAAACTATTACTTGTCCTCTTAGATTAAAAACATATTAAATGAATGATTCTCAAGAGTAATGATATGGTTTATAAATGATTCGCAAGAGTAATGATATGGTTTTTCTTTTTTAAAACGGAGTTACAATAGGTTCATTTGTAACCTAGTTACAAATTTTAGATTAATTTGTAAAATTTATTATAATAGTATGTATATGAGTGATCTTAAAAAAGATGCATAAAGCAAATTGTAAGCTTATTTTTTAACTCAAAAATGGAGTTTTTTGACGTAAAAACTGTCTAAAAATAAAAATATCTACAGAGAAAAGCATTTAAAATAACATTTATGTGTCTAAAAAAAACTGCCAAAAATGTATGTTTTCGACGCATCTATGTGTAAATAGATTTTCGACACTTAGATTTTTAACGATTAGATGCGTAAAAATGTATGTTTTTTTGACGCTTAAATGCGGAAAAAAATTTAGGTTTTTTTGACACATATATGTGTCTAAGAAAACCGTCGAAAATAATTATTGTAATACTTTTTTTTTACGCTTTATAAAGCATCTAAAATTATTTTTAAGACGCAAAAAAGCATCTAAAAATTCTACCTTTTGTGTCTTTAAACTCCATATTTTGTTGTAATGCTACTAGATAGGAATATTGTTGCATATTATCGGATCTCCCTAGACTTTGCACCTCAGCGAGACTTCAATTAGGTGTTGATGATGAAGATGATGATGATGCTTTAACAGTATTTGTATGATTTAAAGATTTAATCTATAGAAGCATTAGACATAAGTTTTTTCATACCCAAAGATAAATGCACTTCTTTTATGGCATCACTTGATCTTGCATTCCTAAGCTCACTACAAGACCGAATGTTAGATTAGCAAATTTTTTAATTAACTTGTAAATTAAATATAATGTCAATTAATGATCAATAGAGTCACAATATTACTTTATTAAAAAATATAGAGAAAAATTTAAGAGAAATTTTAAATTAAGAATAACAGTTTGAAAGTTGAGTACATAATAGAAAAGGTATTAAGCTCTCTTAACTTATTACCAACATTTGTTAGGCTTATTTTATTTGAACTCTTTTTCTCTCTGTATAAACTTATTTAGATCAATTAAAAGACATATAAAGATGGAAATAGATAGTAACACAAAATTAGTTGGTTTTAGGGGCTGATGTTGATGCTTGATTTTGCTCAAATTTTAGTTTTTTAATTCTCTTTATTAAATTTTTTCTCAAAGATTTTATCGTATATAATATCAATTTAATCATAAATTGAATTTCATTTAATGTTTAGTCGCACATGAGCAATCTTATTTTTTATATTTATTACAGATGTTTTAAATTACATTTATTGAGGTGACATGTAAGTCAATGTTATTATCACTCTATAAAACCATACACGAGATTTTCTCTCTATTAACTCCTTGTTCAATATTTAAAAATAATTGGATCAATTGCATCTAATCACAAATACTTTTAATTTATATTTCATCACAATTTTATCATAATGTATTTGTATTAAAATCATTTGATCTTCTTTTTTCTCCCCCTTAGCAATAGAAAAGGAGTATACCAATTAACCTATCTATCAATGTTTCCACTATCACCCTTAGAACAATTCTTCTAAGGTTTAACTAGGCCTTGTTAAGAATCTATAATGATACCATCCCATTAAGAGATATGGAGATCAGGTTAGTGGGGCTTAAGGGAATGCTAATAAACACAAAATAAAAAGAAGCAAACACTCCTTTAAAGGGGAAAGACTAGGATTAAGCTTAGATTTAGACCATCCTCTTAAATATAAGTTAGCGGCTTCATCCATTTAAGTTTCATTTAATTTTTTCATATCCAATATTTGTTAGAATTTCATTTACTTGAAAATTAATTACATATATTCAGTTTATTCAATTACATTTAATTATAATTGCATTGTGGTATAAGCTTGATATTCTAGCTTTTAGTTAGTTTCTGCAAAATTATCTTTATTTGATTTTTTTATTTAGGTTTTTCATCATTATATAATGTAATGCTCCAAGTTTAGACTAGCCCAATAAAAGTTTTAATACAGTTATAAGAGAACCAAATTCTAAAAATTAGGTAGCTAGGAAGTTGATTCCATAAGGTGATAAAGGTTTCCACTTTTTATCTCATTTTTGTTATGGGATTTGGCCTATACGTTCTAAGCAGAATGTCACAATTCACCTCCTTTGAACTCTTGATGCCCTCATTAAGTCCTAATTCACAATCCAGAATCCACATTCATCTTCTAATATTGAACCAGACTAAAAGCTTGGCAACAATTACCCAAATGCACACAGACTTATTACTAAAGCCACTTAATATACACATGATGTACATATATTTCATTTCGCATTTTGTTAAATACTCCATCCAAATTACCATAATTTAATTGACTTTATATTATGTTTTAGGTAATTGTGGTGATGTTTCTTAAAGAGTAATTTTAGCTAAGGAATCATAGGTTTTATGAGGCAAAATAAGAATAAAAGTCATACTTAGCTAAACTTGGTCTTAGAAATAGATAGGTTGTAGCTCTTATCCTCTTTAAACAAAAATAAATAGCCATAAAGATTAACCAAGTGCCAAAGCATGTCCTAAATTAGAACTTAAGTGCAAAAAAATGTCCACCTATAAGATTAGATTGGAGTCCATGACATATAGAAAAATGATGCAATGTGGTATGCGACCTAGAATATGGGTGTAAACGTGTTTATTTTCATATCTTTAAAGTAAGATTATTGAATCAATATATAACACAGTATATGACATAATTGCATCCTAAATTGTGTCTATGATGAAATTTCTACATGAAGGAAGATAAAACCCCTAATTAAAGGAGTTCAACTTAGTCTTAGTTTCGATTCCTTTTAAATTATAATTATATTTAGCAACTGTACTCAATGAATGAGTAGATTTCAAATTATTTATAAAAGTGACCACATTAAAAGATTGTGATTTTCATATAGGAAACCTTTTTTATAATCTTGATAACTATTTTGAATTTTTATTGTTTCAATAACGGTTATTAGCTAGGATATCTTTACATCTAGAAAATGAGACCTCAGATTATTATTATATAGGTTAATAAATTCTATTTATAAAAGATATATATATTTCAAATATTTTTGTTATTCGTAATTTTCATTAGATATTATAGAAAGCTTAAACATGATCTAAATTTACATATAGACATTATTGAAAAACTTATATGTAGATTGACCTAGGAACTTATATTATGGATTGAATAGGGTGCCTGAGATAAACCTATATAATTTTTTAATACTAGGGTAACCTTTTTATGGAATTTCACATAACTTGAGGCATTCTTAGATGAGTTGATTGGATAGATGTATTAATTAATCAATTGGGGCATAGGTGATTGTATATCAAGATGTTTTATATTATTACATTAGGAGATTTTGTAGGTCCAATTAATATAATATCTAAATAACTGAATCAATAGTACAAGATGATGCTAGATCAAGTTCTTGTCTATATGCTATATTATGTCTTCTTTCTTCTTATTAATTATTTTCTTGTTCGTGTTTATTGGTAACTTGATATATTTAGTCTAATTTAGTTTTTTTTTTCATGAATCAAACTCTTATTTTTCTTACTAGGTAATAGTAGGAATGCTAGACTTTCTTTTGAAAAATAAAAAAATCATAAATCAACCTAATATCTTAGATCTAGGAAATTAGTACCACCAATACATAAGCAAGCCTATAGAAAGTCTATGACAAATTAGTAATGAAAATAAACGTAAATTTTATGGATGTTACAAAGGGATTTAGCTATTTCCTATTGCATCTAAAGTTTCAAAATTGTAGTTGAGCTTCATTTGTGAGTTAGCTCCCATATAAGCCTTATCAAATAAGACAGTTTCCCTAATCTAATATAATTTTCTAGCTATAAGTTTATGCTTGTCCAACTTGATACCTCTAAACATCCTATTATTCCCTTTATGCTAAAGTGCATAAATACCACTTGTAAGGAAACGTGCATCTTTTCCCATTCCTTTGATTCTACTATTAGCCCATTGGATAATAATAGGCATATCTTTTTCACAAAAATAAAGTTAAATTAACTATTGGATTCTAAGCCACAAACTTAAGAATAAAGAAACTAGAAGAATAAGTGAGCATTTGTTTGAGGGACTTGCTAATAAAGTAATAGAGGATCTAGAATGCCATAACACTGACCCTTTATTTTCAACCTCTGTCTAATAGCTAACCAGATAGTAAGAGAAGCCTTGGGGGCCAAGGTTTTAGCCCACACTAGATCATACCAACACACATTATAGGAATAAGACTTGAAAAGTTCCATGAAATTATAAAATGATTTGTATCTTGTTAATAGGGTAGATATACAAGTAGGTTTACCATAATAAGGGTTGCTCCTCTGAAGTTACAACTCTAACTCTCTCCACTTTTGAATTTAATGTCCTTAACATTAGTATTTAATGGAATCCTTAATCTAAGGTCATTTAACTCCTCCATTAGGTATAAAGTTCCTAGAGGATAAAAATTGTGAAACTAGAACCAAGTTTTCATACGATTACCTACCATACTTTTAAATGAGGAGCTCAGTTGGTACCTCAATCTTAACATTTGGATTAAACTCCAAAAGTGCTCCTTGTTGGTTTTTAAGAACCGAAAGTTTGTCCATGATAAATGACACTTATGCATCCATTTAGTCCATATGTCTTCCTTATCATTGAATACTCTTCAAATTATTTTTACAAGGAGGACTGAATTTATGACTTTAATTGAAGTGATCCCTAAGAAACTCTTTTGTTTTGTACTGCATAGATTATATACTTAATCTTATCACTTTTTGAGTTTTCAACTATGTCTAACTATAGATAGATTTCCATTAACTTTTCTACTTAATTAACTTTTTAGGAAGGAAATGTGTGAGTTCCAATGGATGTGTATGTTCTTTAGGATGGAAACAATCAGTTGAAACCTACTAGCATTTGAGAGGAACCTGTTCTGCTAGCATACAATCTTACTTCTTACTAACTTTAACAAAGGAAGGCAATCAACATTACTTGGTTTTAATAGATATTAGCGCTTCTAAATATTTGAAAGGAGCTTAATGGACTTGTAAAATAAAATGAATTTAAGAAGCCTTACATTTGATACATCAATTGAAATATATATCTTTTTTTATATTTAAGAAGCTTGCATTTGACACATCAGTTGAAATATATAGCTTTCTATTGTCTATGTTGACACTTAATCTTGGAATCCTTGAAAAATGTTCGAGAAAGCTTAATTACATTCATTCGTAAAAAAGGGAATTCGATCATTAACAAATTGCATATTAAAAAGTTTGAGTCCATTGATTTTTTGGTGATAAACAAATGATCCAATGGTTTCTATATTGAAAGAGATCATTCTTGTAAGAGCTTCAGTAGTAAAGGTGAAAAGATAAGGGGATAAGAGGTCCTCTTACTTTAATCCCTTAGTTTTATTAATGATCATAGAATAAGAGTTATTTAGCAAAACACTAAAATAAGTGGAGGTCTAGTAAGCTTAAATATAATCCAAAAATAACTTAGGGAATCCAAAAGCTAGTAAAGAGTTGATAATAAAACTCTATTCTAATACATCAAAAGCTTTAAAAAAGTCTATGTTCATTAAGCAGCTTTTAATGAAAGCTCTGGTATCAATCCTTAAAAAGCTCCTAAACATGCATTATGTTATCTAATATAGTTCTTTCCATATGAAATATCCTTGATAAAGGTTGATAAGCAATTTTAAGGGACCTTTTAGTCTAATGGAAAAAAAATTTTAAATATTTTTGTAAATTGTACTTTAACGTGATATAGGGCAAAATTCTTATATTATATTTAGATTCTTTTAATTACCAAATAAATGAAAATACTATTTTAAGTTACCTGAGAATGCCCTTACTACTGAAAAATTCATGTACTATATGCACCACTTTATCATTTGTAAGTTCCCAAATGTTCTAAGAAAAGGATGGATTAAAACCATCTTACCTTACTGATTTATTTGGATTTAGGCTATAGAGAGCCCTTCTAATCTCTTGAGTATCAAATGGTTTTAAGATATTGTTCTTTGTATCTTTTTCTAGTAAGGATCCTATAAAGTACCACAATTCATTAATAGAAGAAATATATGAGGAGCTTTATCCAAGTAAGTTTTTATAGTAGTTGAATGTAATTTCTCCAATTCTTAAACTGGTCTCTACATAAGTGACCCTCCTCATCACCTAGGGAGGTTATTCTATTTCCATTTATGTAAGTTATAACAGAGTTATAGAAGAATTTTGTATTGTTGCCATCATTTTAAGCTAATTAACCCTTTCTTTCTACTTGAGTGGTGAATTATAGAATGCCTTTGTTTCTAAATTCCTCAGATTTAAATCACAAGGTTTCCTATAGAAATTGGCATGAGCACATATAAGGTTCTCATTTGTAACTTTGAGGCTAGTTCTAGTGTCAAGACATACATATTTGCTAAGATCTTTTATCCCTTCTTTGATAGCTTTCAGTTTCCTCATTAATTGATAAGCCCTACTGCCTATCATTATTTTCCTCATTCTAGTTAAGATTAAGTCGTCAAACCCTCTTACCTTCAATAAATAATTGTGAAATCTAAAAGTATATTTGGGGGAGTAAGAAGAGTTGAGTTGAATAATCTTTATAGTGGAGTGATCCGAACAAAAAGGTGGAATAAACTAGTAATATTATTCAAGAATTTTTTTAAAACCCCTATCATGGCTTTATCTACTTTCCAATCAAATCTGCTTCTAGATGAAGAGGAAGCCACCATTATAAAGTCCCTCTATAGAGGCTCTAATACCTACTCATCTTTTAGGCTCAGAGAAGGTGGATAATTAGAGACCTCCTTTTTCTTCTTCCTAGGCTCCCCATTCCACTCCAAAGTGTTTTCTAACATTACTACCAGGTTAGTAACTTGAAATTCTACACCTATTTTTGAATTTATTTCTAGGTCACCTTTTAACATCAGGTCACTAATAGGAGAGTCTTGTGTATAGTTTTAGTTGGCTTGAATATTAGAGTGAGTTTGAGTAGCCTACTAAGATCTTATTAGCTCATAGTACAAAATATTAGTAAAAACTCTCCCTTTTAACTTCTATCTTTTTAGTTTGATTGGAAGACTTCCAAGTGTAAAATAAGAGTAGTTCTGATCTAATTAGTTCAACAAATTCATCCAACTTCAAAATTGATAAAGCTTCAAGTAGTTCATCTTTGTTGTTCACTTCATCATAGAAATTTGAGTAGCTTATTTATTCTAGCTTCATGGTCTAGGTAAAGAACATATTAATTGTTCTTTACCTATACATAATTTTCTAACATTTGATTTAGGTTTATATGTTTATGAATGCAATCATTTTGACCTGCTCTTTTATTGTGTCTAACATATGATCTAGGTTTAGATATTTATCGTATTGATATATTAATGACACAATTATCAATGCTAGATTCCTGAATTATTTTCCAAAAGTTTTATTTGATGGTTAACTCATGACATTTTCTCTATCTTTGAGAGTTCTTATAGTTAATTTTAAGTCCTACATTTTCTCATGACATTGTCCACAATTTTTATTTTCTCCTTCTTTTTGTTTCTCACATTTTCAAACTATGGAACAAGTCATAGCTACAAACATATTTAATGTGATTATGGTCATATATTGCATCACATATATGTGTCCTTGTCCTTCAAATTAATAATTATCCAAGTGAACCTAACATCAGTAATATGGTTGGGACATTTGCATTTGATAATCATTAGATGCCATGATCTAAGAATTATGAACCAGGTAAGTTAAATTTTTTATATTATTTCTAACAAGGTTCCAATATGAAATCATTTTCAATAATAAGAAAAGAAAAAAAACTCATTTTATTGCATTAATTACTAATGAAATGCTTAAGCTGGTTTGCTGAAATTGAAATTGACCAAAATTATTGACTATGTCAACAATGAGTTCAACAAATTAGGATTCATCGGTTCCACAATGTCCTTTTCATTACTAGCCTAACAATGAAGTTTGAAAATGACTCGTCATCAACACAACATACTACTTGCATACTCAATGGATTCCTTGTTCTTTTAAGACAATATAATACTTACAGTTACAAAAAAAAAGAAACAAATTACATTTCAACTTTTGATTGTTACAATGTCTGCATATTTGTTCGAGTTACATTTGATACCAAAGTTATGAAAATATATGGCACGTACAAAATAAAGATATAAACACAAATATTAAAATTATGACGAATTTTTATTATGCAGATGAATTACTACATATACTTACTTTTTATGAACAACAGTGCATCTTGTGAATAAGACTCTTACCTTAATGTATAAAAGATGTTTGATATATTTTCGGACAAAAACAAACCATCATCTCATTTACAAATACTAAGTACCTAAAAGACACCTTAAATTTGGATATTGATTAAATTTTTTATACTAATAGCATTTAAAAAAAAATAATTGCAATACTTACTTTTCTATTGATTCATTCATTATATATATTACAATATTAATTATAGTTGAATACAATTAAAATATCATATATATATATATATATATATATATTAAAATTACTGTACCATTGAACATAATGCTTTCTCTCGTGAAAATTAGGAATATATCCTTTTAGCTTCTACTACATTATTAAAACAATAATAAATAAAATCCTTGATCCATTAATGATACCTTAACACTCTTTCCATGTCAAATATACACCAGTGCATAAGGAACAAAAGCTACATTTATCTTATTTCTGCCCATATTTGTTAATCCTGTTATAATATCATCATACCAATATTTAATTAGTAACTTAAATGAGCTTGAAAAGAGAGGTTGTCTACTTAAAAGTTTCTTTCACAAAAATTAGTCATTTACTTGTTGTAGCATTGCAAAGTATATAAGCCTTCTACTAGCAAAATCTTAATAAGAATAACAATGAAATTATAAACATTAGCATTGTAAGTTGCATTTGATCTATTCCTAGTTAAGTGTGCTTAATATGTCATTTCTATTATACTGTTCTTTCCCACAGGTAAAGAGGCCTACATGAACAAAAAAAATAGGTCAGGGTTATTTGCTTCCATTACAAAATTCTAATCATTTATCATTTCTATTATGTTGTTCTTTCCCATAGTTAAAGAGGCCTACATGAACAAAAAAACAAGTCAGGGTTATTTGCTTCCATTACAAAATTCTAATCATTTATGTAAGAATCTTGTAACAACACCTTTGGTTGGATCTAACAATAGTTCACTAAGAACAAATTATGGTTTGTTGGTGACAAGGTTAAAATCCTTGATTATGATTTGATTTAGTAATTGCAGATGGTAAATTATATAATGACATGGTAGATTTCAAATTCAATTTTGAAGGATTTAGTATAAGTGTTAATGTATATTACATGCCCTCAAGAACTTATAGATTACAAGATGAGTTGATAGAATTAGATCCTCAACCATGTTTTATTTGTGGATTAATAAAATAGATTGAAGAAGTAACGAATAAGAATAAATTGATTCTACCTACTTTTAGAAAAGATTATTCAATGACATTAAGATTGGAAGCTTAAAGAGAGGCTCAAAAATGTTTTAAAGGCCTGAGATAAGTGACAACAATCGTCATAAAATCATTCATAAAAAAGGGATAAAAAGAAGTTTTTAAGTCAAAAAAGACAAAGGTATCTATAATTTTTGTGATCAAGATAAGTACACAAAAGATAATTGTTTCAAGCTACTGAGGTTGGTATTTAATGTTAAGATTGTATAGCTTACCATTTAAAGAGGAAGTAGAAGGAGAAATTTCCACACTGGAATAACTGGGTGATAGAGTAGAAGAGACCATAAGATTGCTTAAGGGAAAGGGAGGGATTGTGCAACACTTTCAATGCAAAAAGAGTGAAGAGATATCTATTTCTTTTGTTAGTAAACATAATAGTTTCTATTTTGCATGTTTTAGATGCAAGCTATTGGATCATTGATACAAAATTTATAATAATTCCTAACCTAATTATTTTCCAAAACTTAATCAATCTTGACTGAGCTTTGTTAAATTACTTACTTGATGGAATAACCAACAATATTAATAAAGTTGGAAATGTTCATTTAACATAAGAATTCCTTTTACATGATGCTCTTTTTGTACCTTTTTTGGTTTATTTTTGGTCAATAAGAAGATATCATTGTTTGACTATTAGGATTTACTTAGAAGAAGGTGTTAGTTATTAAAAAGGAAGAAAGGAGACCTATACATATTATCTTTAGTAAGTTTTGACCTAAAATACATAGATATTTTACAAGTTTTATATGCAAGCTATTGGATCATTGATACAAAATTTATATTAATTCCTAACCTAATTGTTTTCCAAAACTTAATCAATCTTGACAAAGCTTTGTTGAATTACTTACTTGATGGAATAACCAACAATATTGATAAAGCTAGAAATGTTAATTTAACATAAGAGTTCCTTTTACATGATGTTTTTTGTACCTTCTTTTTGTTTATTTTTGGTCAGTGAATTGATAAGATATCATCGTTTAACTATTATTAATTACTTAGAAGAAGGTGCTAGTTATTAGAAAGGAAGAAAGGAGACATATACATATTATATTTAGCAAGTTTTGACCTAAAATACCAAGGTATTCCTTCTGTTCTACTAAGCAGATAAAGGAAAGGGGATGTTTTTCTACAGAAAAATTGGGAATGTACATTGCAAAAGGTTATGTCTAATAGAAGACCTGTAATGGTATGACCTTTTAATTGGGGTTTGGTTGTGTGTAAGTTTTAATTATTAACTCTCAATAATCCACATGAGTACGATTTGTTAGCGTAGTACCAAAGGCGTCTATCCCACGAGGAAGGAACTAATCTAATCTTAAAATCTAAGGCTAAAAACAAATAACAAAAATTTAAGATGCATCGAAACTAATACAAGAATTTAATTCGATCAATCAAATTAAGAATAAACACAAAATACTAATTATTAAGCAATTTGTAGCACACCCAAGAATCAACCAAAGGAAATTACCAATTGAGAGAAAGGAAATTTTACTCATCCTTAATGCTAACTTAACTGATTATAAATTATTGGATTATTGGTCCTAGACTATCCTATGGTGGATTACTCTCTCTCGAGTTTTAATCATTAACCCTAAATCATAAACCCCAATTAGATTATAAAGGTCGCAATCTTTCAATTTACAACCTATCCAAAACTTTAATTAGTTCTGAAGATCTCTAATAAACTATCGGAAACCTATACGAGATCTCTCTCTACACAAATTATCAATCTGATTTAATTCTAGTTTCTATTAAATCACCTAACCCTTGTTAGTCTAATTTAATCGCGTTTCATTCGATTCACCCTCTTTGTTTATTATCAAACTATACAATAGCGTAATCAAATCAGAACAATATCTAATAAATGCTTAAACAATCAGATTCTCACTAATTCAAGAATGAAATTTCGAAGTTGAGTTTAGAACATCCTCGACATTCTAGATCCTATCATCAACTATTCAATCCAATTCTATACAATAATAAAACTGAAAAGAATAGGAAATACAATCTAAAATGGATGATGGGAGGCAGTAACTTCGGGAAACTTCCTGATCCGGGAAGAACTTCGAGTCAGCTTCTTCTCCTCTTCTCTCTTCCTTCTTCTCTTTCTCTACCTCTCAATGATCTCTCTCTAGGATTTCTCAAGGTGGATGATGCAAAAAGCTCCCCCTCTTTGCCTCTTTATGTTCTTTTTATACTTCTTTATGTTTTGGGTAATCCTAAGGTTTTCTCGGAGCTCCTAAAGGTCTAAAAATCCCTTGAATCGTGAATTTCATGAGTGTCTTCGAGTCTGCTCGACGCAGGCCTTGATCATGGCTCACATCTGAGCCTTTTGTCATGATCGTGGCATGTAAGGCTATTCTAGGAACTGCTAAAAGTAGCCCCCACAATCATGGGCCATTCCTAGAGCTTTTGTCACAATTGTAGGTTGTTGTTTTGGCTTGAATGTCTCCAAAACTCTTTCGTTATTCGATGTTAACCTTGAAACACTAGCAAACACATCAAAGTACCTCAAAAACATAATATTTAAGCTCAAAAGCTTGTCCTAATCCTTAAAACACTTAAAACAGAAATAATTAACAAACTAACACAATTCTAACCTAAACACATACTAAATGATTGAATTAACGGCTAAATACATATCAAACTATACCTTAACATACGATGCAATTTACATTTATCAATATCCCCACACTTAAACATTTGTTTGTCCTTAAGCAAACAAAAATAATCAAACAAATCAAGCAAACACAAAACACGCATATGCAATAATGAGACAATGGCTTCAACTTAGCGAAACAAATTTAACTATAATCACAATCCTTCAAGTCGTTCTAACTTAATAACAAGCGAAATTCGCATCTAAGCACCTTAGACTAAATATATAAACTAATCAAAATTTTAGTGTTGATTCTATTCACCTCTATCACTTACACATAAATTGATATTCATTCAGTCAAAACAAAAGTGTAGCTATTCCTCAGTAGGTTTTCATGAAAAATCAAGTTACTAATAAGTTTGGTAGGTTTTTTTTATTTGAAAACATTCCTTTTGTTAATTTTTTCTTTAAGGAGATGAACCTAGTATTTTTACATGGAGGCAAACATTTGTGATGAATGTCGATCCAGTTACTCACCTGGTCTAAACATTGTGATGAATGTCGATCCAGTTACTCAACTAAGTTATGTAGTTATTAGCTGTTTGGTTGGAATGTTATTATAGCTTTTTTACGCGAAGACACATATTTGTGATGTGTGTCGATCAGATTACTCAACTACATCACATTCTCAACTGGCTACTAGCTCTATTCATAACCCAAAGGCTAGCAGAATAGTTGTTTTAGTTAAAATTATACAACCCTTTTTTTAACACAAAATTTTGCCCACCTTATTGTTTTAGCTAATCTTTCTCATGAAAATGTACTAATAATGCCACTTATTCAATTAGCCTAAAATTATAAATGAGTATGCAAATTCCTAGGATGAATGGACTAACATTGTATCCTAATTAACTAACATATTTAGCCCTAAGTAACTTAGGTCGCTAATTTCCCAAGTGAATAAATCTTCGCAACCTAAAAGACTATGTTTAAGGCTAAATCTATCCCGTTAAGTCCTAGCCATTGACGCATTCACACAATTCACATCTTGCAACCTAAAAAAACGGTCATACAATATGCAAAATTCACACACAAGGTAAAAACACACAACCCTCCCCACACTTGAATAACACGTTATCCTTAGTATGAGAAGGGTATATAAACCCACTAAGGGAAATAAAACGCAATATACGAAAAAAATAAGAAGAAAAAACTAACCAAAATCAAAAGAAAAGGGTTAGAACACGAAAGCATTTATGGTGATGGAGGTGGTAATGGTGATATTGTTGAGACCAAATCCACTTGACATCGAGAGTGTTTCCTTATCTTATAAGTGATTTAAGAGAGTAAAAGAATTAGCAATCTAAACCATTCCATATCATTCAAAACTTATTTTAGAATTTAAAACAAACCTAACTACACAACAATATAAATCTAACTACTAAACCTGCTAATTTAGGGTCATTAGCTTGACCTTGCATCCTTGTAAGTTTAGCTCGGATCAATTATGAGTGGCTTACTTCCACCCTCCTCATTCAAAATCAATTTTGTAGCCTGTGAGTAAGCTACAAATTGCAAAATGATCAAGAGGACAATATTGATAAAGTTGAGAAAACCAATTAATTTCAGTAATGTCCTTTTCACTTACAAACTGTCAATAAAATAGGGAATAATAAAACTCCATGAATCTTCTATTAAGTCTAGCAGTTTGTTTAGTGAAAGGGTGATCTGCTTTTGTTCTTCCTTAGTTACTCCCTTTTCTTTTTCTTCTTTTGCTTCACGAACAGAGACTTTCATAGCTTTTTCACACTCGATGTTCGTTGTCACCTGTTCTTCTTCTTTTTACACTTTTAAAGATTCACACACATCAATTCGCCTAAATGAGTCACAGTCCTTTGGATTTTTAAATACATCATTCATGTTGAATGTGACCTAGTCATTTCTAATCTGAAGGATAATGTTCTCTTCATAGACATCTACTAAAGTTTTTTTATGTTCAAGCATGGGATACCAAGATTTGGAGGATAATATGGGGGGTTTTCATCCCTTTCTTTATCCTCTTTCTTGATTTCTTGGTCTTCTATAAGGTGGGTTTAAGCTTGATTTCTCACTAGTTCTTCTAGCTCTACCCCATTCCTCAGTCAAATAGCCTGACATAGCTCTATTGAATTTACTTTCATGTTGCGCAAACAATTTTCCACACTTTGATTACAGAATTCCTTGGAAAGCTGGCTCATTCAAACCTCTAGGTTGTGAATAGAAGAGGCATGATCTTCTGCTACTTGTTCAAACTTCTCTTCCAATCTCTTCTAGGTCTCTTCCATATCCGTGAGATTATTCGTGATTTTATCCAACTTGGAATCCCATGAACTAGATTCATCTTGCTGAAATCCTAATAAGTCTTGATGTCCGATAGGAATCCTTTCATTGTTAGACCAATAGAAATCTGGGTAATTCTGTCACCCCGAAGTGTATGTGTTCAAATAAGGATGATAATTTTCCTAACTAAATTGGAGCTCATTGAAATTTGCAAAAGTCCTTTGCTCCCTACAATATTTAAGCAAACACATCAAGGTACCTAAAAAACATAATATTTAAGCTCAAAATCTTATCCTAACCCTTAAAATACTTAAAACATAAATAATTAACAATCTAACACAATTCTAACCTAAGCATATACTAAATGATTGAATTAACCGTTAAACATATATTAAATTATGCTCTAAAACACGATACAATTTACAGTCGTCACCTTCCTATAAGACATGAATAACATATAACAAGTTCAATTTTTTAGAAGATCGTTATAGAAATTACAAGAAAGAGTAGTGCGTAAAAAAAGGTTGCAGAAAAAGAATGGATATGGACAACAAATATATAATGTCCAAAGCCATCTACATTACACACATAAACATAATTAGTCACTCACTATTATCACATCTTCAATTAGTTGCCCATCATTATCACACCATCAACTACAATCAATACATAACCCAAAGAAGAATTAAGAAAGTATATTTAACAAAATAAACAACGGAGAATGGTGTCAAATGCTTACTGCAACTACTAGTTCACTTGGTGCAAACATAGTCGACAATGAAAAATGGTGTGTGAAAGTTTGTAGCTGGTGTAAAAAGGAGCCAAAAATGTTTGCAACTAGTCAGAGAACACTCTGTCATGGGAAGAGAACCAAATAAAAGTTATGCGATAGGAAATCCCAATATGAAAGGGTGACAAGTTGAAAGGGTAATTTAAGGTTTTATCCCTTTTCTTTTAATTTTATTTAATTGCTTAATTAGTTTAATTAAGTCTGACATGTACAATTTTATACCGTTGTAATAATACGTGTTAGACTTCTAACTTATGCGGCTTACCACATTAGCAACATTATCGGAGATAATAACGTCGAGATAGATTTGGAAAAAAATTGAAAGTTTGAGTATTTAGTTGCAACTTTTTAAAATTCAAAGTTATAATTGCAAAGTTGAGTAAAGTTTGAGATTTTTTATGATTAACCCTTAAAAATATTACACCTCATAATTTGGTTTTCAATAAAATTTAAGGATATTTTATTAGGTTTTTTATTTTTAAACAAGTTTCAGACATGTAATATTATTTGCTATGTAAATGTTGACCATTTAAAGTATTTATTGTTACTTTTGTCAGTTTTAATTAATATTGTAAATTAAGTAAAATTTTAAATATAATTTGTCTTTCAAAAATATCAAATAGTCTCTTTAAGGTGCTAATTTCTATCAAACCATCAATATCATAAACTAAAAAATACTGAATAATACGTCTTTACTTAGATGATTGTCATATTGTGCACCAAATAAGGTTAGTTGCAGAATGTCCTTCCAACTTATTATACGAGACTTAATTGTCATCTCTTTTGGTTTGGAGTTGTTTCGATGCTTTTACCATTTCTTGATGTGCTTATAAAAAAAATGATGAAATTTATTACCAAATATCTTTTTGGATGTATACTACACTAATCTTCAAGTGTCTATGAGCTTAAGATAAAAAAATTAACGTATTCGGTGTATAAGGAGAGTCTAAGAAGAGTTACATTTTTACATGTCGGTCCAAAGCCAACCAGAAACAGGCGGCCTGGAAATTCAACGTATCCGTGTGTATTCTTAGACAGGAAACTGCAAGCAAGTTATTGGTTTGACGTTGGTGCGGCTTGAAAACGTGGCATGTTTCACTTTCATCTTTTTTAAAGGAATAAAGAAATAGAGATAATATTTTTAATTATATGGACTCGGAAGACAACACTAGTGAGTAAGAGAAGTAAGCCTCTCATCATATTCGATCAACACCGCTCGAAGTTCTTCTCTTTCTCTCAATTCAGGTATTTCCTCTTTTCTTGTGATTCGCAGAATGTTGACTCTCTTAAATAGTAGTTAATCTGACATGCTTCCTTCTCTTCGTTTTTCATCAGTTGCAAGTATCAACTCCTTGCCTACTTCACTGACCTATTCTTTTCGTTTTCTTTCGCAACTCATAATCTGTGTGATAGATGCTAGTAATAGTTGTAAGAGATGTATCATATCTATTCCGTGTAGTTATGTCATTCATATTTCTCCAATATTACTGCACGTTTGATTTACTGATTTACTTCTTGGGTTTTTCATTTTTCTCTGAAATATTTCGAGTTTGAAGTTGGTAGGAATGGGGAGTCACAATGAAGAGAAAATACGATTTTGCATTGACAGAGGAGGCACCTTCACTGATGTCTATGCGGAAATTCCTGGACAGCCTCATGTTCGAGTCTTGAAACTACTCTCAGTTGACCCTTCTAACTATGATGATGCTCCTGTTGAAGGGATTCGCAGAATTCTTGAAGAATACACGGGAGACAAAATCCCAAGATCTTCCAAAATCCCTACTCAAAATATTGAATGGATTAGGATGGGCACTACTGTTGCAACCAATGCCCTTTTGGAGAGAAAGGGGCAAAGGATTGCACTTTGTGTCACTCGGGGCTTCAAGGATTTGTTGCAGATTGGTAACCAGGCTCGACCGAACATCTTCGATCTCACCGTATCCAGACCCACTAATCTTTATGAGGAAGTTCTTGAAATTGATGAGAGAGTTCAGCTTGCTCCTGATAAGGACGTGCCCAGTCAAGTTCTCGGAGCATCCTTAGTCAAAGGGATCTCTGGTGAGCTTGTGAGGATTGTGAAGCCACTTGATGTAGAGGCCTTGAAACCTTCATTGAGATGTTTACTGGAAAAAGGTATTAGCTGTTTGGCTGTTGTGTTGATTCATTCCTATACCTTCCCAGATCATGAACTGGCTTTGGAAAAGGTTGCCTTGAGCTTGGGTTTTAGACATGTCTCCTTATCTTCGACTCTGACACCCATGATCAGAGCTGTTCCCCGGGGTCTAACTGCTAGTGTGGATGCATACTTGAGCCCAGTTATCAAAGATTACTTATCGGGGTTCATTTCTAAATTTGATGAAGGGCTGGGGAAGCTGAACGTTCTGTTTATGCAGTCAGATGGGGGTCTTGCACCAGAAATCAGATTTTCTGGACACAAAGCTGTATTGTCTGGCCCTGCAGGTGGCGTTGTTGGTTACTCACAGACACTTTTTGGGCTTGAAACGGAGAAGCCTCTCATTGGATTTGACATGGGTGGTACATCTACTGATGTCAGTCGTTTTGCTGGAACTTATGAACAAGTTTTTGAAACTCAGATTGCTGGTACCATTATACAAGCACCTCAACTTGACATAAGCACTGTTGCTGCTGGTGGTGGATCAAAGTTGAAGTTCCAATTTGGTGCTTTCCGAGTAGGACCAGAATCAGTGGGAGCACAACCTGGTCCAGTTTGCTACCGGAAAGGAGGGGAGTTGGCAGTTACTGATGCAAACCTTATTCTTGGTTATGTAATTCCTGATTATTTCCCATCCATTTTTGGTCCCCAAGAAGATCAGCCATTAGATGTTAAAGCAACTAGAGAAGAATTTGAGAAGCTTGCGAGGCAAATAAACTTCTACAGGAAGACTCAAGATACATCTGCAAAGGACATGACAGTTGAGCAGATTGCTCAGGGATTTGTTGATGTTGCAAATGAGACAATGTGCCGTCCAATACGGCAGTTAACTGAGATGAAGGGCCATGAAACAAGAAATCATGCTCTTGCATGCTTTGGAGGTGCTGGGCCGCAGCATGCTTGTGCTATTGCCAGGTCTTTGGGTATGACTGAAGTACTCATCCATAGGTTCTGCGGGATCTTAAGTGCTTATGGTATGGGATTGGCAGATGTCGTTGAAGAGGCACAAGAACCATATTCTGCCATTTATAATCCTGAGTCAGTCTTGGAGGCCTCCCGCAGGCAGGATTTGTTGCTGAAGCAGGTGAAACAAAAATTACAGGATCAAGGTTTCAGCAACGAGAACATTAAAACAGACTATTATTTAAATCTAAGATACGAGGGAACAGATACCGCTATCATGGTTAAGAGACGTTTAAATACAGATGGATCAGGATTTGATTATGCTGTGGAATTTGTGAAGCTTTTCCAGCAGGAGTATGGGTTCAAGCTTGAGAATAGACATGTTCTGATCTGCGATGTGAGAGTTCATGGTGTTGGAGTCACTAACATATTGAAACCACAGGTCTTGGAGCCTGCTTCTGGTAGCCCAAAAGCGGAAGGCCACTACAAGGTTTTCTACAGCACGGGATGGGTTGAAACACCATTATTCAAGCTTGAACATTTGGGGTTTGGCAATACTATCCTTGGCCCAGCAATCATCATGAACGGAAATAGTACAGTGATAGTGGAACCATATTGTAAAGCCACCATAACTAAATACGGAAACATCAAAATTGCATTAGAGTCCAGCACTCTCACTACTAAAGTAGCTGAAAAAGTAGCAGACGTTGTGCAACTCTCAATTTTCAATCACAGGTTTATGGGAATAGCTGAACAAATGGGGCGGACCCTGCAGAGAACGTCAATATCAACCAATATAAAGGAAAGATTAGATTTTTCTTGTGCTCTCTTTGGTCCTGATGGGGGATTAGTCGCCAATGCTCCTCATGTACCAGTGCACCTTGGAGCCATGTCCAGTACTGTACGCTGGCAGATAGATTACTGGGGTGAGAATCTGAATGAAGGAGATGTGCTGATTACCAATCATCCTTGTGCTGGTGGTAGTCACCTTCCAGATATAACTGTCATCACACCCGTTTTTGATAACGGGAGGCTTGTTTTTTTTGTTGCAAGTAGAGGACACCATGCAGAGATTGGAGGTATAACTCCTGGAAGTATGCCTCCGTTCTCAAAGGCCATATGGGAAGAAGGCGCCGCAATTAGAGCATTTAAGCTTGTGGAAAGAGGAATTTTTCAAGAAGAAGCAATTATCAAACTTCTCCTGTTCCCCTGTTCTGATGAAGCAACAGCTTACAAAATTCCCGGAACCCGCCGCCTTCAGGATAATTTATCCGACTTACATGCACAAGTAGCTGCAAACCAGAGAGGAATATACCTTATCAAAGAACTTATTGACCAGTACAGTTTGGACATTGTTCAGGCTTACATGGGATATGTGCAACTTAATGCAGAAGAAGCCGTTAGGGAAATGCTAAAGTCAGTTGCTACTAAAGTCTCATCAGAATCTGCTAATTTTTTAGATCATAATGATGTAATCATTGAGGAAGAGGATTACATGGATGATGGATCAATTATACACCTGAAACTCACAATTGATTCGGATAAAGGGGAAGCTATTTTTGATTTTAGTGGGACAAGCCCTGAGGTTTATGGCAACTGGAATGCACCAGAAGCAGTAACGGCCGCCGCAGTCATATACTGCCTGCGCTGCTTGGTGAATGTTGATATACCTCTTAATCAGGGTTGTTTAGCCCCAGTGAAAATTCATATACCCAAAGGGTCGTTTCTGTCACCAAGTGACAGGGCTGCTGTGGTTGGAGGTAATGTGCTAACATCTCAGAGAATAACTGATGTTATTCTGACAGCATTTCAGGCTTGTGCTTGTTCTCAGGGTTGTATGAATAATCTCACTTTCGGGGATGATACTTTTGGTTATTATGAAACCATCGGAGGTGGCAGTGGAGCTGGCTCTTGCTGGAATGGTACAAGTGGAGTCCAGTGCCATATGACTAATACTCGCATGACTGATCCTGAGATTTTCGAACAAAGGTATCCTGTTGTTTTGCATAAATTTGGATTGAGAGAGAATAGTGGGGGATTTGGACATCATAAAGGGGGTGATGGTCTGGTAAGGGAGATAGAGTTCAGGAGGCCAGTTGTAGTGAGCATTCTTTCAGAGAGACGTGTTCATGCGCCAAGAGGTTTGAAAGGAGGAAGAAATGGGGCTCGTGGGGCTAATTTCTTGATTACAAAGGATAAAAGAAAGATATATCTTGGAGGTAAGAACACAGTCGAGGTGCAGGCAGGTGAAATTCTTCAGATTCTAACCCCTGGAGGCGGAGGTTGGGGTCCTTGTTGATTTTGCTGCGTTAAAAGAAAACTTATAATTTTTCTAAACCATTCAAGTGGTGTCCCAGTTGATTTCCGTTACCTGAGAATTCTTTTGGAGTCTTTCATACGTCACATCGTTTTAGACAAGATAAACAAACCAAAATCTTAATCATTGCAGTGCAGACGTATATCGTGGCCTTGAAAGGTGGAGTCATGGCGGCCAACATGCCGTTAATATAAATCACCTTAGGCATTGGAAAACCTTTAGCATAAAGCGGGATGTACCTCATCATTGTCAAACTATACTTACATTTTATAGGTGGCGTTTATTGGTTCGAACCTTTTGGTTAAATTGATCAAAATACTATTGTTTTTGGTCTGTATGCTTAAGAACTTAAAAATTAATATTGAATTGCATTACAACTTCCTGTAAAGCCGAGCCTTCCTTTTTTGACACGAGAACCAATTACCTTGGACCAGTCCTCCCCTTCTGTAGCTTGTAAAGTTGGTAAATTTCCTCTTCTATCCTCTATCCCGGCTGCTCCCTTCCCCACCAATAACAATCTCTCTGATTTTACGCCATCTTCTAACCAGAACATTCGGAGCTGGAAACAAGTCTTAAGTGATCGCAGTAACCACTCGCTTCGTCACTGCCAGCCAAAGGATGAGGGGGTTTTGAAAATTGTTGCCTCGGATACTGAAATTCTGGAAGCAGGAGCTAGCTCTTGGAATGCATCCTTCCTTGGTTTCTTTCGTGGCAACGAACCACCATTCTTGGCTATCTCAAGATGGGCTCATAAAGTTTGGTATAACAAAGGGCTTGTTGAGGTGCTACTATCTAAAGAGAACCTGTTGCTCTTCTACTTCACGTTTAAAGCTGCATCTGTGAATATAGTAGAAGATGGTCTTTATTCATCCTTTAGAAGCTAAAGAAAATCCATGCTTCAGCAGTTACACAGATGATTTTTGTGGTTTTGCTAGCCACTTGCAAGTGAGTGACTTAAATATAGATGGACACTTCTATACTTGGAGCAATAAATCGATGAGAAGTTAGTTTATGAGGAAAAAGCATGATAGAATCTTCGTTAATGCGTACGGATCATAACTTTTCCTAAGAGAGAGGACTCTTCGAATAGCTCACTATTTTATCGTAACACTCGTATTATCAATGTTTCAAAAATTATACCAGGACCAATTTAAGAAAAAGTTTAAAGTTTAGAGACTCAACCAGTAGTGAACATCTATAAAACCGATATATAATATATAAGAAATAAAATTTATAAGAATAAGTAAAAAAATATTTTATTGAAATAAAAATACACCAATGTTTATTATTATATAATAAACTAATAATAAATAAATATGAGTCTAATATAAAACATAAAATAATAATAAAAATCACAATTGTATTTCTGAAGAAGGTTGTGTCTTATTATAGTCAAAAGCTTCGAATTCTCTAACGCTATTTAAAGATTCGTAAACTATGCTTTCATCCAAAGCATTTGTATCAAATTCTTTTACTGCATTAAAATAAATTACAAATTATTAATGTATGAAATTATTCTCAATTGAAAACTTGTAATTAGTATAATTTTAAGTTAAATATGATCAAAGCAAGATAATAATTGACCATCAGTAGATGTTCTTATTTCATTCGTTGTAACAAATGCATTTTCTTCATAAATCGTCTTTTTAAGTTCATTATAATCAAGATCAGACGATGATTCTTCTTCTTCGATCCAAAAATTATTATATTCGATACAATCAATAGTAACGAGATCATATGTTCTCTTCTTACTAAGCGCTCTAAATACATAATAAAGAAATTATAAAATCAATAATAAAAATAAATTATTGAAAAACAACAAAACTATAAAATACTTATTCTTCATTCTTAGATTATAAGTAACGTAAACAAGGTCATTAAGTCTTTGATTTTTCAAACTGTTTTGTTTCTTTGTATGAATACGTTCAAAAACACTCCAATTACATTCACAACCTGAGGCGTAAGCTATTTGACTGAGTAACCTTATAGCGAGTTTTCTCAATGTTGGAGCACTGTCATCGAATAATCTCTACGAATCATTTGTATTTTAAATTAATAATTGTGATAAAAATATATATTATTAATAAGTAAATAATGAATTAAAAGTATAAAACTTACCTGGCTGCATTTTTGCATCATAAGTTCACTTTTTGCTGATGATCTAGTAAAATTCTTTAAATCTTCACGATACAATTTAATTTCATTTATCGCTTGTGATTGTTTTTCAATAAAGGAAATATCTTTGCTTTCAATCACATCAAACAAACTGCCTATAATATTAATTATACGTTCTTCTCCACTATATAAGCAATAAGGATTGAGAAAATAAGCGGCTAAGTAGATCCTTTGAGTAAGATACTTATCCCATCGTTGATCAATAATATCTATATAAGGCTTCTACAATTTATCCTTCCCTTTAAAAATATTTATAATTGTTTTGTAAGCTCTATACATACCATCATATATATACCTAAAGATGACTTCTCATCGGAGTCAACAATCTTCAACGGCCTTATAAGCGGAGCCATAATCTTCACAATAATTAAGCAAGCATCCCAAATTTTATTTTCTAAAATAATAGCATAAATTTCTTTTCCTTTTTCACTCTTTGATAATTTATGACTTGAAAATTTTTTACTTGTCACTAAATTTTAAAGTAGTTGCTTATGTTCATAAACACTTTTCAAAGTAATACATGCAGTTGCAAACTTGGTAGTAGCGGGACGCACGATCTCAACCTAATCTTCTGCTTAACCAAGACAAAAATGTGACATGATTATACACAAAAATTGTGACCTTAGATGCGCGTAAAGCAATACTAGAAATATGATCCATACCACCAATATCTTTTAAAATAAGATTTATACAATCAGCAGTGCATGGAGAACAATAAATATGCCCATACTTTGATTGTAACAAGTACCCAGCTGATACTTAATTAGCTGCATTATCTGTAATAAAATGCACAACATTCTTTGGTCCAACTTACTCGACAATTTAAGAGAATAATTCATATAAAGCATTAGCACTTTTTACCATGTTAGAAGCATCAACAAACTTCATAAAAAGTTGTTTCAATATTACAATAAACCAAGAAATTAATCAAGGTTCTTTGTCTTTAATCAGTCCACTCATCTGCCATAATAGTGCATCATGTTGATTTCTAACTAGATTTATATGTATTCATAATCAATTGACATTTCTTTTTTAAATCTTGAAGCAAAGGCACACACAACTCGTAATAAGATGGTACCTTAATCCTAGACCTATTGTTGTTGTAGGATTAATTGTTTTTTGAAAATATAGTAAATTTAAAGCATTTAAAGGAATACATGAATGATAGAACCATCTAGCCCATGCTCTTTTATATAGCAAAATAACATCCTTATCAACCATAAAAAATTTTAAACTAGGTCGAGAACCAGGAGTAGTTCTTGGTGAAAAATAAAAATCTATGTGAACAGTAGCTTTTCTTTTTCCTTTATCTAATCCTTGTAGTGTTCCATCATCTCCAAAAAATATACCATGAGCCTCTTTATTTTCCTTTTTCTTTTTTACTTGTTGCTGCAAATATTTTCCAATCATATCACACATATCAAGTGGTACTTTTTTGCAAGAAGCAACATTACCCTTAACACCAGCAAGATATTCTTTCATTCTAAAAATTCCTCCCCTTTAAATATTCTACCAAAAAAATATAGTTATATTAGATATTCCCATTAGATGTTTAAGAAGAAAAAAAATAATTCCATGTTGGATCGGACTTACCACGAGTAGAGGATAATTCCATATTCTCCATTGTGACTTAACCTAAAAAGTATTAAAAAATAATTAGGTATACTATTTTCAGGGCCAAAAGTATACAACTTAAATAATAATAAAGAATGACGATGACAAGCATAAAATTGCCCTTATATATATATCTCTTTTTTTAAAAATATCTTTCAATATTTTTGATTAGTGGGGATTGAAGTGGGTGTTAATTTAAGTTGGTATCTTCCCTTTACACATAAGGAATTGGCACCTTATATTTAGCTCTATTCTTTTCCAGAGTTATATGTGGTGAAGAGCTTGTCCTACAACTTCTTGCCTTTTTATCACACATACGTCAAAAGAGAGACAAAAGAGACTACTACTACTTTAGAAAGTTAAGGTTCTTCAGCCATAGGAGTGAATAAAATTGGTTAACATAGACCAAATTTTAATGAAACACAAACTTAAGCCATTATCAATTACCTTTCAGGATTCATGGCTGAAGTTAAAGATTCAATTTTGTGGTTAAGCTTTCCAATAGGATCAAAGTAAAAATTTATCAAGAAACACAAATGGAATAGTAGCATAATGGATACACAAAAACCAAAAGATGTTACTCATTTATTAAACTTTACTCTAGCAATTGATCCACTTTAAATAGTCTAACCGAACTTTTGGTAGTTTTCAATTTTGGTGTTTAGATCAACAAATAGAGTTCTAAATCAGAATATATATAACCCAACTATCGAAATTAGAACTTGATATTGTTGGACCCCGAAAGTTTTCTTAGAAAATTTCGAGTAGTACATGAGAAGTGTGGATATATTCATGTTTTGCTTTGGTATTTTGGTAGTAAAAGACTACGAAAAGGGAAGAATTAGGGTGAAAGTGATGAAGAACATGTATGTGTGTGTGTGTGTGTGTGTGTGTGTGTGTGTGTGTCTGTGTGTGTCTGTGTGTCTGTATGTTCTGTTATTAGTGTTCATGATTAATCATGGACTATAATATCTTTATAGATGATATTGAGTTGAGGATGAGGAGTAAATGAAGTAGAAAAGATGATCTTGGCATAAGTTGTGTTAAGGAAAGATTTGGAAATAAAAATCAATAGTTGGTCTAGAAAGTTATAGTTTATTTTTCTAGCTTTCTGACGGTATATACTATGTAATTTTTGGACCTCTGGATTGAAAGTTATGGTCCTTAGAAAGGGAAATGCTTCGGAGTGTAAAAATGTATCGTCTGTAAAGACGAATCGTCTGTGATGACATCACTTCGTCTGGTCTGTGATGACGTCATTTCATCTGTAAGGATGCATCGCCTGTAAATATGCATCTTCTGTAAAAATGTATCGTCTGTAAAGACGACTCGTCTATGATGATGTCACTTCGTCTGTGATGACGTCATTTTGTCTGTAAGGATGCATCGTCTGTAAAGATGCATCTTCTGAAAAAATGTATTGCCTGTGATGACGTCACTTCATCTGTGATGATGTCATAGGGTCTTAAGTGTTGCATCGTCTTAATTTGACTTTGCTTCGTCTTAAGTTGACTCGAATTCCGTCTGTCTTTTTCTTCGTCTGTATTTTATTTCATCTTAAGATTTTTGTTTCGTCTGCCTTTTGTTTCGTCTGCTTTCACTTTTACTTCGTCTGTCTTTTGTTTCGTCTGCTTTGCTTCGTCTGCATTGCTTAGTCTGCATTGCTTTGTCTGCTTTGCTTCGTCTGTATTGCTTCGTCTGCTTTGCTTTGTCTATAACACTTCGTTTGCTTTGCTTCGCCTGTATTACTTCGTCTGTCTTTTGTTTCGTCTGCTTTTTCACTTCGTCTGTCTTTCGCTTCGTCTGCTTTTTCACTTCGTCTGTTTTTTCACTTCATATGCCCTTTTTTTCGTCTGCTTTTGATTGGTTTAGTCTAATCCTATCGTCTGGTCCATTTTGACCCTTCAAACGATTGAATTTGTCTTCAATTCTTTATGAAAGTTGTAGATCTTGAAGCCCTCTTTCAGATAATCCAAAGAACACTTTGGTTCGACATCTGTAAAAAGAGTTATGCCAATTTTCCCGAGTTAAGTTCAATATGTTTGAGGATAAAACCTGCATTTAGTATAGATATGAGAAAGATAGATTGAATCAAAGTAAGAGCATCGGTTGGAAGAGTATGAATAGGAGGAAATTTAAGTATAGTGTATTGTTTCAATATAAGAACAGTCCAAAAATGTTTGGGGCAATACTCTTAGAGTTCTGAACCAAATGGATTGATTTTGGTGTCCTTAGAAACTTGAGACAAGGAGAACATTTTTCTAGAAGAAAGAGTTATGTCAGAATGTTCAAGGATATTGTTAGCAAGACACTTAAGCATAAAAAGACATATGGCATAAATGGAAGGGTAAATGGGACATTTCTTGATCATTAAGGATATAATTGGAGGAAGAAGTGTTGTCATGCATTCGAGAAGATACAAATTCGGGGATGAGAAGAGAGAGAGAGAGAGAGAAATCCGAAAAGAATAAAAGAAAGAAGAGGAATAAGCTAGGGTTTAATTTTCCTTAGTCCTCAAGAGAGATTTTAGAGCTGTTCAAGAAAGGAAAAAGGTAGAAGAAGAGAAGATCTTCCTTTTGAGCTAAAGATCCCTTCATTTGGCAATGAATGAAGGGAACCAAGAGAATCCTACCCAAGAGCAAGGGGAAGGACATCTTTAAGCCACTCTTATAAGCAAGGATTTCAAGGTGGGTACATTTTTATAATAGAGTAAATAAGCCACTTATTGTTTTC
>JAOQMS010000002.1:28796284-28811321 GCA_027563885.1 Erythroxylum longipes | reverse complement strand
GTTTTATTGATTTCATTGTTTGCATCAAATGGTTAACTCTTTATGCTTATGGTTTCAAAAAAAATGTATACCGAGGTTTAAGCGGTAAGTGATGTGACACGCCATCCTCGCGGGGCGCGGATTCGGATATCACTATCGATATCGGGTTCGGGTCCAGCGGGAGTGGGATGTTACATTATTTATATCATTTATTTGGATAATTTAATTCAAAGTCATCAAAGCTACTGAAGTGGGAAAAATACTCAATGGAGTATAATTTACAAAAATTAACATCTACTCAAACTGGGTACCATCAGCTATAATGAATGAAAAAACTTTATTTAATAGCTTAGATTCAAGCTTTCACACCACAAACCACATGAAGCATAAGGAATTAGAATAAATCACTCATAAAAATTAATGATAAACAATATATTGAAACATTAAGGAGTGACCTTTCAAAACAACATCTCCCCCATTTACATCATAATCAAATCACCCTTCCATACAACTTTAGAAGGAAAAAATAATATGTATTACTTTGCAAAACAAATGATTTCCCCCTTGATAAATCTTTTTTTATTCTGTTTTATTCTTTTTCCTTTTTATTTTATACAAAAAATTGAAAGAAACTACATCAACAATGGAATTCATTATTAAGAGAGAAAATTACTTCCATCAATTATAACCAACCCACTTATGAGCTCATCCCCCACATTTATTCTCTTGTGCATCCACAAAAATCAATAATAACAAATGCTCCAATACCTTTAAGGCTTGGGTAAGACATTTGGTTAGGTTAAAGGCACATAATGTGGTTAGCATAAAAAAAAAGACTAATAAAGCTCAAAGGGGCTTGACATAAGGGAAAATCACATCAATAGGTAGGCTATTTCCCTAATGTAGTTTGTAAAAAAAATGCCTAGATCATTTTCAAGTTAATGCATGTGATAAAAATGTGATTTCAAATAGAAAATGAAAATAAAATTAGGATGTACATGTTATGACGGTCACACATGAACAAAATACAATGAGACTAATATGGATGTGTCAGTCTAAAAAGGCTCAAAATCTCACTGGCTTATGTCTACCCACTAGTCACTACTCTTCTAAAGATAATGTACATTAACCAATCACTAGAGTAAAAGCACATACCTGAGTTTCCATGAATTTTTCTAGTTAATTTTACTCTCTAATTATGACTACATGGTCCTAAAAGTAATAGAAAAAGAAAATTTGTTTGTTTGTTTGATTTGATTTTTTTAATACTTAAAACACATAAGAAATAAACAAACTTAAAAACTGACATGATAACTAAGATCCTCACCCCCACGCTTAAAATTTACATTGTCCTAAAAGTAACCTTAAATGTAAGAAATGGAGAATTCAATAAGAATATCAAATGCGAAAATGTAAGTGAAAAGGAACAAACTTCACTTGGGTCGCCTCGTAAGTAGCACCTTTGTTTATTATTATTGGCTTAACTCTATGTTTTCCTCATCTTGTGACAAAATTTTGATCTTTAGGGATCACAGCTTCTATGCTTTCCATTTGACCTTTGTCAGGGTATGGCTTGTGTCAATGACCACTTACATGTAATGTCTTCCATGTTTTTAAAATTTTAATATCTACCACACCATAGGGAGTGACATTAGTAAATGTAGGGAAAAAGATCAAGATTTTATCCCTAATTTTTATATAAAACTCAATTTAGTACATTCATTAGTTTTGAATTATATGTCATTAACTAATTGAAATATCCCCCTAACTAAATATATTTATATGAAATAACCATTCAATATAAGAGAAGTTATACGATAAAGAGCTTCTCTTTAATAAAAACAAATTTGTTCTAATATAGCAAAATTAAGAACGATAACTACCACAATAATATGTCAATGTTAACAATAAGAACAAAGAAAATTAAGCTTCTAAGATTAATGTATAGTGTAAAACATCTTCAACAACACAATAATACAGTATAAATGATTATACTAATTTTTAATAACAAACCAATTATTTTTTTGTAAAAAAATCATATAAAGGTAAACATTATGGAGAGAAAAATAACTTAAATGAAAAGCAGTATACTATGTTTTGTACCATACTGGACGATATGTCTTGTATCATAATAGGATCATATATCAGTTGGTACCAATCAATATTTATGATACTAGTTGGGTACTAATTAGGTCTATGTTTTTTAGAAAATAGAGGATTAAATTGTAAAAAAAGATTAATCCTAACCTTTCAACCTGTTCTTCCTCACTCTAAAATCACTCTCTCTCACTGTCATTGGTTGTATTGTTATAGCGTATCGCTCATAGCTCGTTGCACTGTTCGCCTGCATCCATATCCCACCATAATGTCACAGCCTGCACAACCCATCACACTGTCATCATCTGCCTTCGCTAGTTTGTCCTCCACTGTCATCCTCTACCGTCGTCCTCCACCATCCTAGTCAATCCTGTATTGTAGTATGTTGGACTGTTGTCTTTTTATAAATGAACTAAAATTATTTAATATTGATGTTAAATGAAATTTTATGTTTATATGATTTGTGAGGTTAAAATATTGTTTTATGTTATGTGTGGTTTTGGGTATTGAATGAATTAATGAAATATTGGTATGTTGTTTCAGTTCAAGAAAAAAGTATTGTGCTGAGCTATTGTCTAATTTTTTTCTATTCAACTTCAACGATGTTGATTAAAATTGGTGAATCAAGATTGCTAGAGATTGATTGATAGAGAATAAAAGTCACAGTGAAGAACTAGCAGATTAAAATTAAAATTAGTAACAAATTTGTAATGAAGATAGGCAAAATTATGATAATAATGCTCGGTTATTTGAATGCTTTGATTGTTTATTTTGTGGACAAATTAGGATTGTCACAAAGTAGTTGTCACAAAATGTTGTGTAACCATACAAAATGGATTAGTTTATGGTTGAATTATATAATTATATAAAATAAATTATAGTTATGAGTTCATGGTTGAATTATGCAATCACACAAAATGATTTATACTTATCGTTGTGAGTTTATGGTTGAATTATGTAATTATACAAAGTTATGAATTTATGGCTAAGTTATAATCACTTAAAATGGTTATGACTTTATGGTTTAATTATGTAATCACACAAAATAGGATGTAGTTGTGATTTTGTGGTAGAATTATGTAATTATACTAAATGGGTTATAGTTATAAAAGTCAAATAATCAATATTTTTATGTTTGGTTTAAGAAACATCACAATTGATTTATGTACCACTATCATGTTTAGGTTAAGAAATATGATAATTTCTTAGATGGAATGTACTTAAGCCTTAAATTTTCTTAAAGAATCATTTATATAAGTTCATAAAGTTCACTTGCATATCTATGTTATATGATTGTTAAGAAGTTGTTATTGCTATATTTTTTTATGTTATTTTATGCAACTTATATGAAGTTATTAATTTAATTTAAACATATCTCTTCATTAATTTCTATAGATAAATGGAGGAAAGTTCAAGTACTCCTGATAGTTCAATCCCTTTAAGAAGATTCAATGATCTAGCTTAGGCTCATGCTATATTGGTTCTTGTAATGAAGAATCAAACCATCTGTATATTATAACAAGCATTTGAAAGGTGAGGACATCACTAGATTAAAGAACCATTTGGCTAGGATTGAAGTTGATGTGGAGCCTTATAAAAAAGTGAGTCATGACATGAAATGGAAAATGAAAACTTTGTTTGAAGAGTATTAGCATGAGAAAGATAAAAGGCATAGACTAAAATATAAAATTTGTAGTGAAAGTTCTTTTTTTGGTGGTCAAGATGATAATGCAGATGTTAAAGATGGTTTTTTTACCCAATATGAATGGAATTTTACACCTGATGTGAGGAAAATAAAAAGACAAGTGCTTGACTTTGTTACACCATGAACAAATCCTGATGAACAACTCCTGGAGCTTAGCCTTTAATACATAATACCTTATAATCTAAAGAAGCAGCTTATAATATGGACATGGCAGTGGTTAAATGATGATATGATTCAGGTGGATGCTATTACCTCTTGTAGTCTAAGATATAAAGCTCCTTTAATTGATGACTACAAAGGTAAACTTCTGAGTAGTTTTGTTTATGAAATAAACAGTTATTTGGATGAAATAAGAATGACTTGGGCAACTTACAGATGTTCAATCATATGTGATGGTTGGATAAATAGAAGACAAGAGCTTATTATCAATTTTTTGTTTTATTCTATTAAGGGGACAATGTTTTTGAAGTCTATTGATGCATCTAGCCTTGTTAGAAATGACGATAATTTGTTTCAAATATTTAATGAAGTTATGAATGAAGTTAGGCCAAAAAAATCAGTACACTACTGATAATGATTATGCTCACAAAGTAGCTGTGAAAAGATTGTAAAGTAGGTATAATTCCTTTTATTAGAATTTTTTTCACACATTACATTAACCTTTTGTTGGAAAATGTATGAGATACTAGATATTTTTCTATCATTGATGAAACTATACAAAAAAGCAAAAAAGTGACTGAGTTTATCTAAAATCGTGCATGGATCCTGAATTTGACGAGAAAGGATTTCGCTAATGGTAGGAATTTATGTCATAATGCTATTACAAAAATTTTGACTAATTTCTTATCACTTTAGTGATTTGTTATGATGAAGGAGGAGTTAAGGAAAATGTTTTCAAGTGACAAGTGAGTTGCATTTTAGTATGTCATGTTTAATGTTGAAGTGGAGGTTTCTAAAATTATGCTTAAAGATCATGAATATTGGTCCCAATATTAACTTGTAAATAGAGTTTGTGAGTCTTTGGTAAGAGTACTTTGCCTGGTTGATATTGATGATAAGGCAATAACGATTTGTTTTTATGATGCCATGGAGAGGGCAAAAGAAGCAATCAAGGGCCAATATGAAAAATGTCTTCTTTATACACACCTTATCTTGCAGTCATCAATGAGAGATGAGAAATGCAACTTTATTCTCAGTTGTTTGTAACTGAGGCATTTTTTAATCATATTTTCTTTTTTAGACCAATTTTTACAAAGAAAGCTAAAGTTAATAAGGAATGTTATTAATTATTACACCAATTGTTACTCATGAGATGATCAAGATCTCTTAAGCTCACAAATGAAGGTTTATAAGAATGCTTCCAGTGATTTTGAGATGTTCATTACCATTCGTCAAAGAGATAAAGTTAATTTTGGTATATATTTTTTTCACCTTCGTTACTTGTTAGGAATTAATAATAACTTTATTTGGTTCATATGTTACTTTTGTTGTGTATAATTATTTGGTGAGACTATTTCAAAAGAGATGTTCTGAAATTGGAAATATTTGCAATTCAAATTTTAAGTCAATGTATGAATACAACAGGGTGTGAAAGGAATTGGAACACATTTGAATTTATCTATTCTAAGAAAAGGAATATATTGAAATACAAAAGATTAAATAACTTAGTTTTTTTTGTTCAATACAACTAAAAGCTTTGAGAAATATATGTTATTATCATTATTAAGTTGAATATGTATTTTTGTAATTTCTTAATAATTTTATTTTATTTGTTTAATAAGACTCTTAATATAACAAATAGTTATATAGATTCAATTTATCTTGACCATATCGATCTTTTAGTTGACTGGGCTTTTAAGGAACTAAGTTTAATATATAAGAGTAACTTGAAAGTTAATCTTATATGGAAAATTATTAATATGTCATTTAGTGTAATGAATTTGAATGATGGTAAAGATGAGGCTCTTCTCAATAATAATGATTTTGGTACCAAATAAGAATTGAGGTCAATATGATTTGAGCGAATATTCAATTGATTGAAGTTCCAGGTTTTTCATTCTTATCTGCGTTTAATTTCACTTGTATTTGATGCATATGTTAAAGTTTATATATGCAATATAAATATAAATATTTACTGTAACTATTTATATATTTATATCTCATTTCTAGTTGGTTTTGTTTCTCAACACGAATTCTTGTTATAATATTTATAAAGTCATGAAATTTTTTTATTATTTTTATTTGATATTTTGATGTAATTATTCTTTATTATATGATAAAATTGTAATAATTTAAATACTTTATATTATCCTTATTTTTATTTTTATATGATGATTAAACATTCTTTTTATATTAATTATGATTATTATTTATATGTAAAAAATAATATTAATAGAAATAAATAGATTATTTTTATTTCAAATTTATATTATTATTATTTGTAAAATTATAAATTATAGAACACATAAGAGTTATTTTATAATTTTAAAATTTTAAGAATTATTTTGTAAACTTTAAACATTACTCGAAATGATACTTGACATTTATCATTATTGAAATATTACTTTATTAAAACTAAATTTAGTATCGAATATTAGTATGGCATTCATAACGACACCAGAATACAAATGTGGGATTTAGAAAATGCAGAGATACTGAAAAGAAAATCCAAATACGACAACGAAGGAGGAGTTTGATATACGAGAGAAGATATTCATTTATCCATCAACAAATTTTGGTGTTGGTGCCTCACGTCTTTTTTAACTTGTGATTTGACTCAAACATTTAACTGGAATTGACTAGCGCTTTCGCGTCCGTTCTCGTACGCTTGTCGAAATCAGATCCGACCCTTTAAGTCTCCCTCTTATTGGTGGACCCCGTCTCTACGTGGAAATTTAGTTAACAACCACGCTCTCTGCACGCGCCCTAATCACCGGCTTCTTCTGTGACGTTGCTCTACTTTTAATCACCAAGCCGGTTGCCTCTGCCGCTCTACAATCGGTTCCCAGTTTCTTCGATCCTTGGCTCATCTTCTCTGCTGTGCATCACCATTGTAATCGTGACGTGGCTTGGAAATAGTAACGCATATCCTTTAAGGATAGTGTAATTGGCTACTTTGATGTCAGCTTCAACGATATATCAGAACTTCATATAGCTTTGAGAGCACTAGATGATTATCTCCCACAATTGAACTTTCATGAATTCCCATCCCGTAGGACAAGGGTTAAATTATTACAAAGGGCAATATTAGCTTCTTTATCAAGTTGTACCCAACCCAAACGGAGAAGCCAATAAATTTAAGCCACGTCCTCTACCGGTGCAATTGGTGACACTAAAATGACATTTGTATACCCAACTTTTAGCCAAAATTACTGTATATGTCCAGACTTCAAATGACGTGGCAAGAGAGCAGTGGTGGTTTTAAGAAAAGTAGCAAGCACCACCCCATTCACAATCTCTTCTCGGTGCGATTTTCCCTTTTGTAGGATTTGTTGTAATAAAGTTGAAATCTCCCAAATAAATAAATATAAAAAGGGAAGTAAGTAACTATTTCCTCAATTAATAATTCTTTTTTAAAGAATATAATTTTGTTGTTTTCCATGAGAGCGCATAGAAATTGGAGATGGAAGAAGAAGACTCTCTTTCTCTATCAAAAGACTTCTCTTTCTTCTCTCTCACTAGAGCAAGAATTTTTCTCCTCAGGTAAATATTTGGTTTAGTCATATTTTTTAAGCCTTCTTAGCTTTCATGCTTTGTGAAGTGGGTTTTTACTACCTTCATCATAGTTAAGTAGATCTTTGAAGCAACACTTTACTTTCTTAGCTGGAACCAAGGAAACTGGTAAGATTCTCTTCTCAAACACTTGGACAACACTTTGGTTTTGCTATATGTGCTTGTGATCACTTGCATGGTTTTTTTTTTTTTTGTGTGTGGGTTGATTCAAAAGACTAGATCTTTTTGCTATCTTCTTTGATCTTCTCGTTCTATTTCTTTCTTTTGGTTTTCCCCTTTGATTTAAAATTTTCACTATGATTGGTTTGTTTGATATATTATGTTTAATCTGATGGCGTTCACTTCTGTTTCTCTGTCTTTTTAATTTCTTAGAGTCTCCTTTTTTATTACACTCTTTTTCTTAATGATTAAAGGTCATGCATTTGATGTCTATTGTTCCTTGACTTTCTTTCCCTTGCTGATGAAACTTGAAAAAAAATCAATGAACAGAAAGATACTGTTTTTCATTTGTTTTAATATCTTTTTTGCTTCGAAGAGTGTTATTTTCTTCATATCTGTGTTACAAGTGAAGGAAAAAAATGCTTATAAGGATTTTGGTAAATTCTCCTGCACTCGCTGAATGCTAAATCTAGGAATTTTAACAAGCTTGGGGCTTAGAATCTAAGTCCCTTTTCCGGGTTTTCGTCCGATTATTTGTGTTGTGTGTTTAGTATACTGATTTCTGTCATTTGGTGAGATTGAGATTGCGTGGATCCTCTCGTAACAAATTGTTTTACAACCTTGAATTGGAATCCCTTATGCCACTTTTTTGTCCTTACTTCCCTCATTACCGAAGAGTACAACTTAGAGTCAGAGTTAAAACACCCCACCTGGTGCCTACTTTGACTCTTGCTTTCTTTTCATTCTTCTACCTCCCTTTCCAAACTGTCAGAACATTGCTTACCTTCCAATGCCACTGGAGTGATGGAGGTTATTGTTTGTTAGTTTGCTGTTGCTGTCTCCTGTTTTATGGTTGGGACGATGGTTGTCCCATTATGATTTTTATTGCTTCTCCGTACTATAAAAATTGTCAAGTTTTTATGTTTTCCTGGTCTTAGTTTACTGATGAGATGATAATTGGACTTATCTGCCGATTGATTAATGTGGTTGTATTTCATTTTCAGTTGTGCTTTCAGCAAATGAATGTATTTGCCGCGGAGTGTAGGGTTTAAAGCCCACATCAATTTGATTACTTGCAGTTGCCATAATTTATTTTGGGCAGAAGTAAACTGTTCAACATAGATATGAATCACTTGACTATTGAGACGGAAGATGCTTTTGCAAACATGCTTGATCTTGCAGCTAATGATGACGTGGAAAACTTGAAAAGATCAATTGAGCGTGATCCTTCCTGTGTTGATGAGGTTGGCCTATGGTATGGCCGTAAGAAGGGTTCCAGGCAAATGGTTAATGAGCATAGAACCCCCTTGATGGTGGCAGCCACATATGGAAGTGCTGATGTTATTAAGCTGATTCTCTCTCTATCTGATGTTGATGTCAATCGAGCTTGTGGCCTGGATAAAAGTACTGCACTGCATTGTGCTGCTTCAGGTGGGGCAGTGAATGCTGTTGGTGTTGTGAAGTTGCTTCTATCTGCAGGTGCAGATCCTAATTTGGTCGATGCAAATGGTAATCGTCCAATTGATGTTATTGTTTTACCACCAAAACTTCAACATCTGAAGATGGCTCTTAAAGAGCTCCTTGCCACTGATGATTCAGTCACTGAATGTAATCTAAGGATCTCTACTCTGGCAACAAATTCGAATTCCCCACCGCTTTCACCTTCCATGGAAAATGGGTCTCCTTTGTCTAGTTTAGATTCTCCTATGAAATCAAAGTTTAGTGATGCGCCTTTTTACCCTGCATCGGAAAAGAAAGAATACCCTGTGGATCCATCTCTTCCAGACATTAAAAATAGTATCTATTCCACTGATGAATTCAGGATGTATTCTTTCAAGGTAAGACCTTGTTCTCGTGCCTATTCTCATGATTGGACTGAATGCCCTTTTGTTCATCCAGGGGAAAATGCCCGGAGAAGGGACCCTAGAAAGTTCCATTATAGCTGTGTTCCATGTCCTGATTTTCGTAAGGGAGCGTGCCGACGAGGAGATATGTGTGAATATGCACATGGTGTTTTTGAATGCTGGCTGCATCCTGCCCAGTACCGAACAAGGCTTTGCAAAGATGGTACAAATTGTGGCAGGAGGGTTTGCTTTTTTGCCCACACTGTTGAAGAACTTAGACCACTATATCTTTCCACTGGTTCTGCTGTACTATCTCCTCGGTCAAGCACTTCTGGTGCTACTGCAATGGATTTTGCTGCTGCCATGAATCTCTTGCCAGGCTCGCCTTCTTCAGTCTCTGTTATGTCTCCCTCACCATTCACTCCGCCCATGTCTCCATCTGCTAATGGAATGTCACACTCATCTGTTACTTGGCCTCAGCAAAATGTTCCAGCCTTACATCTTCCTGGAAGCAATCTTCAGTCTAGTCGGTTGAGATCTTCCCTTAACGCAAGAGACATTCCAACAGATGACTATTCTTTGCTGTCTGATTTTGATGTGCAGCAACAACAGCTCCTAAATGACTTGTCAAATCTTAGTCAACCATCTTTGAGCAACAACTCTCTGAACCGCTCAGGTCGGCTGAAAGTCTTAACACCTTCAAATCTTGATGATCTTTTTTCTGCAGAGAGCTCATCACCCCGGTATGCAGATCAAGCATTAGCTTCAGCTGTTTTCTCCCCTACTCACAAATCTGCCGTTCTCAATCAATTCCAGCAGCAGCAAAGCATGTTGTCACCAATCAACACTAGTTTTTCCCCGAAAGCTGTTGATCACCCTCTATTACAAGCCTCATTTGCATCTGGAAGAATGTCCCCTAGAAATGTGGAACCCATCTCACCGATGAACTCTCGAGTCTCCATGTTAGCTCAACGAGAGAAGCAACATCAGCAGCTTCGTAGCCTCAGCTCCCGGGAACTAGGATCCAACTCAGCAGCCATTGTTGGCTCCGGAAATTCTTGGTCAAAATGGGGTTCTTCAAATGGTAAACTTGACTGGACTGTCAGTGCAGAAGAGTTGGGTAAGCTACGCAGATCAAATTCATTTGAGCTTGGTAATGGAGAGGAGCCTGATTTCTCATGGGTTCAATCTCTGGTTAAAGAATCTCCTACTGAGATGAAAGAAAAGCTGGCTTCACATGTCGCTGTTGGGGCTTCCCCGAGTGAGAATTCAAATTTGAATGCTCAAATGGAAGCAGTTGATCATGCAATGGCGGCGTGGGTGGAGCAAATGCAGATTGATCAGCTTGTGGCTCAGCAAAACTAAAACAAAATTTTCCGATCTCCTAGGTATTGAAAAACAGAAGATTTTGGTAAATAATTTCATGTTTTTTGGGATTTTGTTGGAAGGTAAAACCTAACCAAAGAGAGTGGTGGAGATGGAGAAAAATGAACAGTCACTTCAAAAAGGGGTAAGAATTCATTTTCTTAGTCATTTGTTATTACAGAAGAAGTTACTAAACGGTGACATAACCTCTCGGGTACAATTGGGGGGGAAAAAAAAAGTGGAGCCCTAAAACCTAGGTTTATTTTTTCATCAAATATTCTTAGCATCTGAATGCCTATTATTATTATTTTTCTCTTTTTGTTTTTCAAGCCGAGTAACATGCTTAAGTTACGCTGTAACTAAGTTTAGATTCCAATGTCTCTCATTTTCCTTCTATGTTCACCCTGATCTTTGGCAAGTGGCAGCTAAAATAGTTATTGAAAAACTTTCTGGTCTGGTGACATAGCTTCTGATATACTCTGCCAATTAGTACCTGATGGATGGAACTGAAATTAAGCTCAAGTTACATTTTGTTGTTGGGCGTGCCCACTGTCTTTTTTTAAATATCAAAAGCTCATTTTGTCCTACGCTTGGTTGGTAGTGAATATGATCATCTCTGCTCCAACTAGCATTGGCCGTAGATTTTCAGTTACTTCAGGACTGTAAATATCCAGGATTGTTCAGTTCCTATCTAAACACATAGGAGTTAACGAATAAACTAATAAAGGAGCAATTTTGCTTCAGTAGTGACATGAAAGTGAAGTTTACTGGGAACCCTTTTGCTTTCTTTCTATGTTATGCTAACATGAAAGATCTTTATAAATTGAACAAAACTTATGTAGAAAATTGTTGGTGGGAGATACTTGTGGCTCCTTGCGACTTTTCTGTTCATTCTGAGGAAATTTAACAACGAAGACAGACTTAAGAAGTTGGGTTTGGTGGTGAACTCCAAATAAAAGGAAAAAGAAATTGAAGAGTAAGAAACAAAAGAGGTCCAGTGTCCAGAGTTTTAAGGAAAAGAAATTGAAGAGGAGGAAACAAACGAGGTCTTCTAGTGTAAAGAGTTTTAACTCTTCCTTTGCACCTGTCGATTCCTGCCAGGGGAACAAACAAGAGGACATCTAATTCCATTTCTTTTTCGTCTACAAAGAACCAAGATAAGAAACAAAGCAGAAGAAAAAGGACTAGCTAATGTGCAAGACTTGTAATAAGCCAAGAAAAATAGACGGACGTTAAGCGGAAAAAAGAAGTTTGAGATATTTGTAATTTAGGAGCCGGGGTGTGTCGATGTCTCAAGTTACGTGAATTGTTAAACTAGAGCTATCATTATAACTCGTAATGTGTGAACAACTAATCCTAACTAATCACTTCGTTGAAGGATTTGGAGCAGCGTTTAGAGTCTTTCTTAGGTTTGAAGGTCCAGAAGTTCTCTCTCTTGATATACTGCTAATGAATCCATTTAACCCAAAATGTCTCTTTATATGTGAAGCAGTCTCTATAGTTTTTTTTTCCCCCTTTTTTGGGGGTCTAAAAGCGCCTTTTGCATCACCCTATATATTGAGTGCAATCCCATGACTCTTTCCTTTTTATCTAGAAAAACCATTTTGCATGCAAACTTAACATAAGGCCTTTTAAAAGCTTCCCTGTCCAAAGGAAGTTCCAATCGTCCTTGTATATCTTATTAGGTAAGGAAATAAGTGTAGCCCAATAAATGTTCGAATCATCCTATCGTCCTTGTATATCTTATTAGGTAAGGAAATAAGTGTAGCCCAGTAAATGTTCGAATCATTGAGCACAGAGGATATAAGTTGGAGCCTACCTGAAAAGATAATGATTTGTTGCACCAAAGGCCAATTTTATTTTTGACCATGTCATAAAGCTTATTGCAAACATTATACGATATTCTGGTAGATGTAATTGGCACACCAAGTTATGGGAAACGAGGAAATTTTATAGGAAAATTAAAGTTATCAATAACACCTTGAGCAAAGCAAACTGCATTAGTAATTGATGTATGCTTAATTATTTATATATTTATTTCTTAACACTTAGTGATTATTGTTGTAAAATACTTAAGATACTTATTCCAGTTAATATTTGATTTTAGTTATAATTAATAAGCATAAAAGCTAAAATAAGTTAAGAGTACACTCATTGAGCCAACATTTTGATGTTCAAATTCAATTATCCTTGTAGAACAAGAAAGAGATGGATTAGGGTGAGGATTAAACAATAAATCATAAGAAGAACAATAATTCAGCAAAACCTGAGAGATAAATGGTCATGTATATACTTATATGACCATGTATACATTCGAAAGATCATTTTTGGACTTACACGATTGGATACACAGTTGTGCATCTTCACGAGTTTTACATTTCTATGAATTATATGGTTTAATACATGACTATATATCAAACCGTGTATATACCTAGAAGCCTAAATTTTCATATAAATAGAACATTTGGACCACAAAAAATCAAATTTGGGACACAACAGGGCCTGAAACATATAAATGCTTGAGGTTAAATTATCTTATGGCTTCCATGGTGTTAAAGGCACCTATTCACTTAACTCTACATATCATAAGTTAGAAAGGAATCTTGCAAAAAGAGAACAACTTCTTCAAAAGAAAGAACTAACTCAAATGTGATGTTTGTGAACTAGCTAAATATCCAATTGCTCTTTATTTTTTTGATATATGAGATCAAAATAGCAATATATAAATGAGTAGCATCTCCTAATGAAATGATTCTGAAAGTGGCAAATATGATGGTGGAAATCTTTTATAGTTATTAGGATGTAGTCCATAATACTATGCCAATTAATGTTATTTTTTTATTCGACATACAAGCTAATTGCAATTGAATATTATTTTTGTAAATTATATGGTGATTAATCTTTAATACAAGTTCATACCATTAATAATAGGTAAAGAGTTCAATAATAACAATTCAATATCAAGTTCAACTTCTAATGGTACATCCTTATCAACTAAGGAGTTGTTAGTTTGGATCTTGGTTTAAAGAAATTTATAATAGAAAAGGGTTAGAATTTCATATAATAGAAAGACGTTGAAATTTTATTTGGAATTTGGCATTTTCTAAACAGCTTATGATAAATTATTTCAAAATGATAATTGCGTGAGATTTAGTTATTCCAATGTCTACGATTACCTAATCACTTATCATAATCACCTTTTATAAGTGCTCTTTTTGATGGTGGTGTAGTGTAGTGGAGCTTATCAACAAGTGGAATTTCATTACATAAAGATTCAGAAAGACTAACAACTAAATAGCTCCCATTTGATCCATTTATTTATTCTATGATAAGAATAAAACTAGGAAACAAAGTAAAGTTCTATTTGGAAAATCTATAGCATGCATTGATATTTCAGAAGTTAAAATCGAGATAGGGTCCCTTTATCAACAACAAAACCACCAAACATCTCATAATTTTTGTCCCTCCTTTGCTGCAATTAGATGTCAAGGTTTCTGCCAATTTTACACTGCAATTATGCTTTTAGTAGGTCACAAAAGACGCATCTTATAAGCATTATTACATAACTAAGATAAATCTTACCATAACTAAATCAGCGACATGATGTTTAAAGGGAATGAGTGTAACACCCCACTCCCGCTGAACCTGAACCGGATATCGATGGTGATATCAGAATTCGTGCCCCGCGAGGGTGGTGTGCCACATCACTTAACAATTAAAAGTCGGTATGTATTTTTTTAAAAACCACATATTATAAAGAACAGACAATCAGTAACCAAAACGTTCACTTTGTTTTATAACCATTTGCTATTTGATACAAATACAAATAAAAGCAACAGCAACTTTTATTAGCCACTTGGGCCCATTTTCAATTACAAAATACAATCATTTCTAATTATCCAAAATTATTACAAACTGAAATATTCCATTTCAGAAATTACAAACTGTAATATTTGATTTCAAATAATACAACAATTTGAGGAAAGTATATTTAGTGACACATAAAGAAAACCCATGCAGACGCGAACTGATCCCGACCTCTAATCCTGTCTCTCATGCAGTAGGCATACTCCCGTTGTCTAACGGGGTATTCTTCTGAGTCCTGAAAAAAATTGCAAATTTTGGGTGAGTTTTGCGAACTCAGTGAGGTAACCAT
>JAOQMS010000002.1:28780524-28796184 GCA_027563885.1 Erythroxylum longipes | reverse complement strand
AAACAAAGCCTATTTTTCAAAAATCACATTTATTCACACTTATACCGGGAAAATGTCATGAATGCATGTACAAACATCTTTCGTGTGCAAAAATCACTATTCACAATTGCATGAGCATGTGATGTATTTTTCCTAATTTCTCACGCGTACCCGTTTCTATAATTCAACCCGTTATATGGGAACGAGATGTTACAATGAGTGACTTATGACAAAAATTACAAAAAGACAAACTCAAAATGCAAAACAAAACACCACATGAATCAAAAGAAAAAGGATTGTTGAATCAAAATTGTTAAATTATAATAATGTTTCTATCCTTATACAATTAAACAAATCAAATAAGGCAAATAGTATATATCGTTTATTACATGATGGCTGAAGATATAAACTAACGTATGCTGAGGACATTTCATCAAATACTTAAAGTGCATTACGCCATTAGCAGAAATCATAATCATAGATTACAAACAGTCAACCATAACTCCTCTCTACTCCTCAGTCAAATCACAACCATCAACCATTGCCATTTGTACTCCTCAGTCAAATCACAACCAATCAACCAAATTCGAGCAGTATGAGAGTACCTTAATACGCTAGCTGGTATGAGGCAAAGGGGGTAAGGGTGACTGCTGCAACTGGTGACTGGGAGCGCAGCGACAGCTGCTGGAGACTGGTGGCTTGGTGTTGAGAGAGACAGAGACATGATGATGACCGATTGTTGAGTGAGACAGTGAGAGATGAGAGTTTGGCTGAGACGTGAGACGGTGAGAGAGACGGAGAGGGAGGGTTAACAAAGAAATAAAATTAAAGCAAAATGACTTCGTTTTACGAGAAAGATTATTTACTACTTTGTTGTTTTACCGGTTTAGACATTTGGGCCCTAGGTTGGCCTGATTTTTTTTCTTCTTACTAGACTTAAGATTTAGTCTGAGGCTTGATTAACCTAAACGTGACCAATTAATCATAAGTTAAGTTGGTCAAGTTGAAATTGCCATTCTTATATTTTTATTTTTAGGCCTTATTTTAGCTTTTATATAAAAAAGAAATGAATTCGAACAAATTATAGTCTCGATCAGAAGGATTTGACATAAGTTTAGATTAAGGATTCAAAAAAGGTTTATAATATGAAATGTGTCCAATCCGTGTTTAGGATTAAGGAACATGGGTCTAATATGAATCCCTATTGGAGGTTCGTGTTAGCAGTGATAACTAAGGCTATGTTTAGTTCGACGTAAGGTTTTTAATATAATAGAATGGAATGATTTATAATAAAATGGAACGTAAATAGATGTAATATTAGAAAATTGTTGTTTGGGAAAGATGAAAGGGTTCATAATGTAATATAGTGAAATGTTGTTTAGAAGAAGGATTTATAATGTAATATAATAAAAAGTTATTTATCATTTTACATTTCATCATAAACCTCTCAAATCGAAAGTTTCTCATTTTTACAGTTTAGGATGAAATGAGATATAATGTGAAACTCTCCTCTCAAACGATGGAATAATATTACATTCCATTAATAAATCCTTAACCAAAAATAGCCTAAATGTCGTTTATGGGTTTATAGTCTTTACAAACGAATTGTTGGTTTAATATATTTTTGAGTTGCAACATATTAACTAGGTACTAAGCCATATTGAGAAATTTATATTCAGAAATCATGCTTGTATGGTTATTGTCATCTACTTCTTTTTTGATTAACAAAGAGAAGTAGTAACTAAGTGCTAGGATAGTCTTTAGGAAAAGCAACACCACAGGCGTCGGCAGATAGAACAAGAAGTAGTTCTCCTGGAGGCTCAGCTAATATCTCACGTTTCATCACCGAATCACAAGCCACCATAGCAAGAGTATCAGCACAAAAATTGCCCTCCCTTAAGATATGTTGCAAGGAGCATGACCAACACCTACTTAATAGTTCTCGTATATGCAAACTCAGACCAGTTAATGGGTGAGTTAAAACATCAGTTGTTCTAATAAGGTCAATCACCACTTGGGCATCTAATTCATACTCCACAATCATATACCCTACTCTTCATGCGAGCAATAATCCAAACCGCAAGGCTTGCATCTCAACTACGATGTTTGAACAAATACCCAGGTGTACTTTGAAACCCATCAGCCAAATACCCTTACTATTATGCAGCAAGCCCCCACCCCTGCAATGCTTGGGTTGTTGTTGCATAATCAAATGAGGAAGAAAAGGTTAACGCAGGAAGCAACGGAAGCTCGCTTTGAATTTCTTTTAACGCAGCGTTTAAATAAGGACTCATGGTTGTAAGCGTATACTAAAGCATATCGAACAGTGAATCACATGTATTAAAGGAATCTGTAATTGACATACGGATATGACAAAACATAATGAAAATGTTTTCTCTCTCTAAATCTCTGTGATTTTGTGTGTTTTTCTTTCACTCTGTTCTATATGTCTTCTTTAGCTGAATTAACAACTTATGACGTGAATAGTTTTTCTATTATTCCAAAAAACTTATCAACAATTGGTATCAGAGCGACGAAACTGGGAATAACTATGGCTAAAGGTACGAGAGGGGCAGAATGTGACACTTAGAAGAAAACTTGAAGGGACTAATAGAGGCGCAAATCTGAAACAAAAAAATGTTGCTAGAATCCCAAGATAGGAGTGAGCGCATATTGTCAGAAATTCAAAATAGGACGAAGAAGGAAGAAAAGGAAATGATGGAATTGAGAACCATGCTTCTGCAAGGGGGCGAGACATCAAGGCGAACTCGAATTGACGGAATCAACATTCCTGAGTAGCCATTCGCGACAAGAGACAGAGCAGAATAATCCACTAACAAGGTTGAGTATAATCGAATTTCCTTTGTTTGACAGTGACAATATTAAGTTATAAATGTACCGTTGCAAACAATTTTTCTAGCTAGATTACACTTCCGAAAGGATGAAGGTGAATATTGCAATTCTACACATGGATAGACGAGCACAGGAGTGGTATCGACTATATATTAGGAATCGTAATAAAACTGAGGTGGATGATTGGGATGAGTTCACGAAGGATATTAAACGGAGGTTCAGTGTAGAGATGTTTGACGATCTAGTGGGGGATTTTAAGGATTTGAAGCAGACGGGAATGGTATTAGACTACTGCGCCCAGTTTGATCATCATTCTAACAGACTTTTGTTACTAGAAGAGTACTTGGTTGCATTTTTTATTAAGGATTGAAGACTAAGATCGGGGTTACAGTGAAGTTGCGTGAACCACTTTCTCTGCACCTAGCGTATACATTAACTCGAAAGCAAGAGTTGTTCTTGTTATCAATGGGTAGTACGATGCTTAATTGAACCAACGTAACCAGGAACACGAGTACTGGAGGTCATTTGAATTCAACCCCAACATCGTCGTAACCAACCACCATTAACTGAAGTCCCAGAATAGAAGGAATCTTACCCACACATTCTCCAACATTTCGGTCACAGTCGGTAAGATCCTTTAAGCCTTCAAAACCCATCGGCAGTAGGGATTTCGATGAGAAAAGAGCAAAAGGTCTATGTTTCTGGTGTGATGAGAAATATAGCTTGGGCCATGAATGCAAGAAACGGCATCTTCAATTTTATATAATATCGAGAGAGGACGATAATGTGAAGACATCACTGAAATCGGAGGAGGAAGAGAGTGAAGAAGGGTTCGGTGAAGAAGAATGTCCAATAATGTCTATGCAAGCTATGTTAGGATTGTCAGGAGAGGTAGAGTTTAAATAGATGACATTGGTCGGGATGCATCAGCGACAACGAATTCACATATTGGTGTATAATGGAAGTATGTATAGTTTTGTGGACACTGCTATAGTCATGAAAGAGGGATGTGATCTTCAAGAAATTGAGCCAGTTTCCATCACGATAGGAGGGGGACTTCAGACGGAATGTAGACAGCATTGTAAAAATTTCATCTGGATGATGCAAGGGATGCAGTTCACCATGGACGCGTTGGTGCTGTCACTAAGGGTGCGATGTCGTCTTGTGAGTTTAGTGGCTGGTTAGTCTAAACGATGTATTATGTAACTTTAAGGATAGAACGATGACGTTTAATTAGAAAGCACGCATAATAACGCTACAAGGAAACCCAAATCTAGTAATACCAGCACTAGAACTGCCACAATTGCTTCCTTTAATCTCCGGAAGGAATGCATAATACCACCTTGAGGTTGATGGAAGTGAACAGGGAATCGGGGTAGTGTTACAACAAGAAGGACATCCCATTGCCTTCCTCAGTAAATCATTAGCTCATAGGCATCATGGTTTATCTACTTATGAAAAGGAGTTTTTGGCTGTGATCAAAGCAATTAAACTCTGGCATCACTATTTGAGCCTCAAACTGTTTATTGTTCGAACTGACTATCAGAGTCTTAAATACCTACTAGAGCAATGTCTCTCTACACCTTTTCAACTGAAACTTCTGGGGTATGACTTCGAAGTGCATTATCGTAGTGGGAAAGAGAATGCAACTACTGATGCTCTCTCCAAAATTACCAGTGTAGAAATGTTGATGTTGTCTGTGACACAGATATAAGGCGGACTATTGGAAGAAATTAAATAGAGTTGGCAAGAAGTTCAAGGAATTTAAGACATTATCAGAAGGTTCGAATCAGCCAATATGAAGTCTAGTGTTTATGAGTGGAAGGACAGGTTATTGAGATGGAAGGAGAGGTTGGTGGTAGGAGCAAACAAGAAACTCCGTCAGCAAATCATTAGAATTAGCCATGATGACGCCATGGGAGGTCATGCAGGGGCAGTGGCTACACTGAAGAAGCTACATAACATGTTTTCTGGAAAGGAATGGCTAGGGATGTTTGAGCCTATATCCAGAGGAACAAATATGATAGTTCTGCTTATCCTGGTCTGTTGCAACCTATTAAAATTCCAGAAGGTAGTTAGAAGGAGGTGAGTGTCGATTTTGTGGAAGGGCTACCGATGTCGAAGGGGAAATTAGCTATTTTAGTAATGGGGGATTGATTTATGAAATACTCTCATTTCCTTTCTATTAAACATCCCTATTCTGCTTGTGACATTGCGAAAGTATTCCTCTATAATGTGTTCAAACTACATGGAATGCCAGAATTGATTATCATTGATAGAGATCCCATATTTTAAAGTAAGTTTTAGCAAGAGCTCCTGCGCTTGCAAGGAGTTAAGCTCAAATATTCCACCACCTACCACCTACCACCCACAGACAGACGACCAGACAGAAGCAGTGAATAAGATTATTAAATTTATCTACGGTGTTTTTGTTGTAAGACACCTCAGAAATGCCAGGAATGGATACCTCTAGTTGAGTGGTGGTATAACACTACCTATTGTCCTTCCATTAATTCTACACCATTTGAAGCTTTGTATGGATATCTACCACCAATCTATACGCTTTATATCGCAAGGGACTCCAAGGTGATAGAAGTCGATCAAATTTTGCAGAATAGGGAGGTTATGACCAGCGTCACAAGATTTCATTTACAAAAGGACCAAAGTCGAATGAAGCAATATGTGGACTCCAAGAGATCAGAACGTGAATTTAAGGTTGGCTAGTTGGTATTGTTGAAATTACAGCCTTACAAACAGCATTCCCTTTAGAGAAGAAGCAACTAGAAGTTGTCACCCCTGTATTACGGACCATACAAGGTGATTTAGCGTGTTGGGAAGGTGGCATACAAGTTAGAGCTTTCATCAGAGACTGCAATACACCCCGTGTTTCATGTGTCATAGCTTAAGAAGACCCATACATGGCAAGGCAGTATTTCTTAAGCCTTATCAGAATTCCTCACTCCGGTACAACGAATACTAATAGCAGTGCTGGACTAACGCATAAAAAGAAGAAACAATTTTGCAGTCACTCATTGGTGAATTTAATGGTAAGGTGGTGAGAACACCAGAGTGACATGGAAATACTTATTTGACCTCCAAAAATGCTTTCCGAAAGTTAACTTAATAGACAAGAATGTTAAGGGGAAGGGAATTGTTGCAGAATCAAATGAGAAAGAAGGCGTTAACATGGGAAGCAACGGAAGCTCGCTTTGAATTTCTTTTAACGCAACGCTTAAATATGGACTCATGGTTGTAAGCATATATTAGTGCATACTGAGCAGTGAATCACATGTATTAAAGGAATCTGTAACGAATACGTGGATATGCCAAAATAGAATGAAAATGTTTTTCTCTCTCTAAATCTCTGCGATTCAGTGTGTTTTTCTCTTGCTGCTCTCTACGTCTTCTTCTATTGAAATAACAACTTACAACGTGAATAGTTTTTCTATTATTCCAAAAAGATTATCAATAGTTGTCTCGAGCTGCCCCATCCGTATTAAGTTTGACGACATGCACAAGTGGAAGAAACCAACTTATATAGCTGTTCGGAGGCACACCCCCTTGATGCTTGGAAACACAACGTTGTAATTCACGTGTTGTTACCCAAATGTTGGAGATACTAAAAGCAACATCAATGACCACTTCATCAGGCGCCAAACTAAAACGACACTGCCGAGTCTATAGCCATCACACCATAATTGTAAGCCTAATTGCCAGTCAAGACTACTTGCCAATTGTACTCCATTGCCCAGTTATTGACATCTTGATTAATCAATATTCATTTACTTTTATTTGATTTTGTTGCATTTTTTTCATTTAATAAATATATTTATTTTTAAAATATCTTTACAATTTTGAATAATAAATACTTAATTATAAATAGTTCTAATCATTAAAATGAATATTAAAGTATTATTTATTTATTAGTTAAATTTTACAAATTTATTTATTTATTTATAATAAATATTATTAGTTTAATTAATAAATATTATATTAAAGATTAAAATAAAATTATTTATTTAATTAATAAATAAAATTATTTTGGAATTAATAATTTAATTTTTTGTTTTTGAAAATACAGAAACCAAGCTAAGGAAGTGTTTGCAAGTTTCATAACTTGCACATGCAGGAGATGAAGCTTCCCGCGCGCGTCATGATGTTGGTTCCTCTCTCTTCATTGCCAACTGCCTCCCCGTCTCATCTTCAACATATTGCTTCTTCTCAGCCTAGAGGTCACTTCCTCTTCTCGCTTTTTGATCTCTTTGCTTAGATCTCAAATTTTTGATTTTTTTTTTCGTTTTATTCACATTATGTGCTCTGGCGCTATTGGGTCCCCTTAATTTTGCGTTTCAATTTTTCTTCCTTCCTATTCTTCAAAGATAAAAGGGGTATTTAAAGTTTAGATTTCTTTCTAGTAGAAAGGAAAAAAGAAGTGTCTGACTAAAATCCCAATAATTGAGCTCAAGCAATTTGCTGATGTTCATGCCGTCTATCATAACAAAAATGTCGGTAAGCATATTTGAATTGCTAGGCCTACTATAGTTATAAAGTTATAATTGTTTTATCATTCAGTTATTAGTGCTATCTGATTCCTGTTGAAATTTTATTGCCAAAATGCATTTCTGTGTCAACACTCTCTGATAAGTTCTTTTTAAAGAGGAAATGTGATTTGTATGTTTGGCTATGGTTTGGAATTAAGGAAACAGTCTCCGTATCTCCATCGGAGATGCGGGCATGACTGTGTACATCTTACCCGCCTGAGCAAGCCCTCCTCATACCTTGCTCAGGCGGGAATCTGGGTATGTTTGGTTTGGCTATAGTTTGGAATGTCGTGGCTTCAGTTGTCACTGGTTGTGCTATTTCCAATATTTTTATTAAAGAGTATAGAAGGAATGCATTGGTAAGCAAATGCTAGATTTGTTTTATGGTGAAGTTGCTTCTTTGGAGATGTACAGTAGTTGTCTTGGGGTTTAAAGATAAGTTGCTTCTTATTTGATGATGCGGTTCCATCCTTAAGATGCGCAGCTCGTTCACTTGGTTGTTATACATGATTTATAGCTTCTTTCAATTTATTGGACATTACTTCGAAAATAGTGAAATTTCGCAGATTTCTTTTTCTTTTGGTAATTGATAATTCCATTAACGGGAAAAGATTACAAGTAAAAATATGGAGGACTTTCCTTTAAATGTTTATTTGCACTTAGATTGCATTTAATTGGTTATTTCACAAATATTTATGTCTTACATGTTGCCATGTGAAGAAAATGTAGTAAAGAACATCAACTGAAAATATGTTGTTACTATTTATTAGATCTATTGTGGTTGTCAAGTTTTCTTTTTAGGTTTGGTTTGAGCAGGTCTACCAAAGGTTGTACTAAAAAAGGGAAAGACACATATTTTTAAGGATGGAAACCCAATGGTATACAGTGGAGCCGTTGACAGAATAATTGGTAAACCACCACCTAAAATTGGGGATATTGTGTTGGTCACCGACGGGACAGAGAAACCTATTGGGTGGGGTTTATACAATTCAATGTCAATGTTTTGTGTTAGGCTTATGCAGCTTGAAGATGAAGCTACAAGGTGTGTAATTAGCATAATCTTTCCCATTGGTTTTGTTTCTTTATAAGGGTGCTCATTTCTTTATGCATGCCATTTAGAGATCCATCTTGTGCGTTGAACATGGGGAAACTTCTTGAAACAAGAATTGAAGCAGCTGTCAAGTTGCGTAGGAGATTAGGTCTACCATCTACCCATACAAATGCATATCGCCTTGTCAATAGTGAAGGAGACAGGTACTTTATATTTCAAGTTGCTACCTATTGAATACATAAGGGACTTTATGTGTTTTGTACAGCTAAATAAAATTTCCAGTTATAACAATTTAACACTAGTCCTATTGTTTATATTATTAACAAATTTCGCCTATAAAATTGTAAAGTTTATCGATCAGTAATTGTAAAACAAGATATTTGTCATAGCATTGTCTCCTTCATACTCAAACTTCATCTCATATGGACTTCCACCAATTATTTTTGTTTTCAATGGAGTTGATGAAAATTTTCAATACGATAGATGGTTTTAAAACTGAATTGAAACCACCTAGTATTACTTTGCACTTACGCAAACCTTGCACTGAATTGAATTATGTATAACTAACCTAATTCTTATTTCACTTTTTAAAATGTTAGGTCTAAGTGTTTTGTCATGTACAGATACATGCATATTTCCCTAAAATGGACATGTATGTTAATGCAATCTAGTTCCTGAATAGGTTTATGGCACCTTCTAGATATTAATCAAAGTAAGTTGAATTGTCACTGGTAGATGACCTTAAGTAGAAGAATGACCCTTACTGTTGAATGTTGGGCTATCTGATTCTTGATGTATATGTCTATTGATTCTTACAATAGAACTATCAAATGTGATGCACAATATTGCTACACTGGTGAATATCAAAGACTTCACTATGTTGTACATACTAATCTGCTTGGACTTCGTATTGCATGCCAATATCTCATTGCAGGTTGTCTGGATTAATTGTTGATGTTTTTGGAGATTTAGCTGTGATTGCATCATCTGCTGCTTGGGTTGAAAAGTACAAACAAGAAATTGAGGCTTACATTAGTAGAATTGAGGAAGTTACCCATATAAACTGGAGGCCATCAATTGAAATTTTAAAGGAAGAAGGAGTGGATTTGTCAGATTTGGTAGAAGGGCATGCATCAACTTTTTCTGAAAGAATAAAGGTAGAATACACTATTGAAACTACATGGCAATATTTGCACAATTAATTGTAATTTACCAATAGCATGATATGCTTGTGATGATGCCAATGCCACTTTTGTTGCACAAATTTACAATTTCTTTTCTCCTAATTAGGTATGTTTCCATTTATGTGTTTATGATCGATCAAATTCATTTTCATGATGATTTATACTTCCACTTTTTTATTTAATGCAGTTGTGTTTTATTTCCATTTAGACATATGACATTGTTTGTCTGATGTCCATTAATAACTCATTGTAGTTTACGTAACAGTTAATTGTGATGTAAAAAGGATAAATGATAGTAGGCCAATGAGTTTCATGCTTTTTATTGCTAATATTTTTCTAAGTTTATGCCTTATGGTATTACAGTATGTTGCCTATTGAAACCTATTTCCATAAAATGCTTTCTAATTCCTTGTTGAATTCTCTAGTGCATGAACTACAACTGATTCCTTCTTAATTTGTATATTCAAGGTTGTTGAGAATGGTATTTCTTATGCAATTTCATTGGTGGGCCAAAAGACTGGATTTTATGCTGATCAACGAGAGAATCGACACTTCTTATCCACAATTTCTAGAGATCAGAAAGTTCTTGACCTTTGTTGTTATAGTGGTGGCTTTGCTCTTAGTGCAGCACATGGAGGTGCCATAAATGTGACAGGTATTTGTTTGTTGTTAACTTTCCTTATTCAGTTTCTCCTTGTTCAGAGAACCTTCTTTCATCATTAACATTTTTTATGAGATTGAATAGGAAGTTAGTTCAGTTCATGTGAACTTGTAGAAGAAAATACACTGTTACTGCTTAGAATAGACAAATTTTGATCTTTAGAACAACACTTTGCTAGAGGATATTCAACTACAAAATTGGGAAAGAAGCTATTGCCACCAAGCATTTGCATTAATTAAGAGCAATTGCATTTCCTTTTTGTAACCTCATTGCTCTAACCAAGGATGACACACCGTTGCAATGGAGAATTGCAGGATTATTTGGTCCATTTATGTTTCCTTTTTTTAATTCCTATTTATACTAATTTTTGTGTATATACCTTATATCTAATGCCCATTGTTAAATTTGAACCTTGAAAGCTAATTGTGGTAATTTCAGTAAAAGTAGATGCAAGAAAAACTAGACAAATGAAGGTTAATCAAATTCTATAGAAATGATGAAAAAACAAACTGCTTGTGCTAACTACTGTTATTTATGGCTTGGGAACTAGAAAAGGAACTATTATCGGTTTTATTTTATCATGATATGAATTATAAGTTCCATTTTTTAAGTATACATATGATATTCTTCGTTGGAGCAACTTGAACTACGAAAAGGGAAAAAGCAAAAAATAAAGAAAGTATGGTTGCTTTCTTTCCACTGAAGGTGAAATTTTGTATTAAAAACCTGTCATATTAATCCTTCTCTATTTGTAGAGGTGTTAATGGTCGTTTTGGAAGTAATGGTCGGGCCACGAGCCGGGGCCAAAATTAGGCAGGGCGGGCCCGGGCCATTTTGACATCTCTATCTATTTGTGTTTAAATTAATTGCTCCAAAGTTTCTTAATTTACTAAAATTAGTTTATCTAGAAATTCCATGTATTATCAACACTAATTAAATAACTTCATAAATTTCAGGTGTCGATTCATCATGTCCAGCTGTGGAGCTTGCTAAAGAGAATATTAATCTTAATAACCTTGATCCAAGAAAAATATCTTTCGTGAGGGAAGATGTAACAGAATTCATGAAGGATGCACTTTCAAGAAAAGAATCATGGGATATAGTTATTTTGGATCCTCCTAAATTAGCTCCAAATAAGAAGGTATCATAACATGTATTTACAGTCTTGCTCAATAGAACTTATGTTGAGTAAAAATCAGTACAGAAAAATCTCACTAGTTTAACCTAATATGCGATTGTTTGAGATTGGCTGGTTTCCTTATGTAGCTTCTAGCATGCTATGCACAAATAAAAACATAGAAGTTTGTATGGTTAACTTGGTATTAGTTAAGGTATACTCATGTTTAAGGAATTTTTTTGTAGCTTGCACATTAGTTAGCTATCTAATAATCTTTTAAGTATAGTAGTCTCCAATCCTCTTTAGAAGATTTCATTAGGTGATAACCTATTTCCCTTAGCATCTGTAATATGTGGTTGTCGCTCAATTTGTAGACTTACTAATTTAGCATTGTTGATTGAAGATAGTGTTCTTCACTTTTGTAGCTCTGTCTGGAGATATTCCATTGATGTCACGTTGGAAATGTCGTATTCGTGATATATAGTTCAAAAGAATCTTTGTTTACCTCACTTCTAAACACTCTGATGCCATTTGAATGTTCCTCATCTTTGTGATTGTGATAATCTTGTTGCCTTTTTTCTATTGCCTAGGCATATGGCCTGTTGCTTTGGTGTTGTACTTATGTTCTCTAAGTTATTCTTGGAGGTTGCTCCATAATATTGTGACTCTTGTTACTTAGGTTTTGCAAAATGCATCAGGCATGTACAAAAGGTTGAACTCTTTAGCTATGAAATTGACGAAGAGGGGTGGTCTTCTCATGACTTGTTCATGTTCTGGAGCAATGACCCAGAGTGGAATGTTCTTGCATGTCCTACAGGCAAGTAGTATTTTCAGCTATATCTGCTTTATTGTTGTCTAAATGAGAAAACTACCCATGCTCCATTTGGTGGGAATCTCAGAAGGCCATTAATGTTGCCTTTTTGTCATAAATTATACGTCTTCTGTTTGCAAGTTTATGCGTTTGCCCTCAATTCTCCTTTAGTTCGAAATGTTGTTAGTTAATGATGTATAATTGTTGTAAGATGTGAAAGAAAGTGCAAAATATTGAATAGTGATGCTAATATCTTTTCATGTATTTAGTTAGCTAAAAGTGTTGTTCCTCCCGCGGTACATTTAGGTCCTATTTGGCATGTGTGATATGCTATAATGTAGTTGATAAATCCTAAGATGGATGTAGATGGTATGACATCCCATCCAATTAGAGTAAGGTCATAGGTTGGCATCTTGTCCCTTTTCTTTTATGTTAGGTAGTGAATTCGTCTTGTTTATGTCAATGACATTGGTATGTCAATTATGGCTAAGGAATTGGTTTCAGTTTTGGTTATGCATTAATACACCTCTATCAAAGGTTGATTTTATGCCTCATCGGAAGCAGATTATGTGGCTTTTTACAGCTATAGATTTGAAAATCTTTCCTTGAGTAGGATCTATATGTTTTAGATAGATATGTATATGATAATTTAGCTATTTTTAAGGCTTGAAATTTACCATGCACTTTGTATCCAATGAGAGTTCTCCATCAAGAGAAGACGGGATTTTCAGGCTAAAAGTTCTCAAGTTGTCATGGTATCAAAGCCTTTTGTTCTAATTGACTCTTTTGTCTAATCTCATCCTAGTCCAGCCTTTTGTCCATCTCAATTCTAGTTTCACTTTTGTTTATCTCAAAAATAGTTAATCTCGTAGTCTTTGAATATTTAATACCATGTCTTTGTTGTTTCCCTTTTTTATATGAACTCTAGTCTCTCAACATTATGTCTTCGAATAAGTATTAAGTTGGAATTTCTGTTCCTTTTGTATTAGAGATTGAGGACTTCAATTATGTTTTTTATATTCCAATGCTCAATGAATAAAATAGACTACTTTTTGATCCGTGTGAGCGAGTCTATCTAGGATTCTTATATTTTAAGCGATCATAGATTCCAAAATTGATATTTGAATATTTTTATTTGTTTGGATTCAAGGTGCAATTATTGCTCACTACAAATCCTGTATAAGTGATTCTAATATGTATTTTTTATAACTTTTTATTATATGAAGGTCAGATCTGAAATCCTAGATTCCAGCATACAATAAATTTCCAGCAGCTCTAGATTTTGTATATAACTTGTTTTTATCAAATCGCCTTTCCATCATCAGCTCCATAATTACCGTGGGTATTGTTTAAATGTAAATCCCTGAATTCGTTTTATTCGAATTAAAGCAACCATATACTCAGATGGGAAAAGTAAATGTTATCTACGTTAACCAGTTGTTGATGCTTTATTACTAACGCCTTAAGTTTTTCAATGGACAGAAGGCTGCATCAATGGCAGAAAGGAAAGTGACTGTTGTTCGACAAGCAGGAGCAGCTTCTGACCATCCAATTGATCCATCCTACCAAGAAGGCACATATCTTTCAAACGTATTATTGAGAGTAATATGAATGACATAGTTTTGTACTAATTTTGTTTTTGGTTAGAATTCATATGCCTTTAAAAGAATTACCCTGCAGCAGCAGCTGCAGCTTATATAATGTCCATAACTCTATTTCCCAAGCAAACAACATCAAGCAGTATACAGTACCCGTTGGTTCAAAGTTTCTATTACTGAAATCGTGCATTTTTAAATCATGAGGTTACGTCAAACACATAGGCATACCCAGCAGGGAAGAGGACCGATGAAATAAGAAGGATCTCCAAGCCGCCTTAAACCACATAACACGAGATGTAAATCTAAAATCAATATTTGTAAGCTCAGCTATCTCAAAAACCATCAAACGGCGAGCCAATTAGTATCTCTTTTTATGTGCACCTATAGGCGGTGTACAAGGATAGTAGCTTCATTCTTGCCACTGAAACGGTAAGTATAGTAGTCGTTATTCTCCAATCAGATCATTTGGCATAAGATCATCCTCAATCTTCCCATACAGCTTTCTAAGAGTGGGAAGTGCTGCAGTTCGCATCCAGACGGTATAAAACTGCTATTCAGTCGCAATTTCAACAAAAACCAAAGGTCAAGAGCAAGTTGTACAAGCAAAATCTGGAGGTTTGAACTGGTAATGTTCGATTCTTGAGAATGGATTATTGGGAGAACCATATACTTCAGCATACACTCCCTAACCAGTTTGGAATCAAACTGTATCATGTACTTCAGCTGAACAAGTTCTAGAAACTCTATTCTAACTGTCCCTGTTTCCCTCAACTAACTAAAAATAAGGTTGCTGACGTTAACAACGTTTGAGGGCGCAAAACTAACTAAAAATACAGACAAAACTTCAGCTTTCGGGTATTTTTGTAATAAATTCTGCAATTTTTTACCCTTCGCCCAATGGAAAATAAAAACAAGAAAGAAAAAAAAAGACTTCTAAGAAGATGCCTCGACAATGTAGAAGCGAGAAATAAACTTTGGAGTTTTAAGCTAACATTTACTCCTTCGCAGAGAAGCAGGTCTCATGTCATAATACTTAGGCAGACCAATAAACATAGGCAAATCGAAGCAACTTACACTAGCTCCACAACCAAAATTTGGAATTTCAAGGTATTGCACAAAATTGTCATGCTATATTCTCATGACCAGGTATTTACAGTAGACTCGATTTGTCCATAATTGCAGGCACAGTGAGATATATAAAAAGTACTGAAGGGCTTACTGGTACTCACTCATTCAAGTTTGCACCACCAATGAATATCCACTCTGGAAGTTCTTTGGGAACACATTTTTGCCAAACTTATCGGCACTTGAATGTGAGTTGTTGCATGGAAAACTGTCTAGTGTCATTAGACAAACTCCACGTCCAAGCCATTAGACCACAGGGTACAATCGCAGTCCCCATCTAATGCATCCTCTGGTTTACACATGCTTGTATCACTCTCACCACTCAAAACTTTTCAGTTGCTAATTACTTCTGCCTTTCACATACCTTAACTATGAAAATATGGTTTTATGCAAATAATCACAATTTACAAAAACAAAATTTTAAAAATTTTGAAGAAAAGTTTCAATTGGTATCTCTTTTCTTCAAAATTTTTAAATTTTTGTTTTTGTAAATTGTTCTCATTTATTAATTCTCTAACTAATTCTAATAGAGCATTTTGTTTTTGTAATAATTCGATTATTTGATGTTCTAATTGTAAATATTGTTCTTTCATATCATGTATGTTCTTGACCAATACTTATAATGTTTGTTTTAAATAGGTGGTTAAATCAGCAATCTGATTCTGAAGAGCATCTATTTTATGTGAAGTTTCGAGAGAAGAATGTACGATGGTTGGATTTTTAATAGGTATATTAGATTC
>JAOQMS010000002.1:28740259-28770369 GCA_027563885.1 Erythroxylum longipes | reverse complement strand
CTTAAGAAAGTCAAGGAATTTTCTATCAAAGTGAAGAAATATCTAATGGGTGCTCAGTTTGGTAAGTTCCTTGAACTATTTAAACAATTCTATATTAACTTACCTCTTATTAAAGCTCTTATACAAATGCCGTAATTTTTGAATTTTTTGAAGGAGCTTTTAGAAAACAAGAACTTGGAGGATTTGACTACTATAACGTTGAGTGGAAGATGCTTAGTAATTCTAAAAAGCAAGCTACTGGAGAAGCTCATAGATCCAAGTAGTTTTACTATCTCTTGTCAAATTGGAAGTTTAAAAATAGTTAAGGCTTTAGCTGACCTTGGGGTTGGTATTAACATAATGCCTTACTCGTTATTTAAGTAACTAGGATTAGGTAAACTAAAACCTACTAGGATAAGTTTGCAGCTAGTAGACATATCAGTAAAACATCCTAAAGGCATTACAAAGGATATTCTTATTAAGGTTGATAAGTTTATCTTCCCAGTGGACTTCATGATTCTTGATATAGAAGAAGATGGAGAGGCACCTCTAGAACTTGGTCAACCCTTTTTAGCCACTGCTAAGTTGATTATCGATGTTGGTGAAGGCAAATTAATACTAAGGGTAGGGGATATGGAGGTTGTATTTAAAACGTCTAATGTTAGACAATTAAAAAATGTGTCAATAGGAAATAGTAGGTAGCTTACTTAAATGTTATGGAAGCTATAGTAAGACTACAAAATCTCAATCTTTATAAGCCACTTTGAGCATGAAAGTTATATTGAGCTGACGACGATAATCAAGCGCCATTTCGAAGGTAATCCAAGAATTAAGATAGGCTTTATGTTTATTTCATTTTGTTTCTAGTTTGGTGTTAGCATAAGATTTTATTGAGTTTTGATTTGTTTTATGTTTGGAAAGTAAGCACCTAAGTATATTTTGTATATTTGTGGTGTTTATTTTATGCATGTTAAAGTTTTGTAACATTGAGTGATAAATTTTTAAGTTTTTCCAACAATTTTTCATGTTGTACACAACCATAGAGACTTACATGGTCTCTAGACACGATTGTATACATTTAGGATCATTTAAAAAAATTTCACACACATTTTCAAAGAGTTATATGCTCATTGGACATGCTTGTGTAGACTTACACGTTCAGTTACACGATTGTGTAACGGTAAGTGTGTGAATATATACATGATCATGTCCCTTAATTTTTAAAGAGTTAATATCATGTCCCTTAATTTTTAAAGAGTTAATGACTTAAATGGTGTATGTCGCGACAACCTATAAAATACCCCAATCTCTTCTTTTCTCTCATTTTTCCTCCCTCTCTCTTTGCACTCTCCGTCACCCCTCTCTCTCTCTAACCCAGTTTTTAGCACTTTTCTTACCAATTTGCAACACCCAAGTAAGTATTTTCATCGATTTCAATTATTTATGCATGAATCTTTGGGTTTTTTTTTGCAATTTTTAGGAATTTTCACTCCCAAAAATTCTAGGGTTAGGGTTTTGTGATTTAGTGTAAATTTGCTTGATTTTGTGCTTCAGTTTAAGAGTTTAAATTTATTGTTAATCGTATTATTTATTTTTCAATTTGATGAATTGCATGAGATTTGGATGAAATCTCAATCGGGTAATTTTGATGATTTTGAGTGAAATTAAGGTTCATTTGTTGTTTTTATAGTTAGTTGAAGTCGTTTCTTAGTTTAATTTAATTTCAATTTTGATTTTTACATGAATTTGATGTTCAAATTTGTCAATTTTTAGTAATTGGTAGATTAGGCGTGTTAATTTCAATTTTTGTTTTAATTTTATAATTGAATGATTAGATTAGTTTTATTTGTTAATTGTAATGTTTTAATTTTAATTTTGCGATTAATTAAGCTTTTGGTTGATTTTCTAATTATTTTATTATTTTATTACTTATTTATTTATGTGAGATAATTTGTTTTGTTATTTGTTTAATTTTCCTATTACTAGTGCATTTTCACAATTTAAGAATTTAGTAAGTAGGAGAAATAACTGTAGGGAAATAGTTATTTTTCATATTTTATATATTATTTTTCAAATTTATTTAAAGTTTTTGAAATAACATAGGGACAAAGATGAACAAAAGAGGCAAAAAGAAAGAGACAACGAGAAGAAGGATCATCTAAAAGATTCAATGAGAAGTCGCCCATAACACGGGCAAATCGACACAGTCCAGCTATCAGAGCTACCTCTAATGTCAATATTCAATGCTAGAGCCGATGAGGAGCAGTGCTAACGACTTAAGGAGAGGAATTTTAAGTATTGGATATTGACTGGTACTAATACTATACTATGTCATAATTAAATCAAATACTAAGTCTTTACGGTAATATTTCTTCTATCTTTAATTTTATCAGCGAACTAAAGGTTTTTATTTTATTTTTTATAGTTACTTGAGAGCAGCACGAGTAATGCACGTGCGGCAGTGGAACAGAACGGTGACAAACGCGGTACAAAAAGCACCGGCTGGCACTACGTCTAATTGGCCAGTGCGTCGTCCCTCTCACTCTCTCCTTTCGTTCTCGCTTGACAAGAAAAATAAAAGCCTTTGGTCGGAAACCAAAATGGTTAAGTAGAAACACAATCCAAACATTACTTGGAACCGAAAACTACCCCGAAACACCACTATCAACCACCACTTTCGTTTAAAATTATGAGTCAGCCCTCTCCGATTGCCCCTCATCCACCACCGCCCCCACCGCATGGCGGAGGGTGCCAGGTGCGGTGCGCCGGTTGCCGGCTGATCTTGACGGTGGGAGCGGGGATATTGGAATTCGTTTGTCCAACCTGCCAGATGCCCCAGATGTTGCCTCCGGAGCTGATTAGTAACAAACAGCAGCTCCCCAAGACGATGTCTCCACACCACCAAGTACCTGCACATGGTATCGATCCTACCAAGATCCAGTTGCCCTGTGCCAACTGCAAGGCTCTCCTCAATGTGCCACATGGCTTGTCTCGCTTTTCATGCCCTCAATGTCTTACTGACCTCGCCGTCGATTTGTCCAAACTCAAGAATTTCTTTCCTCCTCCTCCTCCTCCTCTGCTGACTACTACTGCCACTAGCACTCCTCCTCCTCCTGCCGACGATGTCAATGAGGTTTTTCTTTCCGTAAATTGCCTTCTTCCTCTTTCTATGATTCTAAGGTTTTTCTTTTACCTACAATTTTGAATGGAGGGGAAACATATTTGGTCCTAGTACTTTGTCGCTCTACGTTTTGGGATAAGACGAAAAGGAGTAAAAATGTAATATGCACGAGAAAACATTAAACAAAACTTTTGTAATTTATAAACGAAAGCCAGTGCATTCATTGCTGTTAGCTCTTTTAAGTGTTTTAGTTGGTTAGGTTGTTAACTGACCTGGGAATGAAGGATGATCAAATTTGAATGGGGTCTGAATATCATGTAATGTAGTTGAATATCATATAATTTAATGTAATGTAATGTAATGAGACACACTTTTACTTGCTCGAGTTTTTATCCATTAATTAATAATTTTTTAACATGCTTATTTGGCCAAAGTTAATATATTATGTTGTAAATCTATAGTAGCTCATAGCAAGAAAGGCATATCAACCAACAAAGAAAGAAATTTTGTGCATTAATTTTAAGCAATATAGTGCCCAGGAAAATATATATACCACTTGAAATATGAGTTTGTAATGCCTTTCTAATGCGGCTTAAAAGGCAGAAATTAGGTTAGCATGAGCTCTGATATTGTGAAGGTAAATCATTGTTGGTCTAAAAGCACCAATTGTTGCCATTTGGCATAAAATTGACTAGAGTTGAATGATACTAGGAGTCATCTCTTTTGAAGTATTCTTTTTCCATCTTCTTAGCCTTTACTCATTGTAGGATATGAACTACTCAGTCGGTTTGTGATATGAATTTATACTTATTCACACTTGGTGATTCGTGAGTTGGTCAAGTGTGAACTTACAAGCAACCCAAGAGTGGCCTTGAGCCCATAAAAATTTGTACATTTCTTTGCTATGATGTGCTTAGTGCAATTCCTAGTATTTATCGTGGTCCCTGCCCTTTACTTTTATTCTCTCTCTCTCTCTCTCCTTTTCCTTTTCTCCTTAAATTAGAGAAAAAGGAGAACTTTGCTGCAAATTAATAATGCATAAATGTGATTGACTGGATCCTTGCACTTGCACTACACTCATGTTAATCGCTAAAGAAAGAACTCTGAAATAAAGTCAAACAAAAAACAATGAAAATTAATTCTAGATTAAATTTTGGAAATAAGTCCCAACAAATCTTGTTTGTGTTAGCAATACTTTGGTTTTTTAGGAGCGTGAGTAATATATAGTTACCATACAAGATTTGGGTTCACTTTGATGAAATTTTTTTATCTTAAGATTATTTAACAACTTTTAAAATTTCACATAACCATATCCTTGACATGTAGTAAAGAAAAGATACACCCAGATCTTGACATATATTCTTGAGAGGCATAAAGGTTTATTAATTTACATGGAAGGAAATACTACTTTATCGCATTACCTTTTTAGGTAGTTAACTACGTATTAATCAAGATGGAAGCAAAGCATTTAATGATTTATTTCTTGTTTTTTAAATGCCAGTTAATTGCATCTCCAAGCTGGTGCTTTATCTTGTATACATTTTCTAAAATTTTTTCCTTATGCATTTTGTGTCTTTGATTTGATTTCGAAACTTCCAGGTAGCCATTGAAGTGGAGCAAGAAGAAGATGAAGGTGGCCATGTGGGCGAAACATTTACTGATTATGTAAGTATTTGATTTCGAAGGCTAGAAAAGTTTTTTCTCTATGTTTCTTAGATTAAGCTTCATATATGCATTTTGGTTTTTCATGGTTGAATTAAGTGTGCTAGTTAACTAGTTGTGGTTGACATACAGCGACCTCCTAAACTATCTATTGGACCACCTCATCCTGATCCTATTGTGGAGACATCTTCTTTATCTGCAGTTCAACCACCTGAACCAACTTATCAGCTAAAAACCAAGGATGAGTTGGAAAAGACAAATGCTTTGTCATGCTTACAGATTGAGACATTGGTCTATGCCTCTCAGGTTGTTCTCTTCCCCAACTTATGGTTAATGATTATGAATTCTTAGACTTGTAAGACACTGGCATTTGCATAACAGAGACATCTCCAACACCTTCCTAATGGTGCTAGAGCTGGATTTTTTATTGGGGATGGAGCTGGCGTGGGCAAGGGTCGAACAATTGCAGGCTTAATATGGGAGAATTGGCTTCTTGGGAGAAGAAAAGCATTGTAAGTGAGGGTTTCTTTTCTGTGATTTCTTATTATGCAGTTATCTAATTTACACTTATTGTTGGAAGTGTGCTAAATTTTGACAATTATTTTTTCTTATGCTTTTCCCTCTTTCTTAATGATCTTGTACAGGTGGATTTCCGTTGGTTCAGACTTAAAGTTTGACGCAAGAAGAGACTTGGATGATGTGGGTGCACATTATATTGAAGGTAGCCTTTTTATTTCTTGATGCAAAAGAAGATAAAGTCTATAAAAAAAATAAAAGAGGAAAGATTAATCAATCACAAGCTTTAATTTAGTAGGATGATGGTTGAGAATTGAGCTGTAATCAAAGATAACGGCTGAAATTAGACTGTGTTAGGATTCCTTATTAGATAGGAAGTAGTAGTATCATTGTTATTCTATTTTAGATATGATATCCTAATTACAATAAAATTTAAATTTGTTAGAAACCCTTTCCTACTAGAATAAGGATTCTAAAAAAACTCTCTATATAGGTGTATTCAACTCTTCAATAATGACAAGCAATCTGGAATTTTTTACAAACTTGAGTTTTCAACTAGAAGGTGTGATGCTTTCTTCTAAGAGTGATTCTTAGACCCTAGGAGTGATTCCCAGTTTCCTATTATCCATTCCTTGTGTTCTTGGCTAAATTCCAGCAAACCTAACCTACATTCTAGCTGTCTCAAACCTAAATTCTAGCCATATTAAACCCTGAAATCCTAAGCCTAAATTTCCAGCAATCAAACCTTAAAATTCTAGCTATATAAAATTTGAAAATTCTACATGCTTAGCCTAAATCCAACCTTGAAACTTGTTATTCTAGCAGCCTAATATCAACCATATTTCCAAATATGTGAGTTTTAGGTACTAGTTAATACTTTTCCTATGAGTGCACTTGCAAAGTCAAAATTCAACAATGATGACAAGTTAGTGCATCTGACTACAAGAAACAACAATACGTATGTTTTTGATGCCTATGTTGTAGAGAAGCCATGTGGTTTAGTTATGAAATTATTTGCAAATATATTGGTGAAGACTTGTGATGTTATCCACATTGCTAAACTATTGTTCAAAGAGGTTGTACGTCTCGATGGATCACCTTTAACCATCGTCTCTGATCATGACGTAAAGTTTATGAGTTTTTTTTGGAGACTTTATGGAAAACTTTGAACACTAAGCTTCAATTTTCAAGTTCATTCCATATCGAAACTGATGGACAAACAGAGGTGGTGAATAGAAGCTTGGGGGACTTGTTAAGATATTTAGTTGGAGACAATGTGAGAAATTGGGATCTAATTCTTCCTATGGCAAAATTTACATACAACAATTTCTATAAATAGGTCTACTAATAAGAGCCCTTTTTAGATAATTTCAGGAGTTCAACAAAGGAAGCCTATTGATTTGATTCCTTTACCACAAACAGCAGGAGTTAGTGTTGAAGCTGAAGGTTTTGTACAACCAATGAGAGATGTCTTTGATGAGATACGATGAAAGATGATAGTCAACAATTTTTCTTATAAAGAATATGCTGATCAACATCATCGATTAGTAGAATTCAATGAAGGGGATATGGTAATGGTTAGGATTCGTCTAGAGTGTTTTCAAAAAGGAAATATAAGAAATTCCATTCACGAAATGTTGCATCTAATAAGATCATCAAGAAGATAAGTGCTAATGCTTATGTTTTGAATTTACCAAGTGACATTGGAATAAGTCCTATCTTTAATCTTGCATACTTAATTATTTATCATAGATAAGATGATGAGCAATCTCCTACTGCAATTGTAAAAATTCCAACCATTCCCCATCTTAAAGAGGAGATAGAAGATGTTCTAGATGAACAAATTGTAGCTCCCAGAGATAAGATTATATTGACAATTTCTTGTCAAGTATAAAGTAAGACCGATTTTTGATAGTACTTGGATTTTATGAATTCAGAAGTTGAATCTAGATCTATATGATCTGTATTCATCACAACTACGTTGAGGACGACTTCAGACAAGTCGGATAGAATTGATGCAAAAGAACTTAAAAGTCTATAAAAGAAATAAAAGAGGAAAGCTTAATCAATCACAAACTTTAATTTAGTGGGATGATGATTGGGAATTGATCTGAAATCAAAGATAAGGGCTGAAATTTAGATTGTGTTAGGATTCCTTATTAGACAGGAAGAAGTGTTATTATGTTATTCTATTTTAGATATAATATCCTAGTTGTTTAGGACTTATAGAATTTTTATTAGAATAAGATTTAAATTTGTTAGAAACCCTTTTCTACTAGAATAAGAGTTCTAAAAAAATTCTATATATAGGTGCATTCAGCTCTTCAATAATAACAAGCAATCTGGAATTTTTCTACAAACTTGAGTTTTCAACTGGAAGCTGTGATGCTTTCTTCTAAGAGTGATTTTTAGACCTTATGAGTGATTCTTAGTTTCCAACTATCCATTCTTTGTGTTCTTCACTCAATTCCAGCAAACCTAACCTATATTCTAGCCATCTCAAACCTAAATTCTAGCCATATTAAACCCTGAAATCCTAAGCCTAGATTTCCAGCAATCAAACCTTAAAATTCCAGCAATCAAACCTTAAAATTCCAGCTATACAAAATCTGAAAATTCCACATGCTTAGCCTAAATCCAACCTTGAAACTTGTTATTCTAGCAGCCTAATATCAACCATATTTCTAAATATGTGAGTTTTAGGTACTAGTTAATACTTTTTCTATTTGTCCTACATCATTTCTATTAGATAAAATTGAACCTAAAGTTGGTAGTAATAAGCTAATGGCTTGCTTTAGTGCAATAAGTTAAATTATTTTGAAGAGGAAAGTAAACCAATCTCGGGAAAGTAAGTGAATGGGAAATTAGTTTCTAGAAAAAGAGTTTAGAACTTGAAAATAAAGGAATGAGAGATTAAGTGCCTTTTTGGTTAACTTTGGTGGGTGTGTCACTTGAATATTTATTCAGTTTTCAATATTCTTATGACTATGGTTGTTCTTTTACTTTTGAACTCATAATTCTTTTTGGCTTTTATTTATGCAAGCTAATTATCTTCTTTGATTGAATAAATGGAAGTAGAAACAAAGTTAAATAACTGGAAAATCTATCATTTTTAGTGAATCAATATCAAATATTAAGTTAGTTGTCTTCTTTCTGGAACTATAAATAAAAAGCCACCTCTTATCTCTCTTTTATGTATGTCTGTGTAAAAGATCTATTCTAATTATTAGACTCATGTTAATTTCTTGTTCAAGTTAGTTTATAGTTATAGTTGACATAAAATGGGTTGACATCGCCTGTGCAGTGCATGCATTGAACAAGCTCCCCTATTCCAAACTTGATTCAAGGTCTGTTGGGGTTAGGGAAGGAGTTGTGTTTTTGACATACAATAGTCTCATTGCATCTTCTGAGAAAGGTCGTTCTCGTTTGCAACAACTTGTGCAGTGGTGTGGATCAGAGTTTGATGGTCTCGTCATATTTGATGAGGTACTGGGTTTTGTTTCCTTTGGAAGTTTCTTAACTTATTGCTCTAATGATCAATCTTGCACTTTCATCTGATTAATCGGATAGTTTTCCCACTCTTTCTATATATTAGTATATCTTCCATTTTAATGGCCCTTGGGTTCATGGCAGTGCCATAAAGCAAAGAATTTGGTACCTGAATCTGGAAGTCAACCTACACGAATAGGTGAAGCAGTACTTGAGATTCAGGTTTGTAGTTATATTTAATTTTTAAGAACTTTAACCTGTTGTCCAACTAATAGCTATTTTGGAATCTGAGTATGACTTTTGTGATTCTCCATACTCTCTCTTTGACACACATGCATATGGGAAGGCATCTCTACTTGCTGGCAAATACTTACCCATTCACTCTCACTAAGTTTTGTGGATGTCCACAGATGGGATAATGTCCAGGTTGCATTATTGATTTGGGATAGAGTTGGGGCATCTAGGTTTCAATAAATAATGGTTATACCAAGGTGGAATTTGGATGGAACGATGGAAAACAAAATTGGTTTTGAAGAGAATCTTGTTGAATAGAATTTCAAAAATAACTAATTCGTTGACTATTGTTGTACCATCATATTTATAATATGTAGAGCAAATCCTTGTCACTGAGGGGAAAAATAAATCTTGGTGTCCCTTTAAGACGTGCAGGAAAAGTAATCTTACCTGAGTATGAAAACATTGTGAAGCCTAAACTAAATGAAAAAGCTCATTAAATATTATTAGGGATAACATGTTAACACTAATTATGACTTGTATTGGATGCTGTTGCATCAATTACCCAAATGTAACCCTCATGGATCGTATCTTCTTCTCTAATTTACATTCTTCTTTATTGCATTCTTTGTTAAGGCAAAGTGAAAAGAGTACATTTTTGTATAATTTTAAACACTTATGCTTTCGTATATAACAGGCTCGACTTCCTGAATCACGTGTTATTTATTGTTCTGCTACTGGTGCATCTGAGCCTCGCAATATGGGTTATATGGTGCGGCTTGGTCTCTGGGGTGTTGGAACATGTTTCATTGATTTCCAGATGTTTCTAGGTGTGACATATTTTCATTCATCTTATTGGTAGTTTACTTCTTTATCTACTTGTTTTTGTGTTCATTAGCACTAACTTTTTTTTTTCTTTTTTTGCACATACTTCACTTAATTTAGAATTGTAAGCAGTATTGAATGTTAGAATTGCATGATTATATGAATGATAACATTTCTCTGAGGTGTAATAGCAATGTGATGACTGCTTATTTTCTCTTATACTAGACACATATAATTATTGCATGCACACATAAACATAATTCATCATTTTAAGATGGTGCTGCATTTTCACTTTCAGAATGTTCTCTTTTATCCATTTGTAAGAGAGAATTTTATACGTCATACTTTTGTTTTACCTTAACGTCTCATAGTGAGGCTAATGGCTGAAATTATAATAGTAAGTGATTTGCTATAACTTTAAAATTGTTAACTCATTTGAAAGGAACTGTTAGTGAACCTGAAAAAATAATGAAAACATCAAAATTGTGATGCATCTTCTTATAGAAATGACAAAATTTGAAGGATGGATTTTTTTCATATCTGACTAATAGACATACATTAGCTTTATACACACTAAACCTAGTATAAAATAGGAAATAAATTTGTACAAATTTGTTAGATCCCATGATTTATGGTATACTTTATCCTAATCTTATGGACATAATTAATATTAGATTTTATGGGCATAATCATACAAATTATTTTTTCCCCCACTCTCCCGTACAATAGCTTAGTACAATAGCTAGAAGTTGATCTACTATCTTTAATACAACTAGCCCAATCTACATCCGTAAAACCTTCTATGCTCCTTTTCTCATTTTTCCGAAACATTAATCCTCTGCCTGGACTACCTTTGAGATACCTTAGAATATGGCTAACTGCCTCTAAATGTCTTTGAATTGGAGAGTGCATAAACTGGCTGACAATACTCACAGAGTAAGCAATATTTGGTCTGGTTAATGACAAATAGATAAGTTTTCCTACCAACCTTTGGTATCTTCCTTTGTCAATAGGAGGATCTTCTTCATCTTTCTTGAATTTCCAGTTTCTTTCCAGTAGAGTTCCCATGGGTTTGCAACCCATTTTTCCTGTTTCCTCCAATAAATCAAGAATGTATTTTCGTTGAGATATAAAAATGCCTTCTTTACTTTTAGCAATCTCCATTCCAAGAAGGTGTCTCAAGGCTCTGAGATTTTTTACTTTAATTCCAGCCTCAATTTTTTTTTAAGATCATTGATCTCACTAATATCATCGGCTATGATTATAATATTGTCCACATACACAATCAAGGTGGACTTCTCTCCATTTTTTCCAAACTTCACAAACTAAATCAGCTTGTCCCTGTTTGTATCCAAATTTGCAAAGAGTGTCACTGAACCTCTTAAACCATGCTCGTGGAGACTGTTTGGGGCCATATAAAGATTTTTTCAGTTTGCAGACTCTTCCCCTTTCTTCTTTAGATTCAAAGCCTGGTGGGATCCTCATATATATTTCCTCATCTAATGTACCATTTAAGAAGTTATTTTTAATGTTAAGTTGATGGAGTTTCTAATCTGCAGCCAATGATAGAAGAACTCTAATTGTGTTCAACTTTGCAACTGGAGCAAATGTCTCCGCATAATCTATTACACAGGTTTGTATAAAACCTTGAGCTACTAAATACCTTTCGATCTCTTCATCTGCCCTATACTTCATAGTGAACACCCACTTGTTACCAACCACCTTTTTCTCCCCTCGGGTAGATCTACAATATTCCATGTCTTATTTTCAAGTAAGGCTTTCATTTCCTCAAGTACAACTTCCTTCCACTTAGGCTCTTGGAATGCATCATGCACATTTCTTGGAATTCTTACACTGTCAAGCTTAGTAGTGAAAGCTTTAAACTTTGAAGACAACTTTGAGTAAGTCAAATAATTTGAAATAGGATATTTGGTTCATGATCTTTACCCCCTTTCGTAATGCAACTGGCATATCTAAGTCACTTGCAACAGTTTCTTTAGGAGCCGGTTCTTGGTCCAATGATTGGCCTTGTTGAGAAGCTTTAGGCCTTTAGGAATACACCAAGATTGGCTTTTCGAGAACTAGTTCTCCTACTGAATCGGACTGGACAGTTTTAGGTTCAGTGGTGGGTGTTTGCGAGTTTTGGGAAGATCTGGACAGAATTTTGTGAAATAGGTAGTGATATGCTTGGTTCCCAATAAGTCTCTTCATGGGATGTCTCCCTCTAAAGAGAGGTATTGGAGAAGAATGATTGACTTTCAAAAAAGGTGACATCATATGAAACAAAGAATTTCTTCATAAAAGGTGAGAAACACTTATAACCTTTTTGAGTGGGAGAGTACTCAACAAACACACACTTAATAGCTCGTGGTCCAATTTGCTTCTATTGGGTTGATTGTTGTGCACAAAAACAATAAACCAAAAGACTTTAGGAGGAAGAGAATTAAGAATCTTTATGTGAGGAAATTGATCTAGAAGACCACGTTAAGGGGCTCGAAATTGAAGAGTTTTTGAAGGAATACGATTTATCAATACGATGTAGTTAGAATAGCTTCTCCCCAATAGGAATTTGGAACAGAATTCGTAAACATCATAGATCGGGCTACCTCTAACAAATGGCGATTCTTTCTTTCTGCTATCTCATTTTGTTGTGGGGTATAAGCACAAGAACTTTGGTGGATTATCCTATTTTCACTGAGATATTGAATAAAATCATGTGAGAAATATTCTTTCCCATTGTCGATACGTACTACTTGAATAGAGGTTTGGAATACATTTTGAATGTGCTTGTGAAACTGTTTAAAGGCGTGATAGGCTTAAGATTTGTCTTTCATTAGGTATACCCAACATACCCTTGTATGATCATCAATTAAACTGATAAACCAACGAGTACTTGTTAGACTTGTAGCTCTAGCAAGACCCCAGGTATCACTATGAATTAATTGGGACGGTTTTGAGGTTCTGTATGAGTGTTTGGGATGATTGTTTTTGCTTTGCTTTGCAAGGACACATTGCTCACAATATGAAGAAATATAATCTTTATTGTTGAAAACTTGTGGATATAAGATTTTCAAATATGGAAAATTTGGATGACCAAGGCGTTGATGTTAAAAAATAACATTAGAATTTGACATAATTGAAAAGGAAATGTTATTTGGTGATTTAAGTTCAGTAGGAGTAATCTTTCCTAAGAAGTAGTAAAGTCCATCTTTCTCCTCAGCACTGCCAATCATCTTCTCCGAACACCGGTCCTGAAATTCACAATGAGAAGGAAAAAATGTCACAATATAGTCCATGTCCTTGGTTAATTGACAGACAGATAATAGATTATAAGTTAACTTAGGCACATAGAGAATAGTATTTATCAGATTTGACAAACAAACCCTCCCTTGGCCAATAGTTGGTGACACCTTTCCATCTGCGATCCAGACATTAACTTTCTGTTCACATGGCTCATATTTCTCAAAGCCATTCAAAGACCCAGTCATGTGGTCTGATGCACGTGTGTCCACAATCCATAAATCGTGACCTAGAGACTTTGATAATAATGATTGACACAAGTTACCTTTATGCACTTGTGCTGCGGTAGGAGTCTGGTGGTTTTGTGAATTTGATTCAGTTGTAATCTTTGTTTGATTCAAGAGTTGGTGAAGCAGTTCAACCTGCTGGGAAGACAAATTTAGCCGAGTGGATTTGCGGATATCATATTTTGCTACATGTGCCGCTCCAAGTTTTTGCTGACCCCTTTGGCTTTTAGGCTTCCAATCTAATGGTTTCCCATGTAAGTGCCAGTAGGTCTCATGGGTGTGGTAGGGCTTATCACAGTGGTCACACCATCGCTTGTTTTTTGTTTGTTGCTCTCGGGTTGTTGAGTAGACCCCTTTCGAGAGTTTGCACTAAAGCTGAATCTTGAGAGATTTGTTTAGAAGTGGGAGAGGTAAGCATGAACTTTTTTCTACTTTCTTCCCTGCGAACCTCAGCAAACGTTTCTCGGATTAAGGGCAATGGCTTTAAATCAAGTAGCCGTCCTCGTACTTCATCAAGTTTAACATTAAGTCCCTACAAGAAATCAAAAACTCTCTCCTTCTCCAATAGTTTTCCATATTTCTCAGCATCAGCATGGCATTTATTGCACAACAGATCCATCTCCTGCCATAATTCAGTGAGTAAGTTATAATACTCGGTAACAGACATGTTACCTTGGTGAGTGTTTCTGATTTTGGATCTAATTTCAAAACATTGAGACGTGTTCTCCAAATCAGAATATATTTCTTGCACAACCTCCCAAATTTCTCTTGCAGTTTTGCAGAATAGATAGGTTCTTTCTATTTTTGGCTCCATTGAATTGATAAACCAAGCCATAACAATAGAATTCTTAGCATCCCAAGCACCATAAGTGATTGTTGTTTCTTATGGTTGAGGAATTGCCCCGGTTAGATATCCAGCCTTGCCTCTTCCTTTGATTACTAGCATAACTGACTGAGACCATTCTTGGAAATTCATTCCATTTAATTTATGTTGTGTGATTTGCAACAACAAAAGATTATCAATAGAAGGAGATGAGGATTGGGCTGAAGGGGTTACGGAACTAGGTGTTTGGGAGGAGGTTTGTGGTGGTGGAAGACTCGTCAAGGGTCGGTTGAACTCCAGCCATGATGTGGCTGGAAAAAGATTTAGCTCTGATACCATCAAATAAGAGGATTTTAGAAAAGGGGTCGAAAACTTAACTTTATTCCTTTATTCAAGGAAATTTATACAAGAGTATTTCCTAATTTAATGCTACTAACTATCAGATTTGCGTATAGGATAAACTTATCTCCTAGAAGATAATCTTCTAAGCTAACAAACTTATCTAAAAATAAAGATATATTATCCAACAAAAAATATCCATGTGTTGCTAATCTTAGAATTCCATAACCATGCCATAATCATGGAGTCTTCTTGATCCCATGCTTCAAACTGAGGATCGTTTGTCTTAGATCCAGTACCTATGATATGACTAATTTTCACTTTTCCTTTCAGCACTGTATGAATAAGTTGGGACCACTTTAGGTAATTCTTTTCCATCTAATCACTATGCAACATGTATGCTTTGGATTTCTCCCTATTTGTTGAGACCAAACAACTTCCTCTAATTAGGATGTAGCTGTTGTCTTCGCAACTTCCAACATCTCTAATGACTAAAAGACTTTTTTAAGGCAATTAAGGCATTTCATGGGAAGTAGAAATAACCAATAATGAAGGCTGACAAAGATAATTTTTTTTGATATTAAGAAAATAGAGTACAAGGAAAAGAATGGCTAACTACCGAAGGTTTTTGTTCTAAGGAAACATACAGCTTTGCTAACATGACAGAAATGCCAGAATTTGAAGGAGAAATTTTATTCATATCCAACTAATAGACATACATTAGATTTATACACACTAACCCCATACATTAGATTTATACACACTAACCCTAGTACAAAATAAGAAATTAATTTGTACAAATTTGTTAGATCCCATACTTTATGAGATACTTCACCCTAATTTTATGACATAATTAGTACCAGATGGACATAATCATACAAATTACGTTTTCCCACATCTTTATTTTAGCTAGTTATCCCTTTCTTGATTGCATTTGTTTGAAGATGTCTTAAGAAGTTTTTCTTTTACTTTATTTTGTGGTTAATATCATTGACAAAACTTTTATAGAAATTCTTGCATGCATGTTTGTATGGTTGGGATCTTTAACGTCTATGAGATGAAGGTCTAAGCAATAAAACTTCAATGCTTTATTTCTTTTTCACATTTGTCGTGTAACTAGTTCCTTTATACTGAAGTAGTTTCCATCCTTGTAACCACTTGGGAGATTGAAATGGATGAAGGGAACACCAATCATCTTGTTTCTTTATAATTGTATTATGTTTGAAATGAAAGAAATCGACAAAGATGTAACTATGTCGAATTGTAAGTGCTAGAAGTACCCAATACTTGAGTTCCTCTAGAACCTTGAAGTTCTACTCTATGTATATCTACATGCATGTGCTTGATCTCGATTTATCTTCTAGTTTATGCACTTTATTGCTTTATCAATTATTTATCCCATAACCCACAAAGGGATTCTAATAACTCCTTTAAATCATGGATATATACTTCAGCTGCTCTTGAAAAAGGTGGTGTTGGAGCGCTTGAACTTGTAGCCATGGACATGAAAGCAAGGTTAGAATGCTTAAGGATACATTAATCCTAAGTCATTCTAGAATGTCTATTTGATTACTCATCTTGTTTTGATTCTTAGAGGAATGTATGTATGTCGTACCTTGAGCTACAATGGGGTAGAGTTTGAAGTTGTTGAAGCACCTTTAGAAGCTCGAATGATGGTAAGAGCACTATATTTCCAATTGATGGTATAAAATTGATACTTGATTCCGAGAATGAATCCATTTCAATCAATTGCTATTTTAGAGAACTTAACTAGGTTCACTATAACCCTATCGATTACCAATTTGAATCTCAATGCCATAATATACATGAAATAGAAAACTATGAAAACAATTTTATATGGACAAATTAACATCACCATATCTCTTGATGTTTGTTCTCTAAGACAAAATAACATCACCATATCTCTCGAAGTTTGTTCGCTAACTCTTTCTATAGTTGGTGATTGGAATGTAGAATGATATGACTCTCATGCAGATGGATTTTGGATTGTGGTGTTAGTGATGAAGTCAGCATTTGGTTCTCTTTCATGTCTTTTCCCTTTTCTTTTCTATATTTTGGACAAGGGTGAGGACACCCTGAGAATGAGGAAGCTCTGAAACCATGATAGGTTGTGAGTTTGTTGGATAGCAATGACGTCTTTATGATAGAAATCATAGCTAATGAAAGGAAACATTTTGTTGTTGCACTGATTTCCCAATGGTAATTATCAAGGCTTTTATCTTACTGATTTGTCAAGTTCTTGTTGAAATTTTATTATTAGATTAAGTAAATAATTTCCTTTTTAACATGTGAAAAAATTTAGTGCCTAGAATTACTAGAATTGCTTAATTATCAAAGGTCATGGGTTTAATTTACTATAGCATTCTCCTTGCAAAACTGGGAAGGGCTCTGTATTGTCTATCTCTAGCTTAACTTGGCAATGCTGAATTTTCATGCATTCAAATGCCCAGAACTATATTTGGTTTGAAGGAATATGCTGGCTAAAATTGGACAGTTTAGGCATAACTTGCATGTTGATCCATTTCATTATTTGTGATTCCTGTGTTGTAGAGGCTTAGTGTCCATATAGTTGTCTAGCATTATTTTTTTCTTGAAGGAGTTAATCTTATTTCATTTCCATCTCAAGATATTTAATAATCAACAAACTGAGTGAAAAATACCTCAAGAAAAGATAAATAACTGCTAACTTTTCTCTTTTATTTTTATGTCTGATTTTTGTGATTGTCTATGTTGCATCCTATGATTTTAGGAAATGTACAAAAAAGCTGCAGAATTTTGGGCAGAGTTGCGAGTGGAATTGCTTTCAGCAAGTTCTTTTCTTTCTCATGACAAGCCTAATTCTAGTCAATTGTGGAGATTATATTGGTCTAGCCATCAGGTGTGCAATTTGCTGGTTACTAATTGTAAGAAAGTTTAAATGTACTGCATGGCATTCAAAACAGCTCTCTTTATATCCTGAAGCAGTGTGATTTTGTTACTAATCTAGATAGTATATTGATTAATTTCTTTGACAGCGGTTCTTTAGACACATGTGCATGTCTGCAAAGGTGCCTGCGGCTGTTAAACTAGCTAAGCAAGCACTGGTTGAAGACAAGTGTGTGGTTATTGGCCTCCAGAGCACAGGAGAGGCTCGAACTGAGGAAGCTGTGACGAAATATGTGTGTATTTAATGTTTTGTTCGGTGTGATATGCATTTTCATTTTCTTTCTTTTCCCTTCCTTGAATTGTATGCTTTGGTCAGTTGATGCATATTTGTGCCTTGATTTTAATAGGGTTCTGAACTTGATGATTTTATTTCTGGACCTCGAGAGCTGTTGCTGAAATTTCTTGAAGAAAATTACCCTTTGCCTGAAAAACCTGAACTCCCTGGTATGAAAGTAGTTCGTGGTCTTTTATACTTTATATAATGCCGTTACTGATACTCACTGTTTCATCTGAACAGTAGAGGAAAGTGTAAAGGAACTTCAGCGGAAGAGGCACTCAGCAACACCTGGTGTTTCACTAAAAGGGAGAGTCAGGAAAGCTGCAAGATGGAAGCCTGCAAGTGACGGAGAAAGTGATGAAGAATCTGAAAGTGAGTGTTGGAGTGTCAGATAGAATATAAAGCCATGTGTAAACCTTTCATTATTTTCCAGCTAGATGATTTGCTACTTCCATTTTTGGTGCACATTTTAGGCATTCCAAGTTGTTAGTGTTAGCATGTAATACCCCTATCCTCGTTGGCATGACTATGTTAACTATTAATTATGGCAACCTCATTTGCAAGGCATTTTCCTATTGTGGTAAATTAGTGGAAACTGCTCTGAATCATTTGCATGAACCTTGTGTTGAAGCAGTTGATTCTGCACCTGAATCTGTCGATTCCGATGATGAGTTTCAAATCTGTGAGATATGCAATTCAGAGGAGGTAAAATTTCTACTTCTGTCTGTTTGATGTGTACATTCTGTAATCTGGTACTATCATTAGTTATCATTTTTGAAGGAAAGGAAGAAGTTACTCCAGTGTTCATGTTGTGGTCAACTAGTCCATCCTGTATGTTTGGTGCCCCCCATATCTGAAGCAGTTCTTGAAGACTGGGCATGTCATTCATGTAAGGAGAAAACAGATGAATATTTGCAAGCAAGGCATGCCTATCTAACTGAACTTTTGAAAAGGTATATAAAAGAAAAACTTTTTGTTCTTATTCTTATATTGTTATTATTGATATAGTTTTATATAGATGGTCCTTGTTTTTGTGAAGTCCATTAAGATTCTTCAAGGGAAGCTAAACTTTCTCTGGTCAAACCCTTTTAACCCCAAAATGACCCTATTGGGTGAAGGAAATGTTGAAAAGAGAGATTGGTTTACACCCTGAAGAACCCTTTCAGTAAACATTTTGTCTGCATATGATTGACAGTGAGGAAAGAGGTCCTTGTTTTCCTGGCTGCTATTCCTGCTGTGGAATAGAATATTGCTGGGCTTGGTTGCCACATTGCTCAAACCTCTCCAAAATCACAGTTGTAGTGCTGTTTGATTATCAGTTGCTGAAGGAATAATTCCATAATCTGTGAATTTGATTTTAGGTATGAAGCTGCCTTTGAACGCAAGTCGAAGATTGTGGAAATTGTCCGTTCTTTGGATCTTCCAAACAATCCTTTGGATGATATTATTGATCAGGTGTTATTGCTCTTCATGACCTTATAATGTTTCTTTGGTGTTGTAGTAGATACATCCTGGAGTGTAATGTAACCTTATCGCTGCCCATGTCTTTTCATGTGATTGATTTATGTGAATGCATATTGAAATGCCGTATTACTTTGTTATTTGTCGTTCTTGCTCTTGTTTTTTTTTTTTAAATTTTTGTGAAAATTTTGATACACAAGAATTTGCCTCTGATTTTTTTGTTTGTTTTATGTTCTTTACATTTGTGGTGAGGAAGGGGGAGTAATTTGACAAACTTAGTTTTCTAGTGTATCAATCTTCTGTGGCCTAAGTACCCTTGATTTTTGTAAACTTCGATATTTATTGAAAGTTCTATCTATTCATATGCTGCAGACCCATAGGTCATTATATAGAGCTAGGTTACATAGTGGTGGTAGTCTGCTAATTTAGGAAGACTCCTTATTAGGAAATATCCCTAATATAGAAATATCCCTAATATCGCTAGATATTACAGCTAAGGATAATCTCTAAGAATAATCCCTTAATTAAGGGACTATCTACTATTATGGGATTGTCTACAATTTTGTTGGTAGGATCAGCTTGGCATGTCATCCATAGTTTTCGCTGATTAAGCAATGAGATGGAACAATGTATGGATCAGTTAGTAGGTGCTAGTACATCAAAGATAGGTATAAGACCTATCATCCATCATTAGATTTGGAAATTAGTAGGAGATAAAAGGTTGTGGAGCCAACTTGAAACTGGTCTAATTAAAAAAATTAATCGACAACATTGGGAACTGTCGTTACATGTCAACTTTGGTGGATCTGCTGAATTGTCTTTTTAGTGCAATCAACGTTTCAGACTGAACATAATTTGCAGCTATAGAGATTCAGTGCTATTTTCCTTGTTGACATAATATTTGAACAGCTTGGTGGCCCTGATAAAGTTGCGGAAATGACTGGGAGAAGAGGCATGCTTGTTCGGGCATCTAGTGGTAAAGGTGTAACTTATCAGGCACGGAACACGTGAGTTGTTTTACATTCTCTCCTGTTCTATCATCACATGAGTTTACATGTAATTTGATTTCTTCTGTCTATATTGCTTTAGAAAGGATGTGACCATGGAAATGGTCAACATGCACGAGAAGCAGCTATTTATGGATGGTAGGAAGTTAGTTGCCATTATTTCTGAAGCTGGATCTGCTGGTGTGTCTCTGCAGGCAGATAGAAGAGCGATAAATCAGGCATGTCTGATATTCTGCAATTATTTTGTCCAACTGAAATTCATCTGACGTTTTCTTTTTCATTTTTTTGTTTGCATGTTTATGTTCTATCAATGGTTATGGTATGTTGTATACAAAGTTCATGCATTTAATCTTTTCTTCTCATTTTATTTCTGTTTTGCATATCAACTGACAGAGAAGAAGAGTTCATTTAACTCTAGAACTACCTTGGAGTGCTGATCGAGCGATTCAACAGTTTGGAAGGACTCATCGGTCAAATCAAGCATCTGCTCCTATGTACAGGTAGTCCAGGCCATGTATATATCTAATATATTTAAGATCTAGGAGCTTACTTGTGTGGTTTACTTGCCTTCTGGATTTATTACATTTTTTTTTTTCTGTTATATTGATGGATCTCAAATTGTCATCAATTCTCTTTTCGGGACTTGCACCACATCTTCCTCAATAGTCCATCCCGTGTGCCCTCACATATTCTTCATTCTGATTGTTTCTTTTTATTTTATGCCTTTTGTTGGCATGAACAGCAAAACAATTATTAGTTTAGGAAACTAAATGTTATGTACCCCTAAAAGATAAGGTTGGTTTTTTGTTTACAAATACATTAAAGTGTTCATGGCTTAGATATGCTATACATCGTTATACTTAGTGCATGCAGTCCTTGACTTGTGAACCTTAATTTATCTTATCATCAACGTCAAAATTGGAGAAGGGTGGAGGGAATGATAAATACTTGTAAAGTTGTAATATATATTTTATAAGTTGTCATACTTGATACACTTAGTACTCTTGAAATCGTGTTCTTAGAATCTATTTGATGTAGGACGAATAGAAGAAGTGTTAGCCAGTAGCTAAAAATTACAAAATTTGGAAATATGACTGATATTAAGCTACCAGAATATCATCAAGTTTCAGGTTTGGATTTCAGCTTGGAATTCTAAAATCAGATTATAGTTGGGACTTTAGAGTTTGTTGTTGGAAATTTTAGGTTAGGATTTTAGGGTTTAATATGGTTGGAATTTTAGGTTAGGTTTACGTTAATTTAGTGTTTTGGTTGCTAGAATTTAGTGAGGAACACAAATAAGGGAGGGTAGGAAACTAGCAATCAGTCATAGGGTCCAAGAATCACTCTTAGAAGAAAGAATCACACTTTCTAGTTGAAAACTCAAGCTTGTAGCAAAAATTCAGGATCTCTTATTGAAGGGTTGAGTATACATATATTTATACGGTAGTTCTTAGAACCCTTATTCTAGAAGGAAAAGGGTTCCTAACAAATTGAAATCCTATTTTAATAAAATTCTATAAGTTTATTACTTAGACAAATAGGATAAGATATCTAAAACTAGAATAACATAGTTATCTTATTACTATTACCTATCTAATAAGGAACCTAATATAATATAAATTTCAGCCTTTGTTGTCAACTCAATTCCCATTCTTTATTCCACCCAATTAAGACTTGTGGTTGACTAATTTTTCCTCGTTTATTTCTTCTATTGACTTTTAAGTTCTTTTGCATTATGATTACACCCTAAACTATTTGCTCTAGACGCTTGTGGTGGAAAGAGAATGTTCAAAACCAACAGAGTAGACAATCTTCAACCTGTACTTAGAAATAGGATGTCTTGAACAAGGATGTCGATATAGAGGAATGCCTTTACATAAGGTTTAGAAATATATAGCAATTCATTTTGTTGGTAATCTAAGCTCGAACTGGCGAGATTATGAAGTATATATTACCCGGTTAACTAAGGACTTAAACAAAACTTGTGTGAGGACATGGAAATAAATTTTCTTATCAAGAAATTCAGGCATAAACTTTAGAATGGTTAAAATTTTGAACCCTTTTTAGCATGTTTAATTATACATATTTTGGATGCTTATGTTAGTTTTAGTGGAAGTGAATCACAACTAATTGAGAACATTGCATTTTCTAACGTATTAATGATTTACACTAAAGATAAAGTTTCTGCATAGCTTATACAAGCATCTCAATTTGGGAAAAGAACACAATGCCCACTCTTCTATGATTTTACAGGCTTATGTTTACTAATCTTGGTGGGGAACGTCGATTTGCATCAATTGTTGCTAAAAGATTAGAATGTTTAGGGGCCTTGACTCAAGGGGATAGAAGGTAAGTTGAGTATTTTTCTTCGTAATATTTTTCATTAATGACCTTAGAAAGATTGGTTTAAGTTTCTTTGTGCACCTTCTTTATCTATTGCCTGATTACACCTATCATTGTCTATTAAATCAATTGCAGGGCAGGACCATCTTTGAGTGCTTATAATTATGATGGTGCTTATGGGAAAAAGGCTTTGACGGTGATGTACAGAGGACTAATGGAGCATGTAGTCTTTTTCTCTTTCCTAATTGCTCCGAATATCTTCTTGCATGTTATATGGTGGAAAAATCAATGCCAAATATCTTGAAGAATAACTGATATTTAATTTTTAGGATGCCTTGCCGGTTGTTCCTCCTGGGTGTTCATCTGAGAAGCCAGAGATGATTCAAGATTTTATCACAAAAGCTAAAGCTGCTCTCGTGTCCGTTGGTATAGTTAGAGATACTATTCTTGGTAATTGTTTTCTTCTGTTTCATCTTTGTTTATACATTTCCATCTTGGTTAATCGAAGTTTATGATTTTACCTTTCAAATTTGTCTTGGTCCCACTAACATCTTGTATGCTTATTGTTTCCATTAGTGTTCAAGTTATAACATTCTAAGTCATTGTACAGCACATAAAGTTCCTGCATTGTTCTATAGGTAACGGCAAAGATTATGGTAAATTATCTGGTCGTATAATTGATTCGGATATGCATGATGTTGGACGATTTCTCAATCGGCTTTTAGGATTGCCACCAGAGATTCAGAATAGGTATCGTGTGCTTTTATTGATGTTGTAGTTGCAGTTGAACACTATTATTAAGTTGTTAATTCACATGCAGGCTATTTGAGTTATTTGTCAGCATCTTAGATCTTCTTGTTCAAAATGCGCGCATTGAAGGGAATCTTGATTCTGGAATAGTTGATATGAAGGCTAACATTATAGAATTACAAGGAGCACCAAAGGTAGATTTTTTGTGCTATTCTCTCACTGGATTTGGAGTCACTTACATTTGAAAATTTCAACTATGTAGATTGTTCATGTTGATCAAATGTCTGGAGCATCAACAATTTTGTTTACTTTCACTCTCGATCGTGGGGTCACGTGGGAGGTACCCTCTTCATATTTGTTTGCTTGAAATTTGTTTGTGGGCATGTGTATTCCTTTATTTCATGGTGCCTTACACCTTTGACAACAAATTGTAATAATTGTAAACTCTCTTTGATTTTAGTCTGCTAGTACTATACTCGATGAGAAGCAAAAGGATGGGTTTGGTTCTTCCGATGAAGGATTTTATGAATCTAAAAGAGAATGGTTGGGAAGACGTCACTTCATTTTGGCATTTGAGAGGTACAATTACTATTTTGCTTGTAATCAATAAATCAATCATATTTTTCATTCTAGTTGTATACCGATGTGTTACAAGCTAGTTATTTTCTTTTCCTAATTTCTTTGGTCGATTACACGGTAATCAATTTTCAATTGTTTGGTATGTGGTTATTGAGGTTTTTATATTTAAAAAAAAGAAATAAGATTTGTAATAAGTCTAGATAATAGGAATAACTCGTACTTACAATTCATTATTTCTATATGTATATATGTATACACACACACACACACACACACACACACACACAACTATAAGTATCTTCTGAGATCCTTTGAAATTATTATATTCCTAAAACTATAAATTAAATATTTTACTTCCTAAAATAGTAAAATATGTAGTAAAATATGGATCTCTATAATTTAGGCATTCAGATTATTTAAAACTTCTATCACCCCTTTAAATTGGTGATTAGATGCCTATCATTACCAGTGTGCCAATCAGTGATTCAAATCCCAGTCTTAGCATTGCCTCAGTGAATGCATATGCTTCTTAACTTATAGGAAAATAAGTGAGCTTTATTCTTCCATTTCTGATCTCCCTTTTTATGAAACTTAGGTGAATCCTTACATGTTTCAGGCAATCATGTTGTATGAATTATTAATAATACTTATCAATATACAATATTTTTTGGTAGGTAATTGCCACTTGTAGATCCTCCATCAACCTCTCTAACTAGATTAGCTCACATATTCCTTGGGAAATTGACTTGAATTTTGCTTTTTCACTACTATGTGCAACTACATATTGCTTCTTACTTCTCCATGTAACCAAATTGCCCCATAACTTGGCACAATATCCTGATGTTGACTTGTCCATAGAACTAGCCGAATCCTAATAAAAAAACATTTTTCTTCTACAAGTTAGTTTTCGAAAATATTAGTCCCTTCCTAGGTGTTCCCCTTAAATACCTCAAGATATGAAATACTACATCCTAATGTTGTTTTGTAGGTGAATGCATGAATTAACTCATTATCACTAAAGAAAGCAGTATCTGAACGAGTAATTGAAGGGTAAATAAGTCTCTCAACCAACCTTTGGTGTCCTCCTTTGTTGTATCCTTTTTGATTCCCTTACATTTCCATTCTCTTTCTTTAAATGTGTGGTAATAGGACTACAACCAAGCATCCTGGTTTCTTCTAAGAGATCTAGGACATACTTTCTTTGAGAGATTACAATGCCTTATTTGCTTATGGCAATTTTCATACCTGAAAAATGTTTCAATGTGCCTAGATTCTTAACTTCAAATGCAGATATCAACAAATGGTTAAGTCTCTCAAATTTTCAAGTATCATCACCTATAATTATGATGTCATCCAAATACACGATCAATATGAAGCATTTGCCATTTGCTACATGATTTGTAAATAGAGTATGATTAACTTGTCCTTGTTTGGATCCAAACTTAAGTGGCTGAAGAATTTGTAATGGTTGGGCTAGAATTGGTTGCTTTCATAGTTTTTGTTGGCTAGGTTTTTTTAGCTATGATACCATATAAGAAGGTACAAGTCTAGTTAATAGGAATAACTTGGAGATCCAGTTAACTATTTCTATTGGTATGTATATACAACTATGAGTATCCTTTGAAATTATTATATTCTTAAGATTTTAAATGGAATATTTTATTTCCTAAAGTAGTGAAATATGGATCCTTATAATTTAGTAATTTAGATTATTTCAAACTTTCTATCTAAATTCAAAATGAAAACAATTTAGAGATACAATGTAGTGTGCTAAATTTGTAATAACTCGAAGATCCAATCTATAAAAATTTAGATGTATGAAGAAGATTGTTATTTTTATGCTATAGACCCGTAGGTCCTTATATAGAGCTAGGGTACATAGTTTTGGTAGTCTTCCAATTTAGGAAGACTCCTCATTAGGAAATATTCCCAATATAACTAGATATTACAGTTAAGAATAATCTCTAAGAATAATCACTGAATTATGGGATTATCTACAATTATGGGATTGTCTACACTCCCCCTCAAGTTGGTGCAAAGATGTCTATCATGCCCAACTTGCCAATTTGCTCTTCAAATGGTTGTTTTAACAACCCCTTTGTGAAGACATCTGCTCTCTGTTCTTTAGTAGGAACAAACGGAATACATATGTTTCCCTCTTCTATTTTTTCCTTGATAAAATGCTTCTCAACCTCTATATGCTTTGTCCTTTCCTGAAGTACTGGATTGTGTGCAATATTAATGGCTGCCTTATTGTCACAATACAGCTTCATGGGAGGCTTAACCTCCAAGTTTAACTCAGACGTAACTCTTCTGAGCCACAAGACTTCACACACTCCTTGAGCCATAGCCCTGTACTCAGCTTCTACACTACTCTGAGCCACTACATTTTGCTTTTTACTTCTCCATGTCACCATATTCTCCCATAGATAGGTGCAGTAGCTTGATGTTGATCTTCTGTCAGTGATTGAACCAGCATGGTCTGCATCCGTATAAACTTCTATGCTTCTTTCTTCCTTCTTCTCAAAAAACAATCCTTTGCAGGGACATCCCTTTAGATATTTCAAAATTCTAAAAACAGCTTCTAAGTGTTCTTCATATGGTGAGTGCATAAATTGGCTTACTAGACTCACTACAAATGCTATATCTGGCTTGGTTTGAGATAAGTAAATTAACTTCCCAACTAGCCTCTGTTACCTCTCCTTGTTTACTGGAACACCATTTTCAGGTTGTCCAAGTTTCTTTCCTGATTCCACTGGTGTATCATTAGGCTTACATCCACGTAAACCTGTCTCTTTTAATAAATCCAAAGTGTATTTTCTTTGAGTCACCATAATTCCCTTCTTGTATTGAGCTACTTCCATGCCAAGAAAATATTTGAGCTGCCCCAAGTTTTTTACTTTAAACTCCTTCCCGAGTTGTGCTTGTAACTTTTCTATCTCCACAAGATCACTCCCAGTAATTATGATATCATCCACATACACTATTAGGACAGCAATTTTACCTTCCCCAGTCCTTTTAGTAAACAAAGTATGGTTTGATTGGCCTTGGGAATACCTCTGACTTGTTACAAACTTGGTGAATCTGTCAAACTAGGCCCTTGGGGATTGTTTTAGTCCATACAAAGACCTTCTAAGTTTGCACACCTTGCTCCCAAAGCTTTTGTTGAACCCAGGAGGTGGCTCCATGTACACTTCCTCTTCCAAATCAGCATTCAAGAAAACATTTTTTACATCTAGTTGGATTAGAGGCCAGTCTAAGCACGCAGCCACTGATAATAGGACCCTGTCAGTGTTCAATTTTGCCACTAGAGAGAATGTCTCAATATAGTCCACCCCAAATGTTCGAGTGTAACCCTTTGCCACCAACGGAGCTTTAAATCTTTCTATTGAACCATCTGCATTGTATTTAATGTTAAATTCCATTGGCATCCAGCCAATTTTTTTCCACTTGGCAGGTCGGTTCTCTCTCACGTGCCATTCTTTTCCAGGGCCTTTAATTCTTCCAAAATTGCCTCCCTCCACTTAGGAACAGCCAGAGCATCATGTAGTTGTTTGGAATTTCTGCACTAGTTAGTGTGGAAATAAAAGCAGAAAAAGTTGGAGACAAGTTTGCATTAGAAACAAAGTTAGAGGTAGGATATTGTGTGCATGATTTTTTCCCTTTTCTCATTGCAATAGGAAGAAAAATATCCCCAGGGAGATCATTTGAGTTACCTGGTTGGGTAGTCTCAGATTGTGTGAGATAATAATTGGGGTGTACTGAATATTACTTCCCTTGCTCCCCTGCTAGATATTGCACCGTGAAAATTTTTCTGCTTTGCACTTCCTGCTTCCTTCTCAACATTGTCTTCTTTCTGATTTTCTTTTTGCTCCCCCTGCTAGTAAGCTTTTTTGCTGTTGGTCTTTCTAGATTCAACATCTCAGTTTTTTTTCCACTAGACCTCTCATCTTCCTCACTGAAATTCTCCCCTTGAATATGAGTGTGGCTGTCATAAGGTTTACCTTCAAAAAATGTAACATCCATAGAGGTAAAAAATTTCTGGGATGTTGGATCAAAGCACTTATATCCCTTTTGGGTTCCAGAGTATCCAACAAAGATGCATTTGATCGCTTTAGGATCTAATTTGGATTTCTTGGGATCATAGTTATAGACAAATCACTGTGCTTCAAAATATTTTCAGAGGGACAGGCGAGTTTGATCTTGTATTAGGAAAGAAGGAAGTTAAGGTTTGTAATGGGGTTTGAAATTTTAAGGTTTTGGAGGGAAGTCTATTTATGAAAAAATTGGCAGTGAGAACTGCTTCTCCCCATAGGTATTTCGGGATATGTGTTTGAAAGCTGATTGCTCTAGCCACATCTAAAAGGTGTCTGTTTTTGTGTTCAGAAATCCCATTCTGCTGTGGGGTGTAACTGCAGGAGGTTTGGTGGACAATTCCTTTGCTATCTAGGAAGTTGTTTAAGGCCAAGTTCACATACTCCTTCACGTTGTCACTTCTTAACATTTTAAGCTCCTTTTGAAATTGAGTTTTATCCGTGTTATAGGACATAAATGTGGCACAAACATCAAACGTAATCTCCCAAAAGAAATACCCATGTGACCCTAGAATAGTCATCAATGAGAAACCACCGCTTGCCATTAGGTGTTGGAGTTCTAGAGGGACCCCATAAATCACTATGAATTAACTTAAATGGCTCCAGACATTGGCTGTTTTGAATAGGGTATTGACTTCTATGAAGTTTAGCTAATTCACAACATTCACATTGAAACCTAGCACTTTTATTGATAGACAAAATAAGGTAATGCAGACTTCAGGTATTGTAAACTAGGATGGCCTAACCTATAATGCCACAACATTATTTCTTCCTCCTCCTTGCTAACAGTAATGTGACAGCTCCCTTCTTCATGTTTCTTACCTTCTTGCAAGATATATAAGTCTCCAGTAACTTTAGCAACCCCAATCATCCTCCCCGATTCCTAATCCTGAAACATATAATGAGTTGACCAAAAATTAGCTTTGCAATTCATATCTTTGGTTAGTTTGCTAACAGAAACCAGGTTATAGGAAAGATTGGGAATGTGAAGAACATTTTTTAGTGTTAAGGTATTTGAAATAGGGACTATCCCTTTTCCTGCAACTGAAGCTAGGGAACCATCTGCAATTCTAATTTTCTGGTTCCCTGCACAAGGTGAGTAAGAGGAAAAAAAATTGGAGCTACCGGTCATGTGATCTGTGGCTCCAGAGTCAATTATCCAAGAGTAGGAGGGTATAGAACAAACAAAGGTTTTTGGAAGGATTATACCTGACTGGACTAAAGAACAAGAGATTTTTTTGGTATTCTCAGCTAGAAGTAAAGTGTACAGATGATCAAGTTGTTCCCTTGTGAAAGGGAAGGTCCTGGATGAGCTGGAGGTATCCTGGTCATGACTTAACTGGTTCCCAGCTTGCAAAGCTTTCCCGTCTCCTGCTCCAATAGTCCCTTTTTTCTTCCAGTTTGCTGGTTTGCCATGTATCTTCCAGCAGGTATCTTTTGTATGCCATGGTTTTTTGCAAAACTCACACAAAGTTTTTTGCTTGTTTCTACCTTTCTCACCCTCACTGACACTATTCTTTGAGACAAATGCCTATCCTTCATTCTGGAAGTCCATGGTGCTATTTTTTCCCAACATAACATTCTTCTGAGCTTCCTCTCTTCTGACTTAAGAGAAGACTTCTCGTATTGAGGGTAGTGGCCTACGTCTGAAAATATGTCCCCTGACTTCATCCAATTCTGTCTTCAAGCTAGCAAGAAATACAAACACTCGTCCCCTGTCAACTTTCTCTCTATATTGGGCTGCATCTTCTGGATCTTTCCACTTTGTTTCCTCAAATAGATCTAACTCCTGCCATATTATAGTCATTTCATTATAATATGCAGTCATATTTTGCTCACCCTGTTGCATCTTCCACATTTTTGAATTGAGTTCAAACAGTTGCGCATAGTTTTCCAGGTCTGAGTATGTTTCTTTTATGGCTTCCCACACATCTTTGGCTGTTGGGAGAAAAATAAAGGGTCTTCCAACCCTTGGTTCCATGGAATTGATGAGCCAGGCTGTGACTTGGAGTTTGGATTGCTCTTGTTATGTACCCTAATTTCCCTTTTCCAGTAATCACAAGACGGGCTGATTGGGACCATTCTAGGTAGTTTCTTCCATTCAGCTTCTGGATTGAAATTTGTAGGGAATTTTCTGG
>JAOQMS010000002.1:28704623-28733242 GCA_027563885.1 Erythroxylum longipes | reverse complement strand
ATATAGATATACGTACTTTTCTGTTCATTGTGGTGCTTGTATCTGTTGTTTGGCAAGAAGATTATAGGTAGGATTCACCATTTGGTATCAGAGCGTAAGATCTGGGCATGGCGGGAAAGAAACAGGACACTAGGTTAGACGTGATGGAAAAAGAATTGGAAGAACTCAAAGAGGGGTTGCAAACGGAACATGATTCTCTGAGAGTGGAGATGAATCACAAGCTAGAAGGGGTGAAAGGTGAGCTAAAGGAAGAAATCAGTAGGCGGTTTGACCAACTAATGCAAGCCATCGCAACCCTCCAGGTTCGATCAGCTCCATCACCCCAAAATCTGACGAAGACATTCGAAGGTGAGACATCGGGCACTGGAATGATGAGAGGTAGAAGAGACGAAACCAAAGAGGAAGCATGCGCATGGAAAGGAATGGGCCATGAGAAAGTAGAAAGTAAGTGGGTCGGGTTCGACCCAAACGTTCCATTGAGAGGGGACGGGTACCCCCCGCGGGTCGGGGATGACCCGGTTTTTAAAACTGAAATTGGGGAACACTTTCGGGAAATCGGGGATTTGGAGGGGGAGCGTATCAAAAGGGAAGGAAGACGAGAGGAAGAACGGGGGCGAAGAAATGAGCGTTGGGACGAAGAGGTACGAATCGAGCCGGAAGGAAGAGGATGGTACCGGGGAGAAGAAAGGAATTGCCAAGAGGAACATTGGCGAAGGGGATACCCAGATGACGATCCTCGGCCCCCAGATTGGAGGCGAGATTGCAAGCCACGTAGGATTGAGATGCCGATTTTTAAGGGACAAGACCCAGATACTTGGATTAACCGAGCGGAGCGATTTTTTTCCGCAGGAAGATACACTGAAGTGGAGAAAGTGGAGTTGGCTGCGCTGAGCTTTGACGAGGAAGCTTTGTCGTGGTACAGAACCATCGAAGATACGGGTCCAGTGCCGGATTGGAGAGAGCTGAAAAGTATGATACTTAGGCATTTTCGCCCACTCCACGAAGGTAGTGTATGTCAAAGGTTCCTGTCTATCAAACAGGAGGGAACGATTCTCGACTACAGGAAACGATTTTGGACCCTGGCTGCTTCATGCCGAGACCTGACACCGGAGGTAATGAAATGTACTTTTATTAAAGGGTTACAGCCCCAAATTCGATATGAGTTGAATTTGCTTAAGCCCAGAGGGTTGACTGAAATAATTGAGACTGCCATGGGGATAGAGGAGAAGAACAGGGAGTTGAGGAATTATAAATATGGTAGACAGGGTAACATGGGTAGGGTCAGTGAGATAAAAGGAAATTTCGTGGGAAAAGAGGCTCATAGAGTGGGAGACAGAAGTGAGAAGAGTGGAAGGGATACTGGGTTTAAGAGTTTATCAGCTTCTGAATGACAAGACAGGAGGGAAAGGGGATTGTGTTTTAAATGTGATGAAAAGTTTGCCTCGGGACACCGGTGCAAGAATAAACAACTACAGGTCCTTTTAGTGTTAGATGAGGAGGTGGAGATTGAGAGTGAGGACGAAGAGGAAGAGAGTGCCGAATTGGCTGTTAGTTCGGTAGTCGGGTTAACTATGCCAAAGACCATGAAGATGAGAGGGAAGATAGGGGAAGTAGAGGTGGTCTGTTTGGTAGATTCGGGGGCTTCCCATAACTTCATTTCCGTGAGGTTATTGGAACGATTGGGGTTGCAATTAGAGGAAACCAGGGGGTATGGGGTAGTCGTGGGAAATGGAGTAACTGTTAAGGGCAAGGGTGTCTGTAGGAAAGTTCCACTGGAGGTGTAACAATACACCATAACCGAAGAATATTTGCCCATGACCTTTACTGGTTGTGATGTGATACTAGGGGTCAAATGGTTACAGACTTTGGGAGAGGTAGTCACTGATTGGGCACAGCTTATCATGAAATTTCGAGAAAATGGGAGATGGGTTTTACTGAGGGGGGACCCGAGCCTCACCAAGGGTTTGATAGGCTTAAAAACCCTAGTGAAGCAAACTAGAGCAAAAGATAATTTGTTCATGGTCCATATTTGTGTTCTGGAGCAGAATGAAGGCAAGGAGTCGGATTTATTGCCTGATGTTGTGCAATCTTTATTGAGTAGTTACGAAGAAGTTTTTAGCATGCCAAGGGGGCTGCCACCTTCTAGGGATGTTGACCATGCTATACATTTAAAGGAAGGGGTAGAACCCATTTAGGCCTTATAGGTATCCTCAATGTCAAAAAACAAAAATTGGGAGGTTGGTGGAGGAGATGCTAGCAGCAGGAATAATTCAGCCTAGTTTCAGTCCCTACGCAAGTCCTGTCTTGTTAGTGCGGAAAAAAGACAATAGTTGGAGGTTTTGTGTGGATTATAGGGCGTTAAATAGGGCCACAGTGTTAGATAAATTCCCTATACCTATGATAGATAAACTACTAGATGAATTATATGGAGCTAAGGTGTTTTCTAAACTGGACTTAAAATCTGGATACCACCAGATCAGAATGAACCGAAGGGATGTGGAGAAGACAGCTTTTAGGACACACCATGGGCACTACGAATTCTTAGTGATGCCATTTGGGCTCACTAATGCACCTGCCACTTTCCAAGCTTTGATGAATAGGGTGTTTAGCAAGGTTTTGAGGAAGTTTGTGTTAGTATTTTTTGACGATATATTGATTTACAGTAAGACCTTAGAGGACCATGTCGATCATTTGAGAGAAGTGTTGGAGATATTGAGGAAGAATCAATTATATGCAAACCTGAAGAAGTGTGTGTTTGCTAAGTTGGAGCTTGAATACTTGGGACAAGTCATCTCAGGGAAGGGGGTATCAGCAGATCCCAACAAAATTCAAGTTATGTGGGAGTGGCCTCGACCTAAATGCGTTAAGGAGTTAAGAGGATATTTGGGGCTGACAGGGTATTACAGGAGATTTGTGAGAGACTATGGGAAGATTGTTGCTCCGTTGACACATTTATTGAAGAAGGATTGGTTCAAATGGTCGGAGGAGGCGGAAATAGCATTCAAACAGCTGAAGGCTGCAATGTGTTCATTACCAGTTTTGGCTTTACCTAATTTTCAGCAACCATTCATTTTGGAGACTGACGCCTTTGGGATCGGGTTAGGAGCAGTGTTGATGCAAAACGGTAGACCTATCGCTTATTACAGCCAGTCCTTGTCACTAAGAGCCCGTGGGAAATCAGTCTATGAGAGGGAACTCATGGCAATAGTTCTTTCGGTTAAGAAGTGGAGACCCTACTTGTTGGGACAACAGTTCATCATCAGAACAGATCAGCAGAGCCTCAAGTATTTACTAGAACAGAGATTGGTTGCAGCGGACCAATAGAAGTGGGTTACCAAGCTGCTGGGATATGACTTTAGAGTGGAATACAAACTTGGTAAGAGTAACAAGGTTGCTGATGCCTTGTCAAGGAGGGGATTTGGTAGAATGTCAGCTCATGGGAGTTTCTCAAGGGGTTAACATAGCAGACATTCTGCAGGAGGTAGATGAGGATTGTCGGTTGAAGAAGCTGAAAACTGAAATTTCCAAAGATGCTACCAGTAAGCTACCTTTCTCCTTGGTGCATGGTAGATTAATGTATGATGGAAGATTAGTGCTTAGTAGAAATTCTAAATATATTCCACTTCTTTTAAGGGAAGCACATGAGTCTCATTTGGCAGGTCACGGGGGGACCTTGAAAACTTACAAGAATTTGGCTAAAGAAGTTTATTGGGAAGGGATGAAAAAAGACGTAGCTGTGTAGGTGGCCGAATGTGCCATCTGCCAACGGCAGAAATATTCAGCTTTAACCCCTGCAAGGCTGCTGCAAATCATTACCGATTCCTGATCAAATTTGGGAGGATTTATCCCTTGATTTTGTAGAAGGGTTACCGAAATCAGGGGGTTATGACACCATCCTAGTGGTCGTGGACAGACTGAGCAAATTTGCTCACCTTATTCCTTTAAAACACCCATATACAGCAGGATCTGTGGCAGTGATATTTACCAAAGAGATTGTTCGACTACATGGTCTTCCAAGATCATTAGTGTCAGATAGGGACAAGGTCTTTTTGAGAAAATTTTGGGAGGAGTTGTTTAGGCTGACGGGAACTCAACTAAACCAAAGTTCAGCCTACCATCCTCAGTCGGATGGTCAAACTGAGGTTACTAACAGAACGATAGAGGCTTATCTTCGATGTTTTACTAGAGATAAGCCTCTTCACTGGTATAAATGGTTACATTGGGCGGAATACTGCTATAATACCTCTTTTCACTCCTCCCTAGGGACTTCCCCATTCAAGGTAGTTTATGGGAGAGAACCGCCACCAATTTTGAGATATGGAATGCAGAAAACTGTGGTGGCAAGTGTGGAACAGATGCTGCAAGAAAGGGATGCCATGATAGATGAGTTGAAGAACCATCTGGTGGTAGTTCAGCAATATATGAAGGCAACGGTTGATGTGCATAGGAGGGACATCGAGTCTGCAGTAGGATGAGGTTTATTTGAAGTTAGCCCCTTATAGACAACAATCTTTGGCTAGGCGAGTGAATGAGAAGTTGTCTCCTAAGTTCTATGGGCCATTTCCAGTGGTACGGAGGGTGGGATCAGTAGCGTATGAACTTGCCTTACCATCGGAATCCAAGATACATCCAATATTTCATGTTTCACAGTTGAAGGCAGCTCATGGACATCAACAGACGGCAAGTTGGCCAAGGGATCTTAGTCCTAACCTGGAGCTATTCATCCAACCAGCAGCTGTTTTGGGAGTGAGGACTGGGCTGAAATCTAAAATCAAAGAGGTTTTGATTTGTTGGGAGGGGTTACCTAAGGAAGAAGCTACTTGGGAGCCGTATGACCTAATTGACCAACAATTTCCTGCTTTCCACCTTGAGGACAAGGTGCAACTGATAGGGAAGGGTAATGTTACGACCCATAATCCAGAGATTAAATTTACTTATCAAAGGAGAAGATCTAGGGGTACGGGAGTAAGGGGTAAAGTTGTCTAGAGGTAGAAAAGAGTTAGTTAGAGAGTTAGTTAGCTGTCTAAAGGGAATAAAATAGTGTGGGTGCGGGAGGAGGGGGGCAAGCATGAATTGTATTACGTGATTTGAGCCTTAAGGCTGGAGGAGCTAGAACCTCGAATTCTAGAGACATATCATTGTATTTTCAGATCCATTGTGATCAAGAAATATATAGATATACGTACTTTTCTGTTCATTGTGGTGCTTGTATCTGTTGTTTGGCAAGAAGATTATAGGTAGGATTCATCAGACCCTTATCCACATAAACAAGCCCCTTACTAGGTGATCCTTTGATGTACCTTAGGATCCGAACGACTGCATTCCAATGATTCTCATATGGTGAGTTAAGAAATTGGCTCACAACACTAACAGGGAAAGCAATGTCAGGTCTAGTCATAGTGAGATAGTTCAACTTTCCCACTAACCTTCTATACCTGTCTGGATCAGAATAGGGCTCCCCTTGATTAGGTAGCAGCTTCACATTTGGGTCCATAGATGTGTCAACAGGATTACAATCAAGCATTCCAGTTTCTTCCAAAATATCAAGAGCATACTTCCTTTGAGAGATAGCAATACCTGTCTTTGATTGGGCCACTTCAATCCCAAGAAAGTATTGTAACTGATCAAGGTCTTTAGTTTGAAAATGCTGGAACAAATATCGCTTCAATTCCTTAATGCCTTGTTGATCATCACCTGTAATGAAAATATCATCCGCATACGCCACAAGATAAATAAAGGTACCTGATGATGAGCGTTTAAAAATACAGAATGATCTGCCTCACAATGAGTCATGCCAAATTGTTGGATGACTTTGCTAAACTTCACTCGAGGTGACTGTTTTAAACCATATAAGGATTTCTTTAACTTGCAGACCCGACCTAACTCCCCCTGAGCAGCATACCCAGGTGGTTGCTTCATATAAAACTCTTCCTTCAAATCACCATGTAAGGGCCAATGTTTGATGGCAGCCATGGATAATTGATTTGGGACATGGAGTATGGCAATACAACAGTTTGGCCTCAAATGATGTCAATCAAACCACTTTTTGTTTATCGTCAAGAGACACAATTGAAGAAAACAACTCAAAGAGAAACCAAAAGTGTTTCTATTAGTGAATTGAGATTATTTGTACATAGAAATCCTATGGTTTATATACACAAGGCCTAGGACTATTTAGGAATATCAAATCCCTCAATTATAGGAGGAAATCACTGCAGCTATCAATTCTAAGTGTATACAAGTAAATACAATCTATTATAATAACTCTAGTCAACAAAAATGATCATTGATAATTGTCTATATGGATGACATTGTATTCACTTAGGTGATTTAGGGGGTATTGCTGAGCTAAAGACCTATTACAACAGCACTTGTAGACAAAAGACCTTATTCCTCTATAATATTTTTAGGACATTAAGGTAGCATGGTCTAAGTTATTTATTTGTCATAGAGAAAATACACTTTAGATTTGTTATAGGAGACTGGATTATTAGGCCCAGAGCTAGTAGGCACTTCTATGGTGTGAAATTTGTACCTAATCAAGGAGAGCTTTTCTCCAATCCAATGAGTGGTGACTTAATTCTTGACTAGTCCTTGTGTTGAACATTGGGAGATAGCATTTAGTATTGTTCGATACATCAAACATGCTCCTTGATAGGGTCTTTTGTATTGTAATCAGGATATCTTAATATATTAAGATATGCAGGTACAAATTATGCTGGTTCACAATTTGATCAATGTTCCACATTGGGATATTGTGTATTTGTGGGAGAAATATTGATGTCATAGAAAAGTAAGAAGCAAAATGTGCACTTTCTAGTGCAAAAGACAAATATAGAGTTATTTCGAGGGCCACTTGGTAGCTGCTATGCTTATATCATCTCCTTGAAGAAATTAAAATGTATCCATCAAGACCTATATGAAATTAATATGTGACAATCTAACAGCACTAAATATTGTATCCAACCCAATTTATCACGAAAAGACAAAGCCCATAGAAGTGGATTATCACTTCATTCAAGAATGGATAGTTTCTAAAGAGTTGATTACAAAAGTTACAGTCTCAACATACTAGCTAGCTAATCTTTTTACCTAATCCTTAAGGGATTCAAGAATTTCATACCTTTGAACAAAGCTATGCACGGATTATATATATATATATATACACCAGCTTGAGGTGACGTGTTGAGTTTACACTTTTTTATAATTTATAATATATTATATAATCAAATCATTAGTATTGAATTAGGGTTAAGCACCTATTCACTCATTTTTACAGTGAGAGAGAAAAAGAGAGATGGAGGGAATTGTTCCAATGTAAGCATATATTGAAATCATAAAGAAATATTATTATGCACTTAATATGGAATACTTTGTGTATCCTATGGTAGAGTGGTTTAGGGATTATTTAGTAATCTTATTATGAAATATTGTGTCATAAATTTTATAATAAATAGATGGATTAAATCTAATGAACAATAAACCACAGAGCTTTTTGCAGTCTTTATATATGTAGCCTAAGTTTTATGGCTGAATCACATTAAATCAATGCGTATCCCTTCTCTTTGTTCTCTTTCGTCTCTACTTAATAGACATTAGAGTCAAATTCTGATTATGAGAACTTGTTCTTTGTGGAGTTCAAGGTTTTGATCTTTAAACTTGAATGTTCAATCTTCACTTCTTGAATCCTTCGTTCCTTCATCACTGTTGATGTCTTCTCTCTTTTGGTGAAACACTTCTTCCGTATTCCTTCTTACAGCTCATTTAGAGTGTTTTGTATTTCCTTCCTTTCATTTTGACAAGCTATTACGAGTGTTGTTATTCTTCTCCTGTCTTTCCTTTTGGTAATTCTTGTGAATTTTCTTCCTGGTAGAGCCCCTTTACTTTTATTACGTTTTTTCTTCCATTAGCACATTGAAAGCACCACTACCTTAATTATTTTCTTCTCTCTTAAACTTCCATTCTGTATTCTCTCCTTTCTTATTCCTTTTTTTTTTTGGCTCAGTAGGCATCTCTCTCTTTGATATTGTTACTATTTTTTGCCAACAAAATTGCTATTCCTTTAGTTTTAGGTTTGTTTTCGCTTAGTGCTTTTTTTATAAAAAAAGAAAACCAGCCGGCCAATAGAAAGAAAAAAGAGAAATGGAGAAAACAAAGAATGGTTTGTTTATTTTATTTTATTTATTTGAAAAGTACTCTATTTGCATATTCAAAATTCATATTCAAGTTGAACATGAAAAACATCTACTTACCAACTCATGATAATGTTGAATAGAGATTAGCTATTCAATATAGGAATATTTTCATGTATATAATAATATGAGAACATGTTGCATAGCTGATAATAGAATAGTACAAGAATTATTTAAGAATGTTATGTTATGTTATTATTGAATATTGTACTACCTTAATAGTAAAAAAAATGAATTAAAGCTAATGAATAATGTACTTTAGAACTTTTTGTCTTTGTGATGTAGTCGTAGGCTTCAAAAGTGAACCACGTTAAACCTATATATATATATATATATATATATATATTTATCTTCTTTTTCTCCTTTATCTCTACCTTCGCATAATATAAAAGCTAATTTAACACAACAATTAGGCCCATTCTATTTCTTCGTTAAGCCCAAAATTTCTAAACAAACCTGACTTATTTTTTTGTGTTTGTTCATGTGTCTTTTCTTTTTTTACTGCAGTGTATGCATGGTCCGAATTGTAAAATTGGGAACTTCTGTACAGTTGGCCGAAGACTGCAGGAAGTAAACATTTTAGGTGGACTGATTCTCCCTGTCTGGGGCACTATTGAGAAGGCATTGTCTAAGCAGGTAAAGTGGCTCTTTTGATTAAGTTTATATTTCCTTGGCCTTTGGAGCTTGATCCTGTAGTGATGGTTGGATAGTGCAGCAGAGCTTCTTTCTTACACTTTCGGGGGAAGTGAAGGGTCTTTGCTAGATAAGAGTATGTTTTGTCTTTTACATTAGCAGAATAATAAGGCCTTCCAAAAAAATAGTACTAAGACAACTGAAGATCAATGGAAAAGCTTTCTCAAGGTAGCCTGTACTGGAGTAAAAATGTATATGTGAGAAAGCTCTGTCTATGAAATAGGTAATCATCTGGGTTCCACTTTGAGAATCACTAAGCAGTTAAATGTTTCAATATGAGTTATTATTCTTTGAACGAATATTTCAGAAAAACGTTAATAGTCTAACCTAATCCTATGATGAAAATAGGGCAGAAAAAAAAGGAACTAATTGAACCACAGGAACTTGATCTGAGTTAGTGTCTAATTCCTTGGGTTGTCTTTTCTTATTTCATTTTTGGTGAATCGTCGAGCATGAGGACTACACTATTATTTGAATTTTGGTGAAGGTTGAAGCATTCTCCACCAATCAACAACTAGCTCATTGGGATATGCATATTGGATAAAACTCATTTATAAGTACGAAAGCCCTGATTTCAATTGTTAGATTCATTTTACCGGTAATCCTAAATATAACTGTGCATTATATGGATATTTCTAGAGATCTTTTCCTACCATATTAAAAGCCCCAAACTCACATCACTGTCATCACTCTCCCAAACTTCTACATGAATCCTCCATCCTGGTTTCTTTCTACATAAATTGATTTTCACTTTTTGCTAGCAAAATTTTAGGTATCTACATTTAAGTTTCTGAAAAGTTTGTATACTTACAGGAAAGTAACTCCAGCCTGTCAGTATTGCTTTGATGTGAACCTAATGTATACTTATCCCCCCACCTAAATTACTACTTATCCTTGAGCTTGATGTTTTGGGTACCATATTAAGAGGATGTAAATTAATCAAGTGTGTGCTAAATAACTTTCTCTTGCATGTTCGACTTAAATGGCAGCTCATCTTGAGAGTATTAAGATGAAGGCCTCAGATGCTTTTCTTGAAATGGCATTATAACTAGATTTTCGGTTATTGTCCTTTCTCAGTATGTTTAGGGTTTACTAATCTTTTTTTTTTTTGATGCCTCGTATCTTCATAGGATTTTATACGAGTGACATGTATCTTCACAAAATTTCTTCTGATCTTTGATTTTGCTCGTGTTACTGCCATCTTATATTTATACATTTTGAAATATCATCTTAATTATCTTAAGAAGTGCACATTTTCAGGATATTGAACTATGATTGAGGTCGTCTCTATTAGTTTATATATATCTAAACGAAGCCAAATAAACTATTTTTGGTGGAGAATTGCCTTTTCTGGACAATTGCTCTTTAGAGGAGATGGAAAATGAAACTTCATTTTGCATTTCATACAGGCTCGTCAGAGCCATAAGCGGCTCCGTGTTGTGCGCGTAGAAACTACCACAGATAACAGGCGGATTGTTGGGCTCCTTGTTCCAAACGCTGCTGTGGAATCTGTTCTTAAAGGTCTTGCTTTCTCTCAACTAGCTTTTCTTGCCACTGTAATGGATATAGAGTTACATAATGTCAGAAAACATGTAATATCCTCTAATAATTCTGATTAGATTTGTTTCTGAACACTTTCTGCCACAACCATTCATTGTTACTGATGCCCTTTTTAAGCGAATAGGCTATTTCTAGATTAACCTGATTGCTAGTTGATATCGTCGCAGATCTAGCATGGGTACAAGATATTGACGATTAGGATGCAGCAGTCATTCATTCGAGGTTGACTAAATTAAATAGAAAGGTACAATCTGTATCATATCAAGACGCCTTATTGGAAACTTCATCATGTTTCATGTTCAGAAGATACAAGCCTAAAGTAGTGAAGAAGATGAGAAGAATTTTCTGCACAGTGTATTGAATATGTGCAGTCTCATTCTTTTTGTTTATTAGTTCCAATTTTTGCCATAGAACTTTGTATATTTATGGCACCCTTGCAGATACCAGAAAGACAATTTTGGGTTATTAGGCTGTATTTGCCACAGTTATAACTCAAAAATAATTCTTGTAACTAGCACACCGTCATCAATTCAAGTTAAAGGCTGAAATATAAAGTTTCTGTTTTTCTTTCAACGGTTCTAAACGTGACTAGAGACTTTTCATATTTGTTGGACATTATAGTTGCAGGCAAGGTGGCAATGAAATTTCAAGAATTAAATGAGAATTATGGCTAATTTACTTTTTAAATTTTTTTTATAGATACATTATATTGGTAATCATCTAACATTGGGTTAAACACAATCTGGATTGCTTTAATTCAACATTTTATTTGATCAAAGCATTTTTATCATTATGTTTTTGACTTTATTTTTGAATTTAATATTTTCTTTATTTGTTTTTTATTAAAAATATTTTAACAAGCCTCTCTTCAACCAAGATTTTCTTAAATAATGGAAAAAAAGGATTTAAAATGACAATATGTTAATATGATAAATACCAAATCACCCTGCTGTTCATGGTCAGAAATATAGTGAAATCAGTTTTCCTATTCTTTCTTCGGGTCTTGCGAATGCGGAAGATGCTCACTTCTCAAAATATCCCAGATATGTCGGCGGAAAGAAAGGAAGGGGTTAGATTTATCCTAACGGGAGCAAGAGTAATAATACAATTTATAATACTACAGTAGCATGTATAGTGAGCAAAATCATACAAAAAGAAAAAGGAGGATACGAACTATTTAATAATATAACTTTTGTCAACTCTTTACAAACAATATGATATTTAAGCTATGTTCTCCTTCTCTCCTCGTTAACCTAGCTTGACTTATAATCAGTTCCCTTTTTTTTTTCAATGTTCGAGTAGTTTGTTCTGGTTTTGCTTTGGTCTTAAGTTTCTTCCCCAATTTACTTCAGAACTTTTGTTTTTTTGTAGAGCTTTCCTTTGATCATGTTTCTTACTATCTTAGTGTCTCACTTTATTCAAGATTATTGATTAGTCAAATGATCATCCTTAAGTCGCCTTTCAACATCCTCTCCCGTTTGGTAGCTAGTATTTTTTGATGCAAATCGCTGTTTAACAGCTTCTAGATTTTCTTGAATGAGGAAACTCTCCTGCCACTAATAATTTTCTTTTTTGGAATGATTTTGTTCAACAATGTCTATTCCTAATCAGGGGATTTTGTTGGATTGTTACAACTTTCCTCCATTTCCTCCTAGTCCTAACTCCCTCCTCTCAGCCCTCTTGTAGCCAACAACATCAACTCCCTCCCTTCACCCTTAGCTATAATCACCCCATATTCTCTTCTAATCACATCTCTAGCTATCAAATTTGAAAAACCAACTTCCTCGAGCCTTTTTCATGCTCCCTCCTACCTGCCTTCCTGTTGCTCCCTAATTCTCTTCCAAGCTCTAAGGCTTTTAGGCCTACTTAGAGATAGGTTATGGGGGGATTCCTCAACTATTGTTAGTCTTCATGACTTCCCTCCCATAGTTACTGAAGGAAATTTCATCATCACTTTTCCATTGAATGTTTTAATAAATGGAGCTTCCAAGTAGGTATCCTTTTCAGTAGGATTCTTCCTAGAAAAGAGACCTACATTCCATTTGATGAACACATGGGCTCAATACCATTAGAAAAGAAAGGAACTTCGAGATGTGCTAGTCAATAAAAGAAATGTTTAGTTTTAAGTTTGAATCAAAGGCAAATGTTCAAAGAATTATTAAAGTTGGACTATGACGTGTATAGCAAAAACTATCATTTTACAGAAGTAAAAATCAGGTCTTTAAATGAAAAAACTTAGGTAGAATTAAGTACCAATCTAGATTATCACACACAATAGTCTATTAAAGTATTGGTCTATTAAGGGGTATCTATATAGGAAAGCTAATTTGTATGGATGAAGTCACTATAATCATAAAATGAATAATATATGCTAGAGTTGGTGTTGCAATTGATCTGCATCATAAATTGCTTAAACTGATACCCCGTATGAGATTAGATGAGAATGGAACAATGATAGAAGATACTGTAGCAATTTCTTATTAATTGAGACAAAACCTAAACCAATAGGAAAAAATGGACCCTAATAGGCAAGAATTTTCATTGAGGGACCTATTATATCCTTCTTTCTTGCATATAACTAGCCACAAAAAATTGTTGATATCATCCTTTCTTCAATTAGATCCTACTGCTCATACTTATTTTATCCTATCAAATTTCATAGAGTTCTTTCTTCACTAAGAAATAAATAAATGATATTTCCACTTTTATAGGAGCAACACCTTACTTTGGCAAACTAATGGGTATTTACTCTAGAAAATGTTCTAATCATCATACAATAAGCATGAATGTGTATAGTATTTTATCCTATCTGATTTAATGGAGTTCTTTCTTTACTAAGACATGAAGAAATGATATTTCTACTTTTATAGGAATAACACCTTTACTTTGGTAGACTAATAGAAAATGTTTTAATCATCATACAATAAGCATGAGTGTGTATAGAAACATGTATATAATCACCATTTTGGAATGATTTTCTTTATGTTATTATTTATAAATTTAAATGCTACATTCATTTAAGGTTGTTAAAGCAATGAATTTAAATGTTTGATTTTGAATGGTTCACACAATTTCTAAATTGATATAATAGTTAAGTTGGAAACACTCTCAGTAACAATCTTATTATATAATACATAACATAAATTGATATTCACTTAAAGGAATTTTTTAAAGAATCTTTGGAAGATTTATGAGTATCAAGTGACTTCAATTCATATGGTAAAATAGTTACAATGGAACTAAGATTAATTTGTGACCACTTGATGCTAGTGGATTAATTAGATTGATGAAATAAATTTCTAATATTGAAAATGTCCAAGGTGAAACCATGCTATGTAAGGATGAAGTAGGTAGTTGTAGCTTATCCGTAAAGATCTAATATAAGTGGCATTTTCTCACATATCAAATGCAATCTATCTTTAGAGTTAGGTAGAAGCATCGCGTTTCAAGAATTTTTTGAGCCATCTTATGCCTAATAGGATGAGTTGCCCACTTTTTCAAATTTTGGTTTTATTAGTCCTCAGATGACACAAAAGGGATTGATTATATATTTTCACTTTTTATCCTATCCAAAAACTAATGAATGAATTTTCTTATTATAATGAATGACTATGCCAAATTCATATACCAAATCATAAAGCAATAAAAATAATAATTAAAGAGAGTAGTGAAAGAGAAATAAAATTGATATATAATTATGTGACAAAACAATCCTTGGCCTATGTACAATCTTTAAGCTCCACTTAAGAATCACTATCAAATTTCTTCAATGGGTGAAGAAAGGCCCTCCATACAATTTCTTTTTTGTCATAGATGAATGGTAACCCTTACAAATATATATATATTTGGTCATGGGTGAAGAGTAATCATTTACAAATCTTGTTTAACATCAAGATGAACCCTCACAAAATGTATTCTAATACATTTCCCCAATTGCAGCCATTGTACTATCATACAACTCAAAACTCCTTTAAATCATACTAATGAAATAAGGCTTAACATGGTTAATGCAGTGCACGCATGTACTTTGTAACATCTCAAAGCTCTTATCAACTCTTTAATATGTCAAAATTTCTTCCCATAACTTAAGTATGGTCATTTTATATCCAAAACCAACTCAAATGGTTGTCAGATACATGGGATAGTTGTTACAGTAGCTAATTTACAAGCATATTCAAATAGTTGGACACTCATATTTGTTTAGCTTATGTCTGTTTGACTAACCTATCCCCTAGCCTAATAGACAACACCTAGTATGTACTTTTTGCTCTTTGTCTAGATAGCTTATCCAAAATTTTAGGCTAGCTGATTCCTTATAAAAATTAAGTTAAAAAATTTAACTTTGAAGTATTTTCAAAGATAAAACATACTATTTTGATAGAACTTTGATTTAAAATCATTGCAAAATTTCCCTAAAATTTTGTTTGAAGATCAAGATTTTTTCATTAAAGATCAAAAAGATTCTTGATTATAAAAGGATTTATGCATTATGTCTATATGCAAATGTTCATATAATGATTCATTCCTTAATTCACTAAAACGACCAAGATAAGTTTACAAGAAAAATTATAAAAATTTATTAAATCTTAACATGCTTAATTCCTCCTTTTTATTGGTTTTTCATTTGAATTTTCTTTGAGCTCTTTACACTACATATATGCTTTTCTTTTCTTTTTTTCTTTATCTTTTGATTGCTAAATTTATTCAATTGGATCCTTTTTTCACTTTGCCATTATATTAAATTTCTCTTTTACATTTTAATTAATTTCATTATAATGTAGCTACTAATTTCATCAAAATTAAATTCATTAATGACAACATGCTTTATTATCATCAAAAATATGTGTAAAACAAAATTTCTCCTTTTTAATTATGAAAACAATTGTTGTTATTAGAGAAAAAAATGTCATGGATTAAGCTTTGCTTATGAATGATCAAGTTTTAATCTCGCCATTCTTTCTCCCTTTTTGTCAACATTATATGATCAAGTTTTAATCTCGCCATTCTTTCTCCCTTTTTGTCAACATTATATATGTTATATAAATTTATAAACATCAGAAGGGAAAAAATAAAGAACTTCTCCCTTCCCTTTTTGAAAAATACTATTATAAAAGAGTACAATCAAAGTCCTTATTAAGTACATGAACAATTTTCAAAAATCTTATATACCAATTTAAGATCAATGTATCTTTCTTTTACTAGCTATATGTAATAATGCTTTCTCTCTAAAGGGCAAGAATTCACTAGTTGAAAAATGGAGATATATACAACTTAGTTCTTTTATACCGTTTAATCCAAAAGAAACTCTAATAAAATTGGTTAGCATACTAGATTAGAATGGGAGTCTTTTATGGGATCAAAAGAAGCTTGAAGAGATTGCTTTTAATTGCTATAAGTAACTATTAAGATGAGGCTACAACAATCTTTTGTGACGATCAATCCTCCATTTCAATAACAAAAAATCTAGTTTATTATAGATGATGATAGTTTTATATAAAAACTTTCAATACTACAAGTATACAAATCGTATCTTATAATATAAAAGACATCTCTCCAAGATATCCTAAGGTTTTGATTATCTGCTCTCGAGATCTAATCAAGTAATCTCAACTAAAATAGATAACAATTAAATTGCAACCTCTAGCTTCACAAAACTACTCTTAATTACTCAATTGGATTTGAAGTAGTCATAAGGGTAATTAACTCAAAATTAAGATCTCACTTTAATTGTTTATTAATTTGATATATGTAGGTTTATTAAGGTATCAACTATCATTGCACAACTTAACATATATAACTTTTATTTAATCTCTCGATTTCTTATCAAGTATGAGCATTACAAATACCACAAAACATTAATGTATATTGAATTCAAAAAGAATAAAATTAAACAAAACAATTCAAGAATAAACTCTAATATGGATTTAGAAATCCATAATCATGTTCAACATACCACTAATCAAAATAAACATTCAAGATAATAGCTTCAAGTCTTGATATGGAAATTTTGGAAAATTGGAGTTGATCTTGATGTTTCCACTTTGATCTCATTTTTTATGAAGTTTAGCCTCCTCTTTTGTGTTTTCTTTTTCTTTTTATACTCCTGATCCTTCTAGGGTTCTTCCGAGGGATTTCCACTTGTTTTTTTTTTTCAAAAATAGTATTGAAACATCAAGAATAAAAAATTCTCGTGAGCTGGAAGCTACCTATGCACGATCGTGCATCACTATCCTGACTTTCTGGAACGATCGTATAGTGCAGGGTTATGCATGATCATGCATGTTCTTATTCTTCAAGTCATTCTTTATCTTTTCTTCAAAATTTCCTATTTGCACTAACTAACTAACACGTCAAACAACCCTTGAAACATAATATTAAGATCAAATCCTTGCTCTAAAATAATCAAATAGTTAAAAACGCATAAAAACACTAATAAAAACACAATTCTAAGTCCTAAACACATGATTATCATCTAAGAAAATATTTAGAAACACACTTGAAGCTCTATAAAACATATTATAATATACACATATCAATTGTCATACAAGGCATATTGCCACTTAACATTACTTTATAAGAGAGTTGGTTTCTGATGGAAGTATAAGGATCAAGCATTGACGCTCTCAAGATTAAGTTATTGATTTGTTCACAAGGTCACTTTCTTTAGAGAAGTTCATTTACTTAAAAGACAAATTAGGAGTTGAGAAGTTCATTTACTTAAAAGATAAATTAGATGTTTACTTTGTTAAGTGGCTATTAACTATCTGATAAAATTCTTGTGAGAAAATATTTTGTTTTACTTTTCTATTTAAATACTTTTTAGTTTAACAATGAAGATGAAGTAAAGCAAGAATTTAGGCTTGACTAACCATTTCGATTTGATGTTTCAATGAAGTCAATCTTTATAAAATAAAATGCATAAAAAGTTACAAAGTTATAATAAAAATAAAACAATTGATACATAAAAATAAATCTCCTCTTTTGATTATCCATTATTTTTATGAAAGATTAATAAAGAAATTTTATTATTACAAGCTAAGTTAATATACCATTGTAATGAAAGAGGTATTACATGATAAAAAAAATTACTTTGCTATAACAAACTTGGAAGCTAAAACTTAATTATTCGATATTTTTTTTATACTTGCAGTGATGTTGTTTAGATTCCTAACTTGCAAAAGTCCTCTAATCCAATTTAGAGTATCTTCTGCCAAAATATGTTTTTTAGCAACTATTCCTTTATCCAAATGATTGTTTTTTTGCTCGATATTGAATAAATTATGGAAATAAAAGTAGTTTTGAAGATAATTGCGTCTTACTTGAGATACTTTGCTTTTTGGTTGCCCATAAGAGGACCCCACTCCATTCCTATGAGTGACAATACTTCATCAAAGTGTGTAGCACCCTATTCTAGATAGCTTTTGAGTACTTGCATTAAAAAATAGGTGACTTTTATCCTTTATCTCCTTCCTGAACAAAAGACATATGGGATCATAATTCCCAAACCATCTATCTTTTATTTGAATCCTTTTTTTATTAATAACCAAATAATCATGGATGCTTTTGGATTAATAGTTTACCTCCAGGTTAGACCATACCAGGGGTGCATCCTCTAAGAAAGTCTATATATTTTGTAACATGATGCATTGTTATAACATCTCTTGTTATTAGCTAACCATATAATCCTATCTTCCCTATGCAAGTGAGTAAACTGAGGTAATTGTTTTATCAAGTAAGAAGAGCCTCTGAAATTGTAGCACTAGACCCCATTATGTATAACTAAGTAAACTCTAGAATTTAGAGGAATTCTAGAGGTTAAATGAGTCATCTCATTCTTCTTAATTAAAGGGAAATGATCATTCCAATTATCAAACCAGAACTAGGATTTTTCCTCATCTCTCAACATATGTTTGATTTAAAGGTAAATGTGTACTCTTAGCTTGAGCATTTGTGTAAAGCTTTAAGAGTGCTCTCTACTTAATTCCAGTGGTCAGATATTTAGATCCTTTAAATAGAACTCATTAAACCATTTAGCCTATAGTGTTTCTTTATCCATGATCAATCTCCATAATCTCTTGGTTAAAAACCCTTTTTTTGAAGGTATTATGGGAAGAATTCCAAACCCTCGCTCTTTTCTTAGGATGGAAACTTCCTCCCATTTAACTTAGCTCCCTTAGAGTTCTTTGCTTTTCCTAAACATAAGAAACCTTTGACACATTTTTCAATGTTTTCTATAACTCTTTTTGTTAGTATTAAATGGGCACTCTAGTGCACATGTAAGCTTCTTAGTTGAGAGTTAAAGAGAGTTATTCTAAAAGCAAAAGATAGAAATTTGCTTTGCCAGGACTTAATTCTTGCTTTGAATGATTCAATCAAATGAATGCTACCAATATATTTTAGTTTAGATGTGGTGATGGGAATTCCAATATCTAAAAGGAGGAGCTTGGATATTCAATCCAGCTATTCTACTAAACTTACCATGGTTTTGCACATCTGAAGAGACGTACTTATTGCTTTTGCTAACATTGACTTCAGTCAAGAACACTCAATAAATACCTTCAAAATTCCAAAATAATATCTATGAATTGACTATCTAACCCATACAAAAACATCAAATCATCTATAAATGAAAGTTGACTAATCTTCACATTTACGGTGAAAGTTAAATCTTCCATTGTTAGAAATAAAAGTGCTCAGTAATCTAGATAGTACTTCGACGAGCAATGTAAATAAGCAAGGGGAAGGTGCATCCCCTTGTCTTATTTGGTATTTCTGAAGGTTTTAGTAGGCACTCCATTGATAAGAATGCTAAAAGTTGTAGTCATGCATTCCTTTATCCATTACACAAATTAAGATGGAAAGTTAAAAGCTTGGAGAAATTTTTTAATGAATTTTCATTTGAAGGTATCAAAATCTTTAAAGAAATCTATCTTGAGGGCATAACTTTTTATGGATCTTCTAGATGAATAGTCCTTCATCAACTCCTAAACTAAAAATATATTATCTACAATAAATCTTCCTGTAATGAAAGCACCTTAAGCTTGATTGATATGATCTTTTAATGCTAACTTCAGTTTATTGGCAATAAGCTTGGAGATTACCTTATAAACTGTGTTACAACAAAAGATAGGTTTGAATCCAACATTGAGTATGGATTCTACTTTTTAGGGATTAAACAAATATAGGAGTTGTTCATCTCTTTAAGCAGTTTTGAAGAAGTGAAATTTTCCTCTATTGCCTAATTAAATAAAACATTTGTAACATCCCAAGTCTCCTGGAAGAAGTGTGCACTATAACCATCTTGACCCTACTTTAGATGGGTGGAGACAGAGGAGAGCTTCTTTTATCTCCTACTGAGAAAAAGGCGACTCGATAAAATCCCTAATTTCTTGGCTAATTATATCCTGAATGACCCTTCTGATGTCAATACTTCTATGACTATTATTGCATTCTGATCCCATCAGCATAATAAGTATTCTAAAGCAATCTCCTCTATCTTATTCTGGTATTTATTTTCAACCCCATTCATATCTTGCATCATTGATATTTTATTTCTATTTCTCTAGCTAAAATTGAGGAATGAAAAATTTAGTATAACCATCTCCTTTCCTAAACCAATTAAATCTTGATTTTTCTTAAGAATTAAGTTATGCAATCAGAGAGCATCATTATAGTCGTTCAATATTTATGTCTCCAAAGATCCTAAGGTAGTATTATAGGGTGCTTATAACAATTTTCTTGCATAACCTTCAAATAAGACAACCCTCAAATATAACAATTTTCCTAGTGTTTTCCTCAGAAAATCCTTTGATTGCATATTTAATAGTTTAAAGCTCACTCATGAGTTGATAGGCTTTATAGCCTTTGACATGCTTAACCCAATTTTTGAGAACCATCTCTTGAAATCCCTCCATTTTTTGTAAGCATGTTGAAAAATCTAAAGGGATCTCTAGTTAGATTGTATGAAAAAAACCTCAGTATTTTAAGCCATGAGTGATCAAAACAAACATTGTCTCCAAAATATGCATAAGAAATCGAAAAATGAGTGAGTCACTGTTGATTGACCATTGCCCTATCTAACTTTTTTATGATGAGAAAGTCCTATGTTGCTGAATTGTCCAAATGAATAGGTGGCCCACATACCTCGAATCCACTAGGCCTATATGTTGCATAAGTTTAGTAATTTGTTTGCAAGATGCTTTATGATTAATTCTACCTTTCTCAGCTTGTAGAGTAAGTATGTAGTTAAAGTATCGTATCACTACCCAAGGCCCGACTGTTCCTACACTAATGGTTTTGATGTCCTTCCAAAGTCTAGCTATTTGGAACAATAAATTAAAAACATAAATTATCGACATATTAAGAAAAACATTATACCTTGGATCTGATAGTTCAGATGTATGAGTTGATTAGATTCTCAAGCTATTTGTATTAGTATTTTTTCTTAATTATATGAACTAATGATTCTCCCATTGTAATGATGAGTAATGATTTGAATATATCTTCCATTCAGTGCCCAAAAAAACTAAGACACTTTTGTAAGTGAGGCATCTTTGTTTTTGTTTCAATTATACCCATAATCAGTGGCTTCTTCTCAAGAATAACCTCTTTTACAACTTGCCTTTTATGAGGGTCATTTAACCCTTTCATATTAGCTCATCTACCTTTCCCTTTCTTCCTTGTTGATCTTCTTTTATTACTGGTTAAAGGTTCCATTTCCTCTATATTATGATTAATAGGTTCTTTAGTATCTTCATCACTAAATATACGAGCAGTGAAAATATCTTTATCTCCCAACTGTTTGTTATGTTCAATGTTATTGTCAATAAAATAATTGATTTTTATATTGTAGTATTCTCCATTTCATTCTCTTTTGTTTATGCTAAAGCTTCCTTATTCCCCTAGTTTATATTTACTTCATTGCTCAAGTTACTAGTGCTAGGTGATTATCCATCCATTAGCTTAGTATAGCTACCTATTTTGAATGTTTTCCCTATTGGTTTCCATATCTTGTTGAAATTTTTTGGGTTCTGAGGATAGGAAATGGCTATATCCATTCTTACAAGTTCACCATCCTCTCTTAGCTTTATGACAGGAGTAGCCTCTAACAACTCAACATTCTTTTTAACATATACATACATTTTAGCTTAACAAATTATGTCTATATGTGTTGTATGAGTATCCATACTAATTGGTTTGCATATGGAGCTAGCTAAGAAGTTAATCCCTTCAATAGTCTAGATTTCCAGAGGCATATTATGGAATTAACCCATATTGGAATTGATAGTGGTAGATTGCATAATCTTTTAGTGGGTAGTTTAGTATGTGTTTAGTTATTAAATTGAACAATGAGTGCATGTTTAGGTCAGGATTATGTTAGTTAGCTAGATATGTGTGTTTTATATGTTTTATAGGTTAGAGTATATGATTGAGCTTCAATTTTATATGTTTGAGGTGTCTTGATATGTTTGCTAGTGTTTCAGAGCAACTATCAAAGAACGAAGGAAATTTGGAGAAGGCCCAAAGCCAAACAGGGCCACGATCGTGATAGAACCAAATAGAAGGCACCACGATAGTGGCTTGGTTTGCCATAATCATGACATAAAGGAAAATCAAGTGCCACGATTGTGGCCTACGCGAGGACAAATACTTACAGCCTTCTGAATTTAAGTTTTCGATATACTTTTAAGACTTTTTGGATCCGAAAAAACCCTAAGGTTGCCCAGAATAGAAAAGAGTATAAAAAGGATAAAGAAGAAACCCTAAGGGAGCTCTCTAATTTACCACTTTTTGGAAAACCCCAATAAAAGAGAAGAAGAAGAGAGAGAAGAGGAAGAAGAGGAGAGAGGAGCCGAATTCTGTTGCTGCTGCTTTCCCGAGGCATTCTGATCCCCTTCCAAAGTGTATTTCATTCATCTTTGTGTTCTTTTTTTAAATGTTGAGATGGATTGAATATGTTGATGGATTTGGATTTGATTATGATGTTATAATTTTCTTTAAGGATTTTGACTTGATTTAATGTTAATCTAGTTATTTTGTGTTTAATCGTTTAGGTTTTCTGATTAATTGCTGTAACTTCATGCTTCGATAATAAATCAAGAGAGTGAATCGAATGCAAAATGATTGGGTTGGGTTAGTGAGAGTTAAGTGATCTAATAGACCATGCAATTAATCAACTAGGTTATTATAAGGAGAGAGATCTCATGTGAGACCTGGTTGTTTTTTAGAAAGCTTAAGAACTGATTAGGGTTAGAGTTGTTCGTAATTGAGGGATTACATGTTCTGTATTTAACCTAATTAGAGACTATTAATTAGGGTTTGTAATTGTAACTTGAGATAGAGTAATCATCCCTTCGATAGTCTAGAACTGACACCTCATTAACACATAAATAACTAGGTTAGCATTAATGATAGAACAATCCTCCTTTCTTATAATTTGGAACTTCTTCTTATGTGATTTCTCATTGTGAATTTGGTACAGTTCAATTTAATTTCTTATCATATTAATTTACAAATTAATTTTCTTCCAATTATCTTTATGTGTTTACTTTTCTATCTACTTGTTATTTTCACTTTTATAATTCTTAAGGCCTTAGATAACTTATAATTGAATTAGTTCCCTACTCCTCAAGGGATCGACAACTCACATACTACACTCACAACCTATGCGCTTGCAGTATTTTGAGGGCTTATAAATTGTAAAACTTACGCATCACCAGGAATGCTCTCATTGTTACCTCTATCAAGTTTAATTCCTGGACTCCATTTATGAAGGAACATAGGTTATCTTCCATCATATCAAGGACTTTGATCCAGTATCTAATTGAGGCATATCTCTTTGTTGAATTTGAAGTTAAAGGTGTCACTCTCCTTAAGCATTGTTCTCTCTAGTCCCTTCTTACTCAATCTACAGCCCATGTTTATACTAGTGAAAAGGCTGGCCTTTTGCATTAGAAAAAACCAACTATTATAGAGGACCAAATTGAGGATTTAAGAAGATCTACAGGTGGGGTTAGGACTCCATTCACCATAACTCCCTTATAATATTTGAGCTTACATTTACTCAAGTGGGGAGCTAGTTTATCTTTTCATGTATTTGAGAAATGACTAGATGATTTCGTATAAATAGTCTTTGGCACTAAAGTATCGCCATTTTTTAGTACTTGAGGGTTGTGAGCTAGCTCAAAAAATTTCTCTAGGCTAAGGTTTTTTCCTCTTTGCTTTAAGGGTTTGAGCCTTTCAGTTAAAGGAGGTTGTAAGGTCAAGTTATAGCCATCCATGAAGCTAATATCTTTCATAAGGTCACCTCCAATCAGTTGTACTAAGGCAACAAGGCACCTGAAGTAGATGGTAACTTACAAAAAAGGAAAAGAAATAAGGACAGTTTGGTAAAATTTATTGGCGCGATGTTGGAGCCCTTCTCTCCTCTGTTTAGTTTTCACAATGTTGCAATTTAGAAATCCATTTTCCTTTTTTTCTTTTTTCTTTTTAATTTTCTTTTTTCATTTTCATTTTCTTTTTATTAAAAGTTAATAAAAGTTAGAACTTAAAAATTTAGAAAATAAGATTCAAATACCATTGAAACAAGTAAAAAATATTTGTAAAGCAAACCAATTATGGAGTTTTAATATAGTCATGTGGACCTTTTTGTATTTATTAATGACATGAATTGATGTGATACTTGCAATTTTATCTTGAATCATTCTCTTTTGAAATCTAAATATTTAGGATCATGTATTTATACCATTGCATGAATTTAAAAAATCATTTGGACTTTAGTTTGAATAAATTCAATTTCAAATGGTGAGTTTTACTTTAATGCAAAGGCTTACGTGTGAATACGTCGAATGCTTAAATCGAAGTTTTTAAAATCAAATAAAAATTTTATTCTTATTTTTTATTGTATGATAAAATAAATGAGATGTGTAAAGAAAGAGAGGATTGTAATTAATTGGAGAAAATCAATAAAATCTTAAAATTCCAAGTCCAAAATTTAAGAAATAACACAAGATAATTAAAAAAAAGTCAAATTTCATCTTTGTAGAATCTCAGTCTAACTTTTACTAAAGCGTCCATTAGAAATTGCTACTACATTTACTTTTAGGAACTCTTAGCTCTTTAGGACTATAAGCCTTAGTAATTTTCCTTTTCCTTCAAACTTTCCTTGGATTTTAAAAAAAAACTATTTTTGGTCATATAAGATTAACAATGTTTTTAGTCCCTCAACCTATTTCAAGTCTTCTATTAATAAATTATTTTTTTAAAATTTAATTAATCAAAATCCTTTTCTTTCATAAACATAATCAATTTCTTTTCTATTTTAAGTTAATAAATTTTGTTTATAAACTTTATCACAATTTTATTTTTGAAACTTTATCATTAAATCTTTAATACTTTACTTTTATTTTATAAAACCTAAATTCATTGATCACATTTTATTGTTTGGACTACTTTATCTTATTTTTTCAATGCTAATGTGCCTCTATAAATATTATTTTGAAATATTTTTCATCATAATTTTTAAACATATTTGTATAAATCATCAAAACATAAATGTACTCATAAAAAATGTACTATTCCTTTAAAATTAAAGGTTAAATTGAATTTTCTTACACTTTCATCTTATTAATTTCATTTCCTTTTCTAGAATTGCAAATATTTTTGAGCCTAAATAACCATTAGATAAATAAGATATGGCATCTAATACTTTTTCTATTTTATAATCAACTCCCAAATTTTTACTATCTGAGTTAGAACTTATTTTTTTTGGCTTAAGTTTTCCTATTTAAATTAGAAAAATTCATTACTCTACATTCATCATCCTTCTTTAATCAAAGCATGCTTAAAACATAATGACAATTAGAGTTTGAAGTTATCCTTGGAATGGGACTACTGTTAGGAAACCAGGACAGGATCCAATCCCGACCATAGTGGAATAATTACAAAAGTTTTTCATATTTTAATTGTTCGAAAACCAAAATTACTTTAATTCTATCAAATGATTAACACATAAATCATAATAAAGCATCAATCTTAATTCGTACCTTATTCTGAAGCTTGATCATATTCTTGTCGTATCCATTGAACCATTTTCGAAATCAATCCATTTCAACCACTATAGCCGAACAAGTGTCCGGCCTCTAATGGTATCCACAGAATAGACTGAGAGAACTCTGTAACTCTTACAGAGAGGGTTAAGCAAGAAGTGCTAGCTCCATTAGAATTAAATTCTAATTTCAATTAAACTTTAATTAGAATTACAAATAATTATAATTAAATACCAATTATGCCTAAATAAGATCCAATACCTCATATTGTTCCTTATTTATTAAATATTTCAAATCTAATCATAAAGTTTATCAAACTTTACAATCAATTCCAACTTAATTAAAAATATCTTTGCTCTCTTTAACTTGTTCTTTATGTGTGACCCATTAGGTTCTCAAATATGTTGGCAATGATTATAAATTATAATTATAATTCATAGATAAATTAAAACTCAATTTAATATATCTTTAATTTATAATTAAATAGTCTATAATCATATATCAAGATTATCATCTAGCGACATATCGTGACCACCCAAATATTTAGGAGTCTCAAAGTGGTTTTAATTAACCTTTTTGTGCATGATTTTTTTGTATAATTTAATCCTTTCATCATATAATATTATAATTAGATAGAGCATGGAATTAATTTCTACTCTTTTTGAGTCTAATCATATTAGTTCTCTGCCATTAGTTATTGATTCAATTAATGACATTTGTAAACTATTTACAAAGCAACATTTCACTGTGGCCAAAGATTTTCTAAATCAATACTAATTGAGAATAACGGAACATTCTCCTTAATTACTTTAGGGTGATGAATCATATCTTGACCACGCAATTACCTCTATATAGTTCAGGCTACATCCAATGACTGTTGATTGGATGATCTATGATTAGAATATGTCATAAGTAGTATTAAAACATAGCAATTTCTATATAAGATAACTTTGGAGACCTCAAGTCAAATGATCACTTATAAAATCATCATAATAAAAAATTTCCATAAACACACAATTAATGTTCCAAATTGATTTCTCACGTCGAGTCAGTTCAATGAACTTATTCTTTAACAAGTCCTCACACGTTTGTTTAAGAACCTCCGTACTTTAGTTTATGAGTTTAACTATGTTTAAGCACCTCTGTACTTTAGTTTATGGGTTTAACTACTTCCTTCATAAGGAAAAACATAATTTGCACTAGCCTTTTTTCGTTTTATTGATGTCCAATCTTAATAGAATAATAACTAGGAACATAATACATAAATGCAATATGAATCTCATAATTATAATCTCATTATAATTTCATTTGCAATGTATAATTATCTCATGAACTTCATCATATATATTGAAACATGTACAAGATAAAGAATGTCTTTAAATTATTTTGTCTCTAAAATACAACCAATCGTTTAAGTATCTTATACTATATTACCATATGATGATTATAATACAACTAGGATAGTGGTTTAATGAGAAAATTCTATAAGATTCTCTATAGTGAGTACTTGTTTAAATCTTACAACTTCCATCTTAGTTGTCATCATAATTAAGAAATTTTGCCTAAATAGATACTTAGATCTTTAGTGAGACTTTAACTCCTTTTTCATGGCTAATGGTTCTAATATTCTGCATTACATTACTATCTTGAATAATGCAAGAAACTATATTAAGTTCATTAAGGAACTTATTGATCTGATTAATCATTTCCACTAAATGAAAAATGTATTATGGCTTAATTAACAACCATTTCCACATTAGAACCTTTCCAATCTTAAATGATATTGCTTTAAGTAAATAGAACTTAATTAGGATTTACTTTTAAGGTTATATCCTTATCATCTTGAACACAACTATCAACTTATACATAAGTTGATGCATTTCTTTAATACTTAACAAATATTTGATATCTCAAATACTAAATATCTTTAGTACATTTTCTATATACTTGGATTTAGAATAGGTGAACAACTTCTAATCTATCTTTATAGATCTAATTCCTAAAATTAAGTTATTACCTGTTTCATATTCAACACGATTAGTTCTAGGACAATTATATTTTCAAAACTTGAAAATTATAATTGTTGTAAAGCAATATATCTTCATATACTACCACTAAAGATGACAACTATACTCCTACTGACCTTCTCTTAGACATGATAAATTCATAACTTCTAAAAAACAAACTCTTTGAATTCATCAAGAAAGTGAATCTTTCAATGTCTAGTAGCATCACATCCTTAAATCATTAACTTTGGATCTTTCAAATGACGTTTCATATCTAACATGAAATCTTGCTAATTGATTCAATTGGAACTATTGAAGGTAAGTCACTGTACTAGACATCATATAGAAGAAATACTATTGCATTATACAATATCTCATATTGAATTTTCCTTCTTACATTAATCCATACTCTTATAGAATTTTTCTATGAAGGTATTCATTAAAGAATCTGATTCTATATAGATAAACAAAAATTTAAAACTCGCCAAATCGATCTCATCAAAGTGCTTCAACATTCTCAATGCTTAATTTTTACTTAGATTTGAACTGTTCAAATTTTTAAATCAATATTTCATTAATACATATGACTATATCACATAAATTCAATAGTAACATAATGAATCATAAGTATCATTCTTTTATGAATTGTTATTCCATTCAATACATCACATGTATAAGATTTAATAATTCACTACCATCTTCATCCTTTCACCAAAGGTTGATTTGGTTATTCTTCAACTTGATAAGTTTCAAAAGTTTCATACAATTCATAATCAAAAGGATAATGATCGGTGTGTGGTTGAGTCTTTGAATCACTCCCTTGGAAACCGAATCAAAAATTTAATTCCAAGGATTGCAATATAGAGTGCAACACCGGGTCGTCTCACTTAATCAGAACCTAGAGCAAATGATCTAAGCTAGCCTAATTGTCAAGAAATGCAAACTAAATTAGTTAAGAGTGGGGTTTTGGATTGCTTTAATTAAACTAAATGAATAGAACTAAATGAAAGAAAAGTGCATAAAAAGGGTGTTTTTGGATTTTTAGGAAATGAAAAGTGAAAACTCAAACAATGATCAAATGTGATAAAATCCTCTTGAAAACGAGCTTTGGCTATCATGGT
>JAOQMS010000002.1:28678313-28704523 GCA_027563885.1 Erythroxylum longipes | reverse complement strand
ATTTGCAACTATTTTTCAGGACTCAGAAGAATACCCCGTTAGGCAACGGGAGTATACCTATTGCATTCAAGTGAGGATTAGAGGTCAGGATCAGTTCACGTATGCATTGTACTTCTTTATTTTATTCTGAATTGTATTTTCTGCAATTTTTTGTATCTTTGTAATTGAATATTATGGTTTGTAATAATTTTAGGAATCGGAAATGTTTTGTATTTTGTAATGGGCCCAAATGGCTATTGAAAATTTTATTGATTACATTGTTTTGTTGAAAATGGTTATAAAATAAAATGGGCCAATTTGGCTATCAATTTTCACACTCTATGTTTGTGGCTTTTAAAAAAAATTTGTACCGCAATTTGAATGATCGAGTGCTATAACATGCCACCCTCGCGGGGTACGAACTCGGATATCACCATCGATGTCAGCTTCGGGTCTTGTGGGAGTGGGGTGTTACAAAAAGAGCCCATTAGTATATCGCTGGGCACCATCGATGAGAAAACAGCTTGTTGGCACACCTGTGGTGGGCATAACAACCAGTTAGCATGATTGTCGGGCACTTTCGGTGAGGAAACAACCTTTTGGCTTGGTCGCTGGGCACCTTTGGTAAAACAACCCTTTGGGACACCTTTGGTAGGCAAAACAACCCCTTCGCAAGGTGGCTAGGCACCTTCCATGAGCAAAACAACCTGTTGGCGAGGTAGCATCACACCTTTAGCAAGAAAACAACCTGTTGGCAAGGTCATTAGGCACTTTTGGTAAGAAAACAAGCCATTGGCATAGTGTCTGGGCACCTTCGGTGAGAAAAGATCCTAGAGCCACACTTGTGGTGTGCAAAACAACTCGTTGGCAAGGTCAATGAGTGCCTTCGATAAGAAAGCAACCTGTTGTTGATCGGCTGTTTGATGTATGTAAGTATTAATAAATGACCCTCGATAATTCGCAAGCGCACGGTTCATTAGCGTAATACCTAAGGTGTCAATCCCATGAGGAGGGATAATTTATTTGTTATAGAAGTGCTCTAAAGGCAATCACCTTTAGCACTTATTGTGCAAATTATTTTATGATTAATAAAGACATTTTTCATTATTGCGATGTCCATACATTTATGGATTTGATGTTGATCTTAAGTTGATTTAATGAAGTCCTTGACACAAAACATAGCATGGAGGAAATCATGATGAGATCATGATAATGAGATCCCTATCATGTTTAATTATGTTAGTATCTAAACTTTCCCTAGTCATAGGATTAATGAGATGGAATATCATTAATCTGGATAGACTAGGGCATGTTATACTCCTTGATTAGATAAGCACTAGATCTCATAAGCTATAGACGTGAGTTGTTTAGAGTTAATATGTGGATGCTTACTAAGGGTAGTAAGTACATTGGATTGACCTACTATAAGATAATCATATCGATATTCTATTCGAGTGTCAATGATAGTCTCATCATATTAATGGTGCAAGTATACTTTGACTTAAGGTTCTCAATGATATCTTAGATACTAATACTATTTTTTGACTCCATTCATTAGTGCCTGTCAGGGGTTACTCATAGGGTGGTGAATGGGTATAGCTTGAGGTATTCGAAGGTAATTGAGCAGCTAATAAAGGATTCACCACTCCTTATAGAAGGAGATGATACCCATAGCCTCTTGTCAGGGTCATTATTCAGGATTCTCTGGCCAGAGCAGATATATGTCATGAAGAGAGTCTTTAATAACACAAATAGTAATGATATCCTCAGGACAAGATCTAATATCACTTGAACTAGATGTGACATAGCCAATCTAGTGGGAGTTGACACTTTGACCATACTCTGAACCAAGTGGGGTACGGATGGTGAAAGGACAAATTGCATGGAAACATTGCATATGGAAAGGTTCGTAGTTAAACCACTAACTTTTCAATCAATTGGGTGTTATGACGTGTTATTAGATACTACTCTTAATTTACTTGAATTAAGTGTTAATTCAAGTGGCCAACATTACCGAGAACCTAATGGGTAACATATAGGAGATCTGAAGGATGAGTAAAATGATCTTGAATAATGATTCAAGATATGAGAGAGTGTCTCGGGATTGTATCGCGTTGTGATCGTGGTAGAAAATGTTGCATAGAATGGATTAGAAACAAGTGTTGTTGGCTTCCATTATTGTATTCTATTCATGGTCATTAACTTCCCATAACTCCAATTAATGCATGCTATTCATGACTATTAACTTCCCATAATTTTCCATTAGTGATGGCGGTTATATGTAACATCCTGTCACTTATGTTAAGGTTAAAATAGTGTTTATAAGAGGATAACGAGAAATTAGGAAGCATAAATCATGCTTATGCATAAGGTGGCATACACACACGCGAGAACATTGATTTTTGCACATTAATATCATCGTACATGCATTCATTAACATTTCCAGGTATGATTGATTTATAATTGCGATTAAAATGCGAATTGTGGATTATTTGTGTTGAAAATATATTTGGTGATAATAGTTATTATTTCAAAAATTTTGGTGAATTATAGATTAATTGTCTTGATAATTAAATTGGTATGTATTAGAATTTATTCTGCATTTTTAGAGACATTCCGGATATTTTGGAGATTTATAAAAAATTTAAGGTAATTTAGACTAGGAAAAATATTGAAATAGGAGACAAATAGAAGTGTGACAATTGTATTATAAATTAATTGACAAATGGACAAAATATGGAGTGACAAATGGATAAATTAATCTGTGACATGTGGACCAATAGTTAAGTGACATTTGGCAGCCTTACATGGATGACACATGTAACACATGCATTGGAGACATGTATCAAGACTTAAAAGAGACACCTAGTCATTAGGAAACATGTTTCTGCAGCTCTTCCTTTGGTTTCACCGAAAACATCTAAATTTCCTTCTTGCTTTACCATCACCGAAACACCATCTTGCTCATTTATGTATATTGGCTTTTGGTTAATCTATCAACATTACACCTTACAAAACAAAAGCTGAGTCCTTTAGCCCATTTGAGGTTTTCAGTTGTCTCTCTCTATCTTTGGCTCTCTCCACCGAAAACTTGTTAATTTCTAGAATTTTTGCTGAAGTGTGAAGTATAAACCAAGTAAGTTATACTTTAAGTTTTATGATAATGTAAATGACTTCTGTTAAGGTTTTAATATTTGTAAATGGATTCATGCGTGAATGGTGTTGATGCATGTGTGGGTGGTGAAGAAATAAGCAAATTCGGTGTTATGATTAACAAGATGAAGGATGGTAGTGCGCTGGAGCATGTTATATACAATATTTTACTAAACATACATCTGTATTTAGAAAATAACTTGATCTGTTAATATTCAAATTGGATGAAGTTTAATTTATAGTAAACTAGAGACATAGGGCTATATTTTTCATGAAGAAATCTAAACTGAATTCTATCTCAGAAGAGTTTCAAAATTTAACTTGAAGTTGACTTTGGGATTTTGTCGTAGTTTGGGAATAGTTTGTAGTGATTTTTAGTATAACTTTCAGAATACTTAACAAAATTGCATGAAATTAGTTTATTACAAATTTAAGGCATAAAGGAACAATTTTTTAGAAGAATGTTTTGCCTAAATATTTCATATTCCATGTCAAAATGACCATGAAAGTCTGTTTTGGGAAGAGCTGGAACAAGTTGAAATAAAAGGTAGTGCACGATCGTGCACAAGCACGATTATGACTCTAAAGGGTCGTTAAGGGGTTGCATGATCTTGCACAAGCATGATTATGACATTGGAGGATCAATTGGAAATGCACGATCGTGCATAGTGAAGGTATACTGTTGTTTCACAATTTTGAACATCCTTCATTCTTTTGGCTATAACTCCTTCTTCCGACCTCCAAATGACTTGATTTTTGAACCAAAAAACTCATAACACATTTTTTTCCCTCTAAATAAAAATATATATCCATATTAAGTCATTAGGGAAAGATTTGATTGATGAATTTAGGGTGAAAATGAGGAAGTGAACTAGAACATTTTTATTGAACATGCTACGGTATTTTAAGTATATCTTGACATGTAGATTTTTAAATGAGTTTATTATTAATTAATATTAAATTATAGTCATATGGATCCAAATTTCATAAAGAAGTATAATTTTAATTCTGTGTCTAAGCATTTCAAAATCTTGCTCAAAATTAAGTCTTGACTGAGGTTGTAGTACTACCCGACATAGAAATCATATCCTGTTGATATGGAATAAAGTGTATTGATAGAAGCATAATTAAACAAAGGTGTCTTCACAAAAGTTTTATTTTATTCTCTTAGATTTTTATTGGTATAACGTTTATAATTTTTGGATATGGTAATTGAGAGATATGAGTTGTAAACTATCCAGGGTATGATTATGTACTAGCCAAAAGTTCAAATCTACATAGTCTGTGGTATTGTGAGCATAACTCATATAATACTGAATCAAATTGTATGATTTTGGTGTCATTCAAAACTTAAGACATGGGAGAACAATGTTCTAGAAGGAAGTGTTGCCAAATTACTTCACTTTATTGATGATAATAATCATGCAAAGTAGAACCGAAAGTATGTTTTTAGACAAGTCTGGATTGTTAAATTGAGTATTGATATATGAATGAATATTGTGACAAGAATAATGATAAGGAACTCGGAATTGTCATGAACATGCATTGTACATATTTAGTATACATGAATGTGTATAAATAAATTCATATTTGTGCCAAATTGTGATATATGTATGTATCATATGTTTTAGAGGAACACATTGAGCTACAACATCTAGACATTGTCGGGACTTCAAAGCAATAAGCGAAAAGGAGCATTTATGAGTCAATCTAAATGATCTTCTTAGGATTGATTGATTTTGTTTAACTTCCAATTATTAAACTATTTGTGATTTGTATCTAGACTTTAATAGTATGAGGAGTTTGATAGTCGGGAATGTATTGGAAGTGTTATGTTTGCATCTGAAATTTGAATGACATATATTGCAACTGAATTCTGAATACTCAACGAAAGTTGAATGCCGGAAAGAGGTCCAATGAATATAAGATTCTGTCTATGCATTATAAGTGAATGTTATTCATGGCATATTCTGTTATTGATGCATTTCATAAAATGCATGTTTAAATAAAGGCGTTATAATCATAGTAGCCAGTCTAAAAGAGTTATAAGCTCAGTATTCTGCACGTAGCGATCTGCTCTGTGATTTATGTTTTTAACTGAGCCCAATGGGCCAGTATCTATTTTGTATCTGAAAGGCACTCGGTCACAACAAATAATAAAGAATCCAGAGTCTCATATGCATCTTCATTTGTATATCTATGATTATGAAACATATGCTTTTGAATTCTTTCTGAAGTTGTGATGTTACAGTGATATCTCATGATAATGTGACTGATTATGTTGTACAAATTCTAAAGGAAGGTATGTGAAGTGTATGGTATTTCTTATGTCTTATTGTGATGTGAAATGTTGTGAATTTGATTGGTTGTATGATATTTGTGCATAACCTGGAGTGAGATCATTAATGACGGTTCACTCATTGAGTTCGCAAAACTCATCCAAAATTACAACGTGACTTTTTAGGTTCAAAGGAGATATCCAATTAGGATAATTGGCATATAGCCATTGAAATCAGATATGGACTAAAGGTTGGGATCAGTTTTCACCTGCATATGTCTTCAGTGATTTTAGTTTTGAATTATATTTTTGCTAATATTATGCAATGTGTGTGTGTAAATTTTAAAGTTTAATATCCATTGTGGCGAGTGATGTTTGTAATTGAAATGGACCCAAGTAATTATTGGGATTTCGATGATATGTATAATGAGAGTTGTAACTCTTGTGATTGAAAAAGTTTGTGAATAAAGTGGGCCCAATTTGATTATTGATTTCCGCATATGCATGTGATATGTTTTTTTAAAAAACTTACACTGAGTTTCCTGTATTTGACTATTTTAGAATGCCACCCTTGAGGGGTTATGTACTCGGACATCACTCAGGACGTCAGGTACGTGACTTGTGAGAGTGGAGTGCTACATTTTGGTATCAGAGCCCAGATTTAGCATCTTACATGGGCATTTTCAAAAAATGTGTCAAGTTATATGCATTTTAGACATGACGTAGCTTGTAGTGGCAATTGATCCCTAGTCTGAGTCATGTTTACATGAGTCACACGCATAAGCATTCGTTAAGCATTTAAGCTCAAGGATGTCAATGGGCTGGGCTGACCTCGGCTCGGCCCAGCCTAGCCTCAACGCCGACTGGTTGGACGGCCTGTGACCCGATGGGGCACATGCGGGTCGGGCATCGGTATTTTTTTGATGAAAAATACAAAACGGCATCGTTTTGGACAAAATGATGTCGTTTTACCGTGGGCCAGCCTGGGCGGACCATGGTCAGGCTGTGGCCTGCCAAACTCGAGCCCAAAACGGGCCGTGCCGAGCAAAATTGCCATGCCTATTGAAGCTGTTAGAAGCAATGAGAATGATGATCTTTCAAAATGTGAGAAATTGAAAGTTTGTGGATATCTAGAAATGGGAAATAGTTTATGGTTAGATATGACAAATAAAGAGTTAACACAATTGTATTGGTGGATGTATTATTGAATATGACATCAATATTGTACTGTGATGGTATATCCTCGAATGTGAAATAGATGTGAATACATTGTCATGGACTAACTAAGGAAAGTAGAAATATAAATATGAATGACAAGATTTAAAGTGTTCAAGCCAAGTTGAAAGAAAATAAAATTTTCTATGACCTTGAGAGGTTGAACTTGGACTTGAAAGGATTGTTGGATAAATGTGATCAGAGTTATGATTTACCATAAGAATAGGTATGTGAAATTGAGATCGGAATTTCAGGATAATTATGCATCTATAATTTCAAATTGATTATGCCCATATGTTTGTATGACGATATAATGGTAATTGGAAGGTGAGATAATGATAGCAATATATATAAAAGTTGTCCAGGTTAAGTTTTGTGAGGACATATCTAATAATAAGGTCATCATGATAAGTGAGAATATTGAGCATATATGTATTATATGTGTGGAGATGATATAGGAAACAATCTATGACTTATTGAATATGTGTTAGTCATAGTTCCCATAATTCAAAGTCTAAGATAAATTAGAGTAATACATGAAAGTGTTTGTAGTGATCAATTGGGGATAGATTGAGATTGTTAATGATGTTACTAAGTGTGATGTATTTGAGGAAAAAGAAGAAGGGCACGATCGTGGCATAGTCCCCCGGTCAAGGATAGGCGCAAAAGGAGAAGTGTTGTCCAGAATCAAATGAGATTAAGGTATCCTGAGCATAAGTTATTAATTGGTGAATTGTCATAAATACATCTCTAGATAAGATATAATGATCTTAATGGTATATACCAAGGTATATGAGTAAATGAGTCTACTTAATGCTTCACTGAGCCTTATTGTAAAGGATATTCTGATCACAGAAATCGATCTTTTTGAGATATTATAAATAGTTGAAATTCTTCTTAAGGTACTAAGAATGACTGATAAGCAATGATGAAAACACTTTATTGATAAAGATTACATGAACAGTATAGATGCTAGTAGCAAGAAACCTTCTTTTGAAAAAGAATTTCACCAAATTAGGTTAAGTAGACCAGATGGTTTACTTCTAAGAAAGAATGATGATGGAATAACTCGAAAATGAATATTGAAGTCCCGTTTCTAACGGAGACTCAGGTATAAGAGGTAGAATATGCTATTGAGAGTGTATGCATTTTGTTTGACGTAAAGTATCCAATTACATGAGTGGATTCTTGAATTTGAGGTAACACTATTGTTAATGTAAGGAGAACTTAGGTCCACACTATATTCTATATAAATATGTATAGGAGATACAAATTAGATCTAATGAATGTGTTACCAACACAGGAAATTAAGATTGCAAATAAATTAAAATGTGTTGAGAAACTGGAACAGAAATTAGAATAAGTCAATGTGAAATCAGAAGAAATCAAATGAAAGGAAACAATCATTCAAGAAAAGAAGCCAATTTGAAAACTGAAAATAACATGAGATAATATTACCTCATTGAGGAATTACTTACTTAAGGAATTACGAGTACTAATCATGAGCGCAAAGAGTTTTGGATATATCTGTGTGAGTTAACAATGCCCCTGACAGTATCATGGCATTGAAGAATAAAGTGTCCAAATTGTATTAGGATCAATTAGTGATTGTGATCATAGATGATATATTGAATGTATTTGAAAAGTTGAGAAGAATATTTTGAATACTTGAGGAAATCTTACATATCATGAAGGTAGAAACAATTATATGCCAAGTTTAATAAGAATGAACTTTAGCTTGATAAGAAAAAGAAGTTTTATGGAATTATAACACCGATGTTAATCATATCGTTTAGATTTGGAGATTATGTAGTATATAATGAGGATTTTATAGTAGAGATTAAAATGCAATCTGTTGCAACATAGTAAAGTGATTTTGTATGCATAGAGACAAGTAAAGTCTCATGAGTTGATTATTTGATACATAATTTGAAACTTACTGCAATATTTGTATAGTGAAACATTTCGGATCTATATATAAAAATATATAGATCATTAAAGTTTGAGGTAATTATTGAGTTTGAAAGAATTGAATACGAGACTGAGACAATGGATAAAAGTACTGAAGGATTATGATTATACAAATGCGTACTATCCTTGTAAAGCTAGTGTGTATATGATGCTCGAAAATTCAATATAGGAATAGCATAAATTCAGATATTGAGGTTACCAAAACTAATGCAATAAAGAACATAGAATGTCAAGTTAAATTTGGGGCAAAATGAAGAATGATTAATTACATTAAAATTTAAAATCAGTTTTGCATGAAAAGATTAGCAAAGCCTGAAGTGAGGATCCAGAATTGTAAATCTTATTGAGGAATTGAAAATGAAAATGAATTTTGAGTTTGGATAGGAAAAATGATACCTTGTAATTGAAATAAGAAGTATGTGCACACGATAAAGATGATTGAGCAAAAGATGTTTAGAGTAAGCACAAATAAAAATCTATGATATACATCCTAGTAGGAATACGACAAAAGAGCGTTTTGCGGATAAGGATGTAGAAACAAGTGACTACATATACGAGTTGCCAACATTCTTAACTATTAGAGATATGCTTAAAGCTTATATTTTTGAGTTCATAGGATATGAGATCAATGGATAGTTTTAATTGACTTTAAGCATAACAATCATTATCATAGTGATATCATTAGAATACTGTATGAGGCGTTATACGATAAAAAGAGTCGTTCGCCCTTACATTGAAATAAAAAGGGCCTAAAAATGGTGAAAGGCCAGAATTGATTCTAGATACTGTTGAGAAGTAAAATGGATCTGTATTAGAAATTAAGTGACTCAAGAAAGACAGATGAATTAAGTAGATCAACACTGAAGATATGGAATATAAAGAGATAGACATAAGAGTTAACTGTATTAATACTGAAGAGATGCGAATTATTAAGTGAAAAATGAAATGTTTATGAGAGTATTACCTTGGCAAGGTGTGCTTAGGTTCGGTAAAAAGGGCAAGCTGAGCCCTAGGTACATTGGTCCTTATGAGATAATTGAAAGAATTAGGCCATTAGCTTATAAGTTAGCCTTACCTTCTGAAATGGCACAGATACATAATATGTTTCATCTGAGTATGTTTAGGAGATATCGTTCAAATCCAACTCATGTGATACCGACTCAGGAAATTGAAGATTCTAGTGATCAGAGTTATGTTGAAAAACCAGTAAAGATAATTAGCTATCAGAATAAATAATTGAGAAATCGAGTAATTCCATTGGTGAAAGTCCTATGGAGAAATCACTCAAAGGACGAAGCAACTTCGGAAACAGAGGATCATATGAGGAGACAATATCCCCACCTATTTGAACAATCAGGTAAGAATTTCGAGAACGAAATTAATGTGTGACATATGAACCAAAAGTTAAGTGCCATTTGGTAGCCTTACATGGATGACACATGTAACACATGCATTGGAGACATGTGTCAAGACTTAAAAGAGACACCTAGTTAGTAGGAAACATGTTTCTGCAGCTCTTCCTTTGGTTTCACCGAAAACATCTAAACTTCCTTCTTGCTTTACCAGCACCGAAACACCATCTTGCTCATTTATGTATATTGGCTTTTGGTTAATCTATCAACGTTACACCTTACAAAATAAAAGATGAATCACTTCAGCCCATTTGAGGTTTTCAGTTGTCTCTCTCTATCTTTGGCTCTCTCCACCGAAAACTTGTTAATTTTTGGAATTTTTGCTAAAGTGTGAAGTATAAACCAAGTAAGTTATGCTTTAAGTTTTATGATAGTGTAAATGACTTCTGTTAAGGTTTTAATGTTTGTAAATGGATGCATGCATTAATGGTGTATATTTTCATGCTTGTGGATTGATGCATGCACGAATGGTGTTGATGCATGTGTGGGTGGTGAAGAAAGAAGCAAATTCGGTGTTATGATTAACAAGATGAAGGATGGTAGTAGGTTGGAGCATGTCATATGCAATATTTTACTGAACATACACCGTATTTAGAACATAAATTGATCTGTAAATATCTAAATTAGATGGAGTTTGATTTAGAGTAAACTAGAGACATAGGGCTACATTTTTCATGAAGAAATCGAAATTGAATTCTGTCTTTAAGAGTTTCAAATTTTAGCTTCAAATTGACTTTGGGATTTTATTGTGGTTTGGGAAAAGTCTATAGTGTTTTTACTATAACTTGCAGAATACTAATTGCATGAAATTAGCTTCATTAGAAACTTAAGGCATAAAGGAACAATTTTTTAGAATAATGTTTTGCCTAAATCTTTCATATTCCTTATCAAAATGACCATGAAAGATTGACCTGAAGGTCTATTTTGGGAAGAGCTAGAAGAAGTTGGAATAAAAGGTAGTGGACGATAGTGCACAAGCACAATCGTGACTCTAAAGGGTCATGAGGGGGTTGCACGATTGTGCACAAGCACGATCGTGACATTGGAGGATCAATTGGAAATACACGATCGTGCACAAGAACGATCGTGCACAGTGAATGTATACTGTTGTTTGACAGTTTTGAACATCCTTCATTCTTTTGACTATAACTTCTTCTTTCGACCTCCAAATGACTTAATTTTTGAACCAAAATACTCATAACACATTTTTCTTACTCTCCATAAAAAATATATCCATATGAAGTCATTCTGGAAATATTTGATTGATGAATTTATGATGAAAATGAGGAAGTGAACTGAAACATTTTCATTGAACATGCTACGAAGTTTTGAGTATATCTTGACTTGTAGATTTTTAAATAAGTTTATTATTAATTCAGATTAAATCATAGTCATATGGATAAAACTTTCATGAAGAATTCTAATTTTAATTCTGTGTCTAAGCATTTCAAAATCTGGCTCAAAATTAAGTCTTGACTGAGGCTGTAGTACTACCCGAGACAAAAATCATGTCCTGTTGATATTGAATAAACTGTATTGATAGATGCCGAATTAGACAAAGGTATCTTCTCAAAAGTTGTAAATTATTCTCTTAGCTTTTTATTGGTATAACGTTTATAATTTTTGGATATGGGAATTGAGAGATATGAGTTGTACACTATCGAGGGTATGATCATGTACTAGCCAAAAGTTCAAATGTACACAGTCTGTGGTATTGTAAGCATAACTCATAGAATAACAAATCAAATTGTATGATTTTGATGTCATTAGAAACTTAAGATATGGGAGAACAATGTTATAGAATTAAGTGTTTCCAAATTACTTCACTTTACTGATGATAATAATCATGCAAAGTAGACCCGAAAGTATGTTTTTAGACAAGTATAGATTGTTAAATTGAGTATTGATATATAACTGAATATTGTGACAAGAATAATGATAAGGAATCCAAAATTGTCATGAACATGAATTGTACATATTCAGTATACATGAATGTGAATAAATAAATTCATATTTGTTCAAATTTGTGATATGTGTATGTATGATGTGTTTTAGAGGAACACATTAAGCGATAGCATCCATACATTGTCAGGACTTCAAGGCAATAAACGAAAAGGAGCATTTGTGATTCAACCTAGATGATCTTCCTAGGATTGATTTATTTTGTTTAACTTCCAATTATCAAACTATTTGTGACCTGTTTGTGAATTCTGGACTTTAATAGTCTATGGAGTTTGATAGTCGGGAAAGTATTGGAAGTGTTCTGTTTGCATCTGAAATTTGAATGACATATGTTGCAATTGAATTCTGAATACTCAACAAAAGTTGAATACCGGACTGAGGTTCGATGAATATAAGATTCTGTCTATCCATTATAAGTGAATGCTATTCATGGCATATTCTGTTATTGATGCATTTCATAAAATGCATGTTCAGATAATGGCGTTGTAATCAGAGTAGCCAGTCTGAAAGAGTTATAAGCTCAGTATTCTACAAGTAGCGTTCTGCTCCGTGATTTATGTTTTTGACTGAGCCCAATGGGCCAGTATCTATTCTGTATCTTAAAGGCACTCGGTCACAACAAATAATAAAGAATCCAAAGTCTCATATGCATCTGCATTTGTATATTTATGATTATGAAATATATGCTTGTGAATTCTTTCTGAAGTTGTGATGTTACAGTGATATCTCATGATAATGTGACTGATTGGGCTATACAAATTCTGAAGGAAGGTATGTGAAGTGTATAGTATTTATTATGTCTTATTGTGATGTGAAATGTTGTGAATTTGATTGGTTGTATGATATTTGTGTGTAACCTGGAGTGAGATCATTAATGATAGTTCACTCATTGAGTTCGCAAAACTCATCCAAAATTGCAACATGACTTTTCAGGTTTAGAGGAGATATCCAGTTAGGCTAATTGACATATAGCCATTGAAATCAGATATGAACTAAAGGTTGGGATCAGTTTGAACCTGCATATGTCTTCAGTAATTTTAGTTTTGAATTATTTTTTTGCTAATATTGTGCAATGTACGTGTGTAAATTTTAATGTGTAATATCCATTATGGCGAGTGATGTTTGTGATTGAAATGGACCCAAGTGACTATTAGGATTTCGATGATATGTATAATGAGAGTTGTAACTCTTATGATTGAAAAAGTTTATGAATAATGTGGGCCCAATTTGATTATTGATTTCTGTATACGCGTGTGATGTTTTTTTAAAAAAAACTTGTATTGAGTTTCCTGTATTTGACTATTTTAGCACGTCACCCTTGCGGGATTATATACTTGGACATCACTCAGGATATCGGGTATGTGACTTTCAAGAGTGGGGTGATACATTATGGAAGGCCAAATGATTCAAAAAATTGAGATGATTTTCATGCATCTTGTGTAAGACACAAAAAAATGAAAAAGATAGGTTCTTTTTCTTACACACACACACTTTTTCTCTCTAACTCTCTCAAGAGTTCTTGTCTTTGCTAGCACAAAGAAAGAATTCTAGCCATCTCCTAGTGAGATTTCATCCTTCTATCTTCATGTGGACTTTCATTAGAAACAATCTCTGGTGATCGTTGTGGTTTGTGTCAACCCAACATAGAGAAGATTAAAGAACGAAGAAGTTCGTCAGAAAGGTATGTAAACATCTTACATTTCATTTTTTTATTTTTTATATCTATATGCATGAGTAGATCTAGTTTTTGAGGTTTCGTTTTATTTCTACTGTACATATTTTATAAATATTATGTATGAGATGCATGATTGGAACCTAACAGTGGTATCAGAGCCATCTTGTGCCTTGTTAGATGTAGAATACATGATAGGTGAAAACCATTTTCATGGTTGTGACAACTTAAGGTTCTGCAATGTTTTGCTTGAAATTAATTATAGAAAAATATTTTTCACGATTTTCTTTCACCAATATTTTCATAAGATATAAGTGAATGATTCAGTGTGATTGAAAATAATTTTAATGCTATTAAAGTATTTAATTTCAATTTTACAAGAACATGCTTGAAATTTGTCTTTCTATTGGGCTTGTGATGTCTATTGGCTAAACTGATGAGGCTACACATGATTTTCACAGAATTTGATTATGGAAAATTATGTGAATATATTTGGGAGGTCTTTATCCCTCATTAATTTTTGTATAATTATTAAAATATTTTAATAATTTTATCAAATAATTTTCCAGATCTAGACGGTTTTCCAGAAATTGTAGGATCTGTTTTTTTTATGTTTTTGTATGTTTATATTCCGAGTCCTAAACCTTAAAAAATTTATGTGATAAAAATGTGTTAATTTTATGTTTGATGCATGCCTAAATGATTTTGCTTAAATTTTGATTTCCAGAAAATTTTATAAGTCATATTTGTCGTTTTTGGTGTCTTGTTGGTGTTTCGGTGATCATGATAATTTTAGGGTGATTCGTAAATTATTTTGATCATCATGAAATGACCTAGAGATGTTTGGAATGATCATTTGATGTTCTAGAAATTTTGGGAAATTATAGAAATTAGAAATTAATTTTGAATTAATTTTAGTAGAGCAATAGATTTTCTAGTAAGACTAAAAAAATTTGCATGTATGACAAAATTGAAGTTGTTTAAGTTTGGACATCAAATAATTATTTTAAGGTAAATTAATTATGAATTAATTTCTAGAATTAGGAATTCATGTTAATTAGATTAATATTAATTCCAATCGAAATAACATACATTAGTAATTTCAACCAAGTTAGTAAAAAGAAGATAGTAAATCTAAGTGTTGGATTAGGCTTAGATCCAAGTGTTGGATTGGGTTTCCATATTAGGAGCCATAAGATGTCATAAACAAAATGATGTGTTTACATATATGCAATAGAGAATGCATGGTTAGGAGAATGTGTGGGCTTACATGATAAATGGTTATGGGCTTAAGCCTAATTTGATTGAATAGTTCATATCATGCCATGTAGTTATAGTATATATATGAGATATATTTATAAGATCATCTGAGTTAGATGAGACCTTAGTCAAACCCCTCACTTAGAATATTAAAACTAACACCTTCCTTTAATGTGGCAAGAACCAGAGTCCTTTTAAAGTTAGGGTTGTTGGGCAAACCCAAGCCTGCTCTACGTGAATATGTTCGAACCATGGAAATAGGATTTCTCGATTAATGCATTTTAACTAGAAGCGTTGATTTGTTAGGCAAACCCAAGATCAACGTGGATAGAGGCGAAGTTGGGTAGTGTACATTAGGTGTACACATGTCAAAATTTGATCGCCCAATGAGTGTTCACACATCAACAGTTGATAGCACTAGATTCGATAGTTGCATTAGAGATGCAATTGGTATAACTGATACCTACCGGTTAAACTAAGGTGGTTTGTTGGGCAAACCCAAGGTCATTCTTAGGGATATTGGATATCGACCCACTAGGAGAATTTCTCTACGAGTTCTGTTGGATTTATATTGAGGGTTATGAATTTGTGAAAATAGTGGGAGCCATAATGCATGTTATTAAAGTCCTTGTAGACATACATTTAGGTACATTCTAATTTTTCTCTATTTGACTATAGTTTGCTATTACCCGAGTCAACACCATGAGTACTAGTGTGAATCTAAGATCATTGATGGAAGCCAACAAGTTGACTGGACCAAACTTCCTTGACTAGCTCAGGAACTTGAGAATAATTCTCAAGTTCGAGAAGCTTGGTTATGTCTTAGAAGAACCACTTCTCGATCCCCCTGCTGCCAATGCTTCTGATGATGATTGGAGGGCATATAGGAAGCATCTTGATGATAATTGTATTATACTAGTCATTATGTCACCGAAGCTGAAAAAGCAACACGAGGCTATGGATACTCATACCATAGTCTATCATCTTAGGGAGCTCTTTGATGAGAAAGCAAGGTCCGAAAGGTTCGAGACTTTATGATTGCTCTTCTGCTCCAAGATGGTTAAAGGGACATCTCCAGTGCAGTATGCACTGAAGATGAATGGATACATCGAGTGGTTGACCTCCTTGGGTTTTCTTTTGGATCATGAATTAAGTATTGACTTAATTTTGACGGGTTTAATAGATAGTTACTCATAATTTGTGGTTAATTATCAGATGAACAATATATTCAACACAATTCTTAACCTGGTCAACATGCTCAAGGTAGTTAAGCCATCTATCCGTAATGACAAGATTGTGAAGCTCATGGACTCTTCTGGTTTGAAGAAAAAGAGCCAAATGATGAAGAAGTTCGCAGGGCCTAAGGGAGGTGTTAAGAAAGCAAAGAAGACTACCTCAAAAGGAATTCCACTGTGGCAAGGATGGCCACTGGAAGAGAAATTGCAAGTCCTATTTAGAGTCCTTGAAGAATAAGAAGGCTCAAAGGGAATTCCACTATGGCAAGGATGGCCACTGGAAGAGAAATTGCAAAGCCTATTTGGAGTCCTTGAAGTAGAAGAAGGCATCTGATGCCCTATCTTCTTCAAGTATTTATGTTATTGATATTCATACTGTTTCTGATAACAACATTGGGTATTAGATACTAGTTATGGCTCACATATTTTTACTAATATGAAGGGCCTCAAGAATAGTAGATAACTCAACAAAGGAGAGTCAAACTTGTGAGTGGGCAATGGAGCAAGAGTTGCTACATTAGCTATAGGTACATATGTATTGACACTCCCTAGTAGGCTTGTACTAGAATTAGACAATTGTTTTTATGTACCTTCTTTGACTAAAAATGTAATGTCTGTTTCTAGTCTTAATAAAGCTAGATTCCATTTAAATTTCAATAATAATGGTTGTCTAATTTATTTGAATGGAATGTTATATGCTTTGGGTACATTGTACAATGGTATTTACATATTGGATATGTCTAATCCAGTTCTAAATATCAATAATAACAAAAGAATAAAATGAGATAATGTGAAATCATTTTACTTATGACATTGTCAATAGTTTAGGGTCATTTGATTATGAATCATATGACACATACGAATCTTGCTTATTAGGCAAGATGACTAACCCTTTAAAGGAAAGGGTGAACGAACTAGTGGACTTTTAGACCTATACATACTGATGTATGTGGTCCAATGTCCATACATGCCAAAGGTGGTTTCGTATACTTTATCACCTTTATCGATGATCATTCTCGATATAGGTATGTGTATCTTATGAGATACAAGTCTGAAGCTTTTGAAAGGTTCAAAGAATTCAAAAATGAAGTTGAGAATCAACTTATGAGAAGTATTAAATCACTTCGATCGGGTTGAGGTGGTGAATACTTAAGCTAAGAGTTTTTGAATTATCTCAGGGATAATGGAATATTGTCCCAGTGGACTCCACCTTACACACCATAACACAATGGTGTGGCTGAGAGGATAAACTGAACCTTGATAGACATGGTGAGGTCTATGATGGGTTTAGCGAATTTACCAAAATCCTTTTAGGGTTATGCACTCAAAACTTTTGTTTTTGTATTAAACAGAGTCCCATTCAAGCCAGTTGATGTTACTCTATATGAGATATAGACTAATAATAAACCTTATCTTTCTTATATGGAAGTTTGGGGTGTTCTACTTATGTGAAGCGGATTCAGTCAGATAAGCTTAAAGCTAAAATCTGACGAGTGGCTGTTTGTAGGATATCCTAAGGAAACTATAGGATATTAGTTCTACCATGTTTCGGAACAAAAGATGTTTGTTTCAAAAAATGCTATCTTTTTTGAGAAAGAGTTTCTTCTAAGAGAAGACAGTGGGAGCAAAATTGAACTTGTGAAAGTTCAAGATGCTCAAATAGCCGCAGATTAACTGCCTAGACTTGAGACTATTGTTCCTAAAGATGAAACAATAGTTCAACCTTCTGACACATAAGGATTTCATAGGTCAGGTAGGATATGTCATGTTCCTAAAAGAAACAAATTTCTCACAAGTGGACATAACGACGTATTGCTGATAGAAGATGATTAGCCTACTACCTACCAAAAGGTTCTGAAGAGTTCAGAATTTGACAAATGGCTTCAAGCTATGAAATCTGAAATGGATTCCATGTATGAAAACCAAGTATGAAATTTGGTTGACCCACCTGAACGAATAAAACCCATAGGGTGCAAATGGATTTTCAAGAAGAAAACTGACATGAGGGTAATGAAGTTACCAAAAAGCTAGGCTTGTAGCTAAAAGTTATTGTCAAAGGCAAGATGTTGACTATGACGAAACGTTTAGCCCAGTAGCTATGCTTAAATCCATTAGGATACTCCTAGCCATTACCGCTCATTATGATTTTGAGATATGGCAAATGGATGTGAAGATGTCTTTATTTAATGGAAACTTAACCGAGGATGTGTATATGACACAACCTGATGGTTTCATATCTATGAATGGATAAAAGGTATGCAAGCTTCAAAAATCCATTTATGGATTGAAGCAAGCATCTAGGAGTTGGAATATCTGATTTGACAAGACAATCAAAGAGTTTGGTTTCTCACAAAATCAGGATGAGCCATATGTGTATAAGAAGGTTAGTGGGAGAGAAATCGTGTTCCTTATACTATATGTAGATGACATATTGCTAATAGAAAATAATGTCTCAGCTTTACAATCAGTAAAAATTTGGTTAGCTAAGAACTTCTTTATGAAAGACCTTGGAGAAGCAACTTATATTTTGGGGATAAACACTATAAATATAAATCTAAGAGATTTCTTGGTCTTTCTCAGTCTACATACATAGACAAGATGCTAAAGAGGTTTAGCATGGAGTAGTCCAAGAGAGGTTATCTTCCCATGGTATATGGGATTACACTCTCTAAATCTATGTGTACAAAGACACAAAATGAGAGGACTCACATGAGTTTGATTCCTTATGCTTTGTCTATAAGATAAATCATGTACGCTATGTTATATACTAGGCTCCATGTATCGTATGCTCTAAGTGTTACGAGTAGATATCAGTCGAACCTTAGTAAGGGTCATTTGATGGCTATCAAGAATAACCTTAAGTACTTTAGAAGAACTAAAGATGTATTCTTAGTATATGGAGAAGGTGATCTTGTGGTAAACGGGTATACTGATGCTAGCTTCCAATCTGATAGGGATGACTCTAGATCCTAGTCTGGATATGTATTAACACTTACTGGTGCTGCAGTCAGTTGGAAAAGCTCCAAACAAGAGACAACTGCTGATTCGATGATAGAGGCGAAGTACATTGCAGCTTTAAAAGCGACAAAGGAAGCTGTTTGGATTAAGAAGTTCATCACGGAACTTGGTGTGGTTCCAAGCATCACTGACCCAGTGCAGTTGTATTGTGACAACAATGGGGCTATAGCGCAGGTGAAGGAACCAAGGTCTTATCATAATTCCAAACATATACTCAGGCGTTACCATTGGATTAGGGAGATCATTGGTAGAAATGCTGTCAAGATAGAGAGAGTTCCCACCGATTAGACTAGAGTTGATCCGTTGACTAAGCCTATTTCCTAAAAGAGTTTTGTCTCACATATACACGCCTATGGTATTAGATATCAAGGTGATTAGCTTTAATGCAAGTAGGAATTTATTAGAGAAGCATTCTAAAGGCAATCACCTTTAGCACTTATTGTACAAATCATTTTATGATTAATAAAGGAATTTTTCATTATTTCAATGTTCATAAGTTTATGGATTTGATGTTGATCTTAAGTTGATTTAATGAAGTCCTTGATACAAAACATAGAATAGAGGAAATCATGATGAGATCATGATAATAAGATTCCTATCATGTGTAATTATGCTAGTATCTAAACTTTCCCTAGCCATAGGATTACTGAGATGGGATATCATTAATCCAGATAGACTAGCACATGTTATATTCCTTGATTAGATCAAGCAGTAGATCTCATAAGTTGTAGACATAAGTTATTTATAGTTAACAAGTGGATGCTTACCAAAGGCAGTAAGTACATTGGATTGACCTACTATGAGACAATCATATGGATATTCTATTCTAGCGTCAATGATAGTCTCATCATAGCAATGGTGCAAGTATCTTTTGACTTAAGGTGCATAAGGATATCTCCAATACTGATCCTGTATTTAACTCCATTCATCGGTGCCTTTCAGGGGTTACTCATAGGTGGTGATTGGGTACATCTTGAGGTATTCAAAGGTAATTGAGTAGCCAATAAAGGATTCACAACTTTTGATTGAAAGAGATGATACCTATGGCCTCTTGTCGAGGTCATTACTTAGGAGTCTCTAGTCAGAGTAAATATATGTCACGAAGAGAGTCTTCAATGATACATAGAATAATGAGATCCTCAGGAAAAGATCTAATATCACTTGGATTAGATGTGATGTAGTCAGTTTAGTGGAAGTTTACACTTTGACTATACTCCGAACTAAGTGGGGTATGGATGGTGAAAGGACAAATTGCATGACAACATTGCATATAGAAGGGTTCGTAGTCAAAACACTGACTTTTTGGTTAATTGGGGGTCATAATGTGTTGCTAGATACCGCTCTTGATTTATTTGAATTAAGTGTTAATTCAAGTGGCCAACATAACCGGGAACCTAATAGGTCACACACATAGGAGATCTAAACAATGAGTAAATTGGTCTTGAATAGTGATTCAAGATATGAGAGAGTGTTTCGGGATTATACGTGATGCAATGTGGTAGAAAACGTTGCATGGAATGGATTAGAAGCAAGTGTTGTTGGCTTCCATTAATGCATACTATTCATGGTCATTAACTTCCCATAACTTCCATTAATGCATGCTATTCATGATCATTAATTTCTCATAATTTTCCATTAGTGATGGGGGTTATAGAAGGCCAAATCGCAATGGAAATAAAATGGAACCTCAAAAACTAGATATACTCATGCATATAGATATAGAAAAACAAAAGCTTAAAATGTAAGATGTTTATATACCTTTTTGACGATCTCCTTCGTTCTTTAATCTTATCTAGGCTGGTTTGTCGTAAACCACGTCGATCAATGTAGACCGTCTCTAGTGAAAGTCCACATGAAGACAGAAGGATGAAACCTCACTAGGAAATGGCTAGAATTCTTTCTTTGTGCTAGCAAAGATAAAAACTCTTAAGAGAGTTAGAAAGAAAAAGTGTGTGTGTAAGAAAAAGAACCTATCTTTTTTCATTTTGTGTCTCATACAATATGCACTAAATCATCTCAATTTTCTGCACCATTTGGCCTTCCATAACCCCCATCACTAATGGAAAGTTATGGGAAGTTAATGGTCATGAATAGCATGCATTATTCGAAGTTATGGGAAGTTAATGGTCATGAACAACATGTAATAATGGATTTATAGGAAGTTAATAACCATGAATAGCATGCATTAATGGAAGCCAACAACACTTGTTTCTAATCCATTCCATGCAACGTTTTCTACCATAATCATATCACGATACAATCCCAAAACACTTGTTAAGTCGTCAATTTGTGCTTATTTTTTATTTAGTTTTCCTTAATGTGTTGAATTTATTATTCAAAATTAATGGAATTGTCTTCTAATTGTTCTCAGATGATTTTCAACATCTTAGAGATGAAATTGAATCAAAAAAATCCAAAAGAAATGAAGAAAATCCAAATTTTCAAGTTGGCAGCAGATTCAGTGACTAGACGTGGCCACGTAGAAGGATAAAAGGAAAAATCTGTAGATCTACTTTCAAATTTAAATATGATTTGTTTTAGATTTTCATGATCTTTTAAGATCAAATTGATAGAGAATCACAATCTAAACATGTGGGAGACGTGATCTACAAGAGAGGGAGGAAAAGGAAGGGATCGGGAGGGATTAAAAATGTGAACAGTAGACGTTTTTTTACTGTTCACGCATAGAACCTCGGTTGTTTCTCTTCTTCTGTTTTCTGTATAATTTTTCTGCACTAGTTTCTAGTTTTCTTTTAGAATTTTCATATTTTTCATAAAGGACTAGGGATGGAAACTATATGCTTTGTTATTTCTTTTATTTTCAATTCCATTATTAGTAGCTAAACTTCTTTTCTTGGTTAAGGGAAACCATGTTATCCGCTATTATGTGTGAGATGTTTCAATAAAGTTTGTGTTATTGATGAACATTGAATATCTTCTGAATTACTTTTTTTAATTGAATTGATTGATTTCTATGTATGCAACTAGGGATTGATTTATTTAATAGCTAGATTAATGAAATATGACGTTTAGTTTTGTTAATCATAAGTAGCAATTAGGATTACCGTCTTTACGTTAAAGTTGGAAATTCTAAAAAGATATTTGTCTTGATTAATTACATGTCGTACATGTATTATCATGTTCATTGGTTTCTTAGTTCTTAACGCTATTATTCAATTGAACCTATGATCATATCTAGGATGTTGCTTAATAAGAATGCTAGGATACATGTTTTTAGTCATTTACTCTTAAGAGAAAACATCCCCTAATGAATGTTTATTAATGGCTGAAATTTTATATCGAGGATCCATTTTAGCGCAATAACATTGGTGAACTAAAAACCAAGGCTTTCTATTAAATTTTTAGATCTAATTACTTTTATTGATTTTCGATTTTTCTCATCTTTTCCTTTAAATTACGTTGAATTGAAACCCCCCTATTTTGTTATTTTATTTTTGTGTTGAACTCATACAATCAATGCCATTAAAATTCCTCGTGGGAACGATATCCACTTACCACTACTACATTAATTTGTATTAACGGAAGTTGGTTTCTTTTTAATTTGGTTGCAGGAAACAACAGTACCAAATTTTGGCGCCGTTGCTGGGGAGTTTTTGACGGTTTATGTACGTTACGTGTTCAAATCAATTTGAAAATTTGCAGTACAATTATGAAATTGAGAAAACAACGAAAGCACTACGGCAACAGACGCAACAACAACGATAAGTGCAGAAAATGGAACAGATGGGAGCAAACCTTACTTTTTTGGTGCGACAAATCGCGGTTAGGAAGAAGGAAGAAGCAAAGGTATGTGGAATATGTTCAATGTTAGGACATTTTACTGATGTATGTCTTGTTTTGTAGGATGAAAATGCAGAACATGTGAATGCCGTGGGAAGTTTTGCTAGACCGAGTCAAAGGAAGTACGACCCATTTTTCAACACCTACAATCTGGGATGGCGCGATCACCCGAATTTACATTATGGAAATCCTCAAGAGCAGCAAGCAACCATAAATTTCCAACAGTATAGACAACCGTATATGCCTCGACAAAATCAAAATATAACATCCACTTCCGAGGGTAAGACTTCTTTGGAAGATTTAGTTCAATCTTTGGCCACTAACACTTTGACGTTTCAGCGGAACACTGAAGCAAATTTTTGAAATATTGAAAATCAAATGAGCCAAATGGCCACTGCCATAAATAGATTGGAGGCACGAAATTCTAGAAAATTTCTAGCACAACCGGAGATTAATCCTAAACAAAGTGTGAAGGCTATCACGCTATAGAGTGGTAAGGAATTGTAGGACTCACTTCCAAAGAATTCCAGAAGAGAGGTAGAAGAAGAAATCACGCAAAAGGCACCTTCATAACTAGAAACGATGCAAAACAAGCTAAAGAATATGGTGATTCTGCCTCCTTTTCCGAGTCGATTTGCCAAAGCAAAGAAGGAAGAGCAAGAGAAGGAAATATGGAAGACTTTCAGAAAAGTTCAGGTAAATATTCCTCTCCTTGATGCAATTAAATAGATCCCACGGTATGCTAAATTCCTTAAGGAGCTTTGCACTTCAAAGAGGAAATGAAAATTTGATGAGAAAGTGCAATTGGGGGAGAACGTTTCAGCTATGTTACAAAGGAAAAAGCTTCCACCCAAGTGTCAAGATCCAGGTATGTTTACTATCCTATGTCAAATTGGTAATTTGAGAATTGAAAAAGCTATGTTAGATTTAGGTGCTTCCATAAATTTCATTCCATATGAAGTTTATAAATCCTTAAGTATTGGACCTTTTCAAGGAAACTAATATAGTGATTCAATTAGCAGATCGTTCAAACGCTTATCCAAAGGGTGTGTTAAATGATGTTTTAGTTCAAGTGGGGGATATGCTTTTTCCAGCTAACTTTTATATTTTGTAGATGGAGAGTGAAGATGTATCTTCTTCAACCCTGATTTTATTTGGAAGACCATTCTTAAAAACCACTAGAACGAAAATTGATGTTCATGATGGATCATTAACCATGGAATTTGATGGTGAACTAATTAGATTTAATATATATAATGCCATGAAAATTTCAGATGATGAACAATCTGTTATTTATGTGGATTTTATTGACACATGGGTGCAGGAAAATTCACTATTAAGTGGAAGAGATACACTTGAAACACTCTTGGAGAAAGGTGATGCCCGAAAAGACGAGTGGACATTAGAGTATGAAGGAGAAACGATGAAGGTCCACTCATCAGAAGTCTTGGAGCATCGTGCTGAGAAGGAGCTGACTTTAAGGGAAATTGCTCCAGGCTCCTCACGAAGTCTGAGCATGCTACCTATTAGACTCAAGCATCCATTCGATAATGGATGATGTACATATGCCAAGGGTCAAGCTTACGACCCTACATAAGCTCTTGATAGGAGGCACCCCATCTGTATCCCTTTCTTTTGTGTGTTTTTCTCTTTTATACTTATCTTTTGGGTGCTTGCTTTGAGTGTTTTACTTGTTTTCTTTGGTTTGTTTTGTTTGTAGGCATTTGAAAAGGAAGCTGCAATCATTCATTTCAAAGTTGCATATGGCATCTTAAATATAAAGGAGTACTTTTGTTCCCATCCCTCTTTTGTGCTTTTATTGTTTTTGAACATTGAGGACAATGTTGGACTAGGTGTGGGGGAATTGGAATACATGTTGTGATTATATGTGGCTTTGCCGTTCTTTAATTTTCTTCTCATTAATTTTTTTCAGTTTTTGCATATTGGTTATACATGTTAAGCCATCAAGCTTCATCATATTAGTTTGGATGAGATTGAGTGTGTGCATGAAATTAAATTAGGCTATGTGAGTCTAAAGTAAATCATGTTGATTGGTTGCAATAACTGATCTTGTAAACTTAGTCAAAATTTTGACATTTGAGTGATGAGGTAGTTGTGAGATTAAGGTGAATTCTTAAGTTAAACCTGTAAGCGAAATTTGAGCCTTAATGACATCATTTTTATTTCATTCTATTCTTTGAATTGTGTGATGCTCCTCTAATTTCGTTTGCCTTCAGAACTTGCATTGAACCAAATTGAATTTGTTTGATTACATGGGATATGGAAATGACTAAGGCCTTCCTTGTTTTTAAACCTTTTAGCTTAAAAATGACCCACCTAATTAATTTCCCGTTGCAAACATTTTTGAGCCTTTAACCTTGTTTTTCAATCAAACACCTTACAATGAAACCCAAAAACCCCATTAGCCTTACCCATCACAAGTTGAATAAAGCATTGAGTAATTTGGGACTTTTGTTATGTATTGTGTTCTGAGATACTTTTATAGGTACTTCTACTCATGTGTTTATTAAATTATGCTGCTAGTAATTTCTCTTGTTTTTATTACTCTCCCTTGTTCTTAGCCAAGAAAAAAAAAGAAAAAAAAAGAAGAGAAGAAACAGAAAGAATAAAGCATAGTAGCATTAGTTAGTATGAGTAGTTGTAGTTCCTTGTATTCATGTGTTATCTCAGAATTTGAATTTGAGTGTCCCTTTTACTTGGTACTTTGTGAATGCTTGTGATTAACCCTTTTCCATTTTTACCTTACCTTTGAACCTAGCCTCATTACAACCCTTAATAAAGTCATTATGATCTATAAGCTCATGTAATCCGAATGAATGATAACTGGTAAATTTGCAAGCCTATGGTAGTGCAATTTGTTAGAGAGAGATTTGATCGAAACATTTTGACCTCAAACACTTGAGCATAAGAGCAAAATCTGGGAGAAGGATTTACTTTGAGTTCTTAGTTACTTTTGAACAAGGATGTCCTATTTTGACTTTGTTTATTTGTATCAATGAAATGTGTTGCAACTTAAGTCTTGCTGGCCCAAGTTAATAGATTGTGTGTAACACCCCACTCCCGCAAGACCCGAACCTGACATCGATGGTGATATCCGAGTTCGTGCCCCACGAGGGTGGCATGTTATAACACTCGATCATTCAAATTGCAGTACAAATTTTTTTTAACGACAACATAAAGTGTGAAAATTGATAACCAAATTGGCCCATTTTATTTTATAACCATTTTCAACA
>JAOQMS010000002.1:28659399-28675173 GCA_027563885.1 Erythroxylum longipes | reverse complement strand
CATGTGCAAATATTCACTATTTATTATTCATGTGCATATATGAATGCATGAATATATCAGAAACACTTTCAATTATTATAACCTATTCAAAATGACCAAATTGCCCTTTCCCAAAAGTGAGGGGATGTTACATTCCGTATACATAAATGTGCATAAATGAATACTTATAATTGTGAAAAAGTGTGATATGTGTATATTGCTTGATATAGAGGAGAAATTAGAACTTCAACATCCAGACGTTGCCAAAACTTCGAGGCAATAGCTTCCGCAGCAATCGGTGAGTAACCTAGACAGTTTCATGCAATTAATTGTTTGCTTTAGAATATGTTTTGAGTGATGATATGAATGTGATTTGATTTTGTTAATGCTGGACAATGAAGGTCTAAGACTTGATGCACGAATGTGATATTGAAGTGCTACTTGTATGTGAATGTGATGAACTAAATGCTTCTTGACATGATTGATTGATTATAAGGGATTCATTTCATACATGAATGCATGATCAGATAATGAGAGTTGTGACCTGAGTAGCCACCAAAAATGAGCTTAAAGCTCCAAATGTGATTAAGAGCTAAAGGCTCACTATGTAAAATGATCCCTGTATCCCTAATGGATAAGAGACAGTATAAATGAGCTCAGTATCCATAATAGATACGGGACAGTTTAGGCACTCGGTCACAACAACATAATAATTAGAAAAGAGTCATATGAGCCTTTCATATACATTTTAATAAGTATATTTGATTGTTTGAAATGCAAAATTATCTTACCCTTAAGTAAGAATGTGATATGTGACAATTTATGCAAAATGCAAAGATGTGAATTATATGTTATATGAGTGATGTGTTGCATGAATAGAGTGAACCATCGATGATAATTACTTTATTAAGTTCGCAAAACTCACCAAAATTGCAACGTTGATTTTTCAGGACCAAGAGACGACTTTAGCTATTAAGAGACACTACAAGAAGTATAGTCTTGTACTTTTGGGAAGAAGAAGAAATGGCTCAAAGGTCGATCAGCTGGGATTGGAAAGACTAGATAAACTTTTTGTGTAATTTCCTCTTTCATGTAGCATATTTTGTATTAGGCTATGATGACGTACATATATGGGTGTTTAAAAGCTACAATGTAAATATTTGGTTTTATGAAATGAAAGGAGAAATTTGGGTTTTACAATATGGTGTTTTTCATTATGATGTCTTATAAGAAAATAAAGAATGACGGTGTCATGTTAAGTAAATGTTGTGATTGAACGTAGCGCACCATTATTATAGGTTATCTACTAAAATGTCCTCAGGGTGTTCCGATTCATACTTTATGGGAATGGGGGTGTTACAAATGGTGTCCTTTCTATTTTCTCAATATGCCATTTTATCCTCTCCAAATTAGCAAGTGATCATCCCTTTACTAGTTTTAGTTATAGTGATGTCCCAACTAGCTTGTCGAAGAATCTAATTACTTTTGAAAGTAAAAGTATCCTTTGGAGAGCTTATAGCAAAGCTTTACCTATAAAACCTAATCATCTAACAAGAAGTACATCTGTTTACATGACCTATGTCGAGGCAACAAAGAAATACTTATGCATGTTGCAGTGGAATTTTCCCTAACTAAGGGATGTCAATGGACAGGATTGGGTCAGGTCTGAGACACTTAAGTCTGATTGTTCTAATAGTTTAAAATATTTATTTTTAAATTAAAAATACAAAATGATGTTTTTTTGTTATACCTCCTTTTCTTGAACGTTTCCTACCACCCAGTTAGTCAAATAAGTCACCCACTTGATCTATAGTAGATAACAAAGATTTGAGCCTTTTTTTTTCAAAAAATTAGGCTTCGACTTAGATTTAAGTTTAGACTGTTTAGGTTCAGTACAAATTGAAGCTCAAAATTTATAAAAATGACATCATTTTACTTAAATATTTTGAGCTTCGAGTTGGATCGAACCTAAACAGTCTGAAGTTCAAACACAAGTTAAAACCTAATTTTTTGAGAAAACAGCTCGAAACTTGGTTATCGATCATGTATCAATCTTGACTCTAAGTAAGTTGGGAGGCATATGGAGGACTTATTTAACTGATTAGGTGGTAGGAAACCTTCAAGAAAATGGGGTATAACATGCAAAGTTATGAATATCGTACAAATACCGGTCAATATCGGGTGTTATTTCAAATAAATTTTTAAATTTATAAAATAGTTCCTGAATTCTTTTAAAATTAAAAAATAATCATCAATATATTGTACTATATAATTTATAATTTTACACTAACCTTGTCTCCAAAAATCATAATAGTAGAATTTAAAATAACAATTTATTTATTTATTGTTAATATTACTTTTTACATATTTCACATATAAATAATAACCATAATTAATATGAAAAAAGAATTATTTAATTAAAATACAAATATAAAATTAAGGATAATATAAAATATTTAAAATGTTACAATTTTATTATATAATAAATAATAATTACATCAAAACATCAAATAAAAAGAATAATAAATATCCATAACTCTCTAACTATTACAATTTTACAACAAAAATTCGTGCTGAGGAAATAAGTAACTAGAAGTGAAACCTAAAGTAAAAATATTTATAATTATATTTATATTACATATATAAAATTAAACATATACATCAAATATAAGTGGAATTAAAAGAAGAGGAGAAATAAAAACCTGGAAGTTCATTCAATCGAATAGCCGCTCAAATCACATTAACTTCAGTTCTCATTTAGTACAAAATCTTTATCATTGAGAGAAGTCTCATCATCACTATCTTTCAAATTTTTTGCACCAAACGATATGCCAATAATTTCTCATCCAAGATTATCTTCTAAGTCACTCTCATCTATCAAATCTGGTTATTCAAAAACCCCAATCTATCAAAAGATCAATATAATCAAGAAAAATTGGATCTATGCAACTATTTGTTCTATTAAGAGTTTAAGTAAACAATAAAATTAAATTAATAAAAAATTACAAGAAATTATATCCAACTTAATAATGATAATAACATGCCTTTCCTAAAACTTTAAATTGTATTAAACAAAGGCCAAGTCACTCAATCTTTTGTGCTCCAATCTACTCCTTTTTTTGGAACAGATGAATTCAAATGTATTCAAAGTCCTTTCACACTCTATTGCACTCACACATTAACTTAGAATTTGAATTGAAAACTTTTGCAATTATGGAACACTGCTTCCAAATTGATCCCACCAAGCAATTATAAAACAACAAAAGTAACATTACAAACAAGTAACGAAAGGGAAAAAAATACCTGAATTAAGTTTGTCTCTTTGATGAATAATAATTGGTATCTTAAAATCACCAGAAACCCCTTTATAAATCTCCATTTGTGATCTTATGAGATTTTGCATCATCTTATGGGCAACGATTGTTGTAATAGTTAATAACATTTTTCTATTAATTTCAGCTCTCTTTGTAAAACTTGGTTAGAAATAGATACTAAGATTAAAACGTGCCTCAGTTGTAAACAAGAGAGAGTCAAGTTGCCCCTCCCATCTCTTATTGATGATTGCAAGATAAGATGTGTACAAAGAAGGCCTATTTTTCATATTTGCCTTGATTGCTTCCTTCACCCTCTCTAGGGCATCATAAAAAATAACCCATTGTTCTCTTCTCATCACTATCAGCCAAATGAAATATCCTCACCAAAGACTTTTAAACTTAGATGACAAATTGATATAGGAACCAAAATTTATTATCTTTAAGTATAATTCTAGAAATCTTCAATCCAGCATTAAAAATGTTTACAAGTGATAAGTGGATTGCATCTTAGCATTAGACCTAGAATGCTAAGATGCAATCCATGTATCACTTGTAAACATTTATTTAAGCTCTTTCTTCATCAGAATAAAACACTGAAGTGATAAGAAATTAGTTACAAATCTTATAATAGTAGCACACACAAATTCTTACATTGGTGAAAACCTTTCTCTTTAAATTTAAGACCTATGCACGATTATCGATGAACTTGGTCACTATTTTTACTTTCTGCACAATCTTACCAATAATCGAAAATACATATCATCTCCTATATTTTCCAATATTGAGTTAATGCAATCTATAACACAAGAGTCCAATAAAAAGAATTATACCTGCTTTGCAATCTTCTTTCAGTTGCTTTATAAGCAAAACCATTGTCAGTAATAACTAAACAATATTTTATGGACCAACTTCATTCCCAACTTCATCAAATATTTGAAATATAGTATCAACATGCAAAACAAAGCCAAATGCATCAATAGACTTTGAAAACATTATCCCTTTTATAGAATAAACTAAGAAAATTAACAATAGGCTCATGTCTTCTATTTGTCTAACCATCAAATATGATGGAACACCTACAAGTAGCCCAAGTCATTCTTCTTTCATCCAAATAATTTTTTATTTCATAAATAAAGCTACTTAAAAGTTTACCTCTGTAGTCATTAATTGAAGGAGCTTGTATCTTGGATAGTAAGAAGTGATAGCATCCACCATAGGCTGATACTAATAAGATTTGGCAACATTGAATGTTATACCTGAATCATACCACCTTCTAGCCATTATGATGTCCATATTATGAGTCGCTTCTCTAGATTGTAAGACACTATAGATTGAACCTTGAGCTTTAGGAGTTGTTCGTGGTGTAATAAAGCTAAACACTCGTCTACTTCTTTTCCTAACATCAGGTGCAATATTTCCTTCTTGTTAGGTAGGAATACTATAACCTTTAACATCCCCACTATTATCTTGAATACAAACAAAAGAACTTCCACTACCAATTTCGTAATTCAATCTTTACCTTTTATCTTTCTCATATTGATACTCTTCAAGCAAAGTCTTTATTTTCCATTTTACATTATGACTCACTTTCTTACAAGGCTCCACCTCATCTTTAATCCCAGCTAAATGCTTCCTTAATCTGGTGACTTTCCCACCTCGTAAATGCTTGTTACCTTGCAAACAAATATTATGGTTCTTTATTCCAGGAACCAATCTAACATGAGCCCAAGTTGGATCATCGAATTTTCTTATACCTGAAATGATTGAATTATCAGGTGTACTTGAACTTCCCTACATTTATCTGTAAAAATAAATGAAGACACGTATCAAAATTAACTTGTTAACTTCGTATCAAAATTAAGTTGTGCATAATAATAGGAAGAAATAGATCAACAATAATTTCTCAACAATCATATGATATATACATGCAAGTGACCTTTATAAAATTATATGAATGATTCCTTAAGAAAATTTGATGATTAAGCACATTCTTTCCAAGAAATTATCATGCTTCTTAACCCACAATTCAAATATATACATTGATTGCTACACTTTAACAACTACAATCTATTGTGTGATTACATAATTTAAACATAAAGTCACAACTTTCAATTATAACTTCTTTTGTGTAAATGAGTGATAATGTTTAGGGCTAATTTTTTAAAATTTACAACTTAGTCTAAATTTTTTTAAAAACTATATTTCAGTCCCAAAATATTGCAGGTATTTTAGTACCGACCGGTACCAAGCAATACAGACTAATGTTACAAAATTACTGGTTAACATATTGATTTTTATAGTTCTGGCCTTTACTGTTCGTTTGTGGAAACGATGGCTCTTTTGGATATGATTCTTCAAACTTGGTTTCGGTCATTAACGGGACATCATATAGTTATCTACCTGATTTCGAAACTTTCAAGTTTAAAGGTCCTTCTTCTTCGATAAAAACCATCTTGCTCGTTTGGTCGCTCAAAAAATCTCTTTTGTATTTGTCCTCTCTCTAACTTCTTCGGTTCACCCGTTGAGAGTTCTGCTGTAAACTACTCGATGATATTGGCATTTTCCGTAAAAAAAATATATAGAGAAAAGCTAAAGCAACCCAAAACGTGTATGCATATATTTTATAATTAGTTACGTATGTCTAGGTATAAAAGTGAAGATATACTCGCGACAATCTAAAGCCAGCCATTACGTCTCGTTCGTTGTTTGGCCGTCCCGGTAAGGAAGGTAACTTGTGACAAGCACATGATATTAATTAAGTGAAGGGAATTGTTTGTTTAGTTACGTTATTTATATCATCGGAGGACTTGTTATATTGTAGATACGCCGTTGAAGCAAACCGGCCCCATGAGTATCTGCCCACTTTTAAGGCCGGCTATGGTAGTAAAAATGCCTTCTTATTTGCTATTCATGTAGATAAAAATCAACCAAAATTAGTTACTTCCAACAAATAAAGAATGGATTCATACCAAAGAGAAAATAGACACTGAGTGCATGTTGTCGCCAACCCCAAGATGCCTCTTTTCTCTACACCTCTTATTCTTCCATTTAACATTAACAATTAATGGCAACGTCCAGAAGAGATGTCGAGTCAAACTAAAATTAATGCTTAGCCTGGATTTTCCTGGCTACTTGTACTATCCATTTGATTAATCAGTTTTTCTCCATGGTGGAACCAGTTTTATGAAAAAAATTTCCTGTTATTAGGATCGTGGGAGAGGAATCAAATGGACTTCTGTGATTGTTATTCAACAGATGGCCCTTTTCTGTTGGCATTTAAATGTTAACCTCATACACAAAGCTTCATGCAGTCTTCAACTCAATAAATGACTTGTTAATATAATCACAAGTGGGGTATAGTTGATGAAGTGAATTTTGTTTATCAATACGATCAAGTGTTTCAAAACAAAAATTTTACTGACTTGCTCATTATTTAATCACAACATTTTTAACTAATTCAACAGTTTAAGGTGCTGTAAAAGGTATGAGAGACTTGTCCTTGTACATTGATCATGATTGTGTGCCTTCTCTGATTTGCCTGCTAAATTGTCCTCCCTTCCACCATCTTTTTGTCTTTTTTCTTGTGAAGACCCGCGTAGACAAGCTTAAGGATTTATATAGGACATTAAAGAAATGGTTTCAACATCATCAACCTATAAGTATAGAAGGTTTCTGCACCCTTGAGGAAATTGAAATATATTTGGTTATTATTCATTGTCTAAACCAAGAGCACCTTTCCTATGTTAAAACTCTTCAGCATTCTCTAAACTCTTTAACTATCCAAACCTTTCACCTTCTTCCTAATTCCTTAAACAAACAATGGAAGCCGTGGACAGCTGGATTTCCTTTCCAACGAATGAGAGTCTCAACCATGACCTTGCAATCAGAAGGTTTTGTCCAGCTCGACTAGAGCAGGAACTCTTAGGAGACTGGGATGAGACCATGAATGAAACGGAATGTTTCTCTTTTCCTCATGATACCCCAATCACTCCTCACTTGGAAGTTTCTGAGGTGAATGACTTGGTTGATAGCTTCATCAATGTGGATCAATACTGTGAAAATGATGACAAATATCCGGGAAAACAAGAAGCTTTCAATTACTTCCAGGAGGATATTGAAAATTTTTCAATTGTAAATGATGTTTTTGCAGATGTTTCGATGGTCATGGAAGTGGACGTACGTGGCTTGAATGAAGATTTTGTGGCTGTTCCTGATATGGTACCTGTTGTGAAAGAGGTAAGTCATGGAGTAAACCAAGGCCTTCACTTGGTCCACTTACTGTTAGCTTGTGCCGAGGCTGTCGGTTGCAGAGACGCACAACTAGCAGAGTCAATCCTTGCCCAAATTTGGGATTCTGCTCATCCATGGGGCGATTCACTACAAAGAGTTTCTTATTGCTTTGCAACAGGATTGCAGTCTAGACTATCACTATTACACAACGTTAATGCAAATGGGATTTTCAGCAATAGCACTGTGGATGTTTCGGTAATGACTAGGGAGCAGAAAATGGACGCCTTCCAACTACTTTATCAAACAACTCCATACATTGCCTTCGGTTTCATGGCTGCAAATGAAGCTATATGTCAAGCAGCGCAAGGGAAGGACTCAATGCATGTTCTTGATCTAGGAATGGAGCATACCTTTCAATGGCCTTCATTGATAAGAACTCTTGCTTCAAGGCCAGAGGGCCCACCAAAGCTCCGAATCACAGGATTGATCAGTTCTCAAAATTTTTCAAAGCTTGAAGCTAATATGAAAGCCCTGGTTGAGGATGCTAACTCACTAGGTATGGCTTTAGAATTTAACATGATATCACAGCCTGTTACACCATCACTTTTAACCAGAGAGAATCTCAACTTGAAAGAGGGCGAAGCATTGTTTATCAATAGCATTATGCACTTGCACAAATTTGTGAAAGAGAGTAGAGGTTCTCTCAAGGCAATCCTCCAAGCAATTAAGAAGCTCAGCCCAGCCTTGCTTACTGTGCTGGAACAGGACGCAAGTCACAATGGTCCATTTTTTCTCGGGAGATTTCTTGAATCTCTCCATTACTATTCAGCGATTTTCGATTCCCTCGAGGCTAGTCTTCCCCGAAATAGCCTGCAAAGGATGAAGATAGAGAAGCTTCATTTTGCAGAAGAAATACGCAACATTATAGCTTATGAAGGTTCTGATAGGACTGAAAGGCATGAGAGAGCAGATCAATGGAGGAGGCAGCTAGGACGAGCAGGGTTTCAGGTGATGGATTTGAAGTGCTTGAGCCAAGCTAGGATGATGCTTTCTCTTTATGGATGTGATGGTTACACTTTAGCAAGTGAAAAAGGCTGTCTACTTTTGGGATGGAAAGGAAGGCCTATCATGCTAGCATCGGCATGGCAAGTGCACAATGTTTCTTCCTCCTAAGGCCTGGTTTGATCATATCGGTCACTGGTATGATGAATTTGTTTTGACACAATCATTACTTCATCCAACAAATATCATAAAGTGGATTTTCTTGTAATCACTGCTGAATCCAATGTTCTCTTATACACTCCGAATTACTTGTTCCGAGGATCTTACTACAGAATTCCTCTACTAAGAAAGTTTTACCGTTGTCTATATGCTGCGGCCCTATTCATTCTGCAAATACTTTATTAAACCTCTCTCTTAGAGTCTGCCATTAATGCAAGTTGAAGTAATAGTTTCATAGGTTGTATTCAAACTTTAAATTATAGAATTCATGACGTCTGTTAAAAGGTACTGCAGAAAGCTGCCATGATTTCATTTCTATGGTTGGCTTCAATATCAAACAATCAAGATAATAGAAAACACATAGGAAAGATAATGAACATAGAGGATTCTTTCCTAATTCTATGTCAAATTTAGTAAAACAAATTTTCAATTAATATGAAACAATTACCTACAAAAGAAATAAAATAAACATTAATTGAGAAGTAAAACTGATAAACTAAAATAAAAGAAACGAAAGATTAAAACAATGGATTATCTCCTAACAAGCACTTCGTAAAAAGTATTTTAACTGAATTTCCAACTCAAATCTTTCACTCATCCTGAATCCACAGTTAAAGGCTTGCTTCTACTCTTCTTTAAAATTAAAGGCCTTATAATTTCCTTATATTCTTTTGGGATTTGGTTGCCCCATTCCCCTTTTTTTCCTTAGATAATATAGGAGCCCTCTTAACTTAAATATCAATAACTCCTCATATTTCTTCTTGTCAAAAAGGAGATCTTTTGAGTATTCAATAATTTTTTGCATTTGTGATAAAACAAATATATCTTCTTTTCTATCCATTTCAAGCCTATTCAAGTATGAAATTAGTGTCGTAGTAGATTAAGGTATATGTTGCTCAAGACTGATCCCTGTTGTTGAAGAGATAGATGTCATTTTCTTCCTCTATAAATCTTTCTCTAAATAAAGACCATAACCAGCACCAGATGGAGATGATATAAGCACTAATTGACTTATGTTCATCATTTCTTCACCCACTTCCTCATGCTTTGTTGACTTGGCATTTCCTTCTTTTTAGCATCTTTAGCTCAAATATTTTGTTCCTCTCAAATGGAATAACTAACATTTGATCTATTGGTGTACCTTATTTTTACTAGGAGGTTGTTCTTGACCTCTTTCACTTTCCATCTTAGCCAACTATCTAACTTTCATCCCTAAGTTGTAAATGGATGTATTAGTTAAATGCACTACTTTTTTAAACATCTCCAAATTATCTAATTTTGCATCAATAAAAGATGTATACCTCTTGAACATTTGTTCCATCACATTGCCTTATAAAGATGGTGGTTGATGTTGTAATTAAGACCATTTTTTAGTACCCAAGTGGACATATATTTCTACCTACTCTAGCTCTTTTATCCTTTTAAAAAAATTTAGAAGACTTCTCCACATTAAATTGTAAGCATTTGAGAAAGATTAATTCATGCTAATCCCTGCACAAGTAGCTAAATAATCTTCCTCTTCCTAATAATATAAGGTAGGCTCCATATTCATACATGCATTGGAAGGATGCCTATATATGTCGCAATAATAGCATATCTCCCTATTGGCTATATCATGTTTCAGCAACATTTTCACCTAGTTCAAAAGATTAGCTATTTTTTATGTCAAGTCTGAAAATACTTTATCATGATGCCAATTCTTGAGATATCATATAGGAGAATTAAATAAAATTATATAAAATAAAAAATAAAAAATAAAAAACTATGATTGATGAACTAGTGAATAAATAGTCACAGATAACAACAACAAAAAATTAACCTACTAAATATATATGTAAGTGTATAAAGTCAATTATAGTAAGTAATTAAAACTAAAGTAATTCAATGTATCAATCTTATAATAAATATATTACTATTTATATTAATCAAACAATAACACTAAAGCAAATAAGATTTATAAAAAAAATTAAATTGGTAAACTAATGAGATAAGATAATTAAATGAAGAGAAATCAACAAAACTAATGCTAGGGTTTCATAATTCACTTATATGGAATTATAATTAGTATATAAGATTTGTTATCATATTTGAAATATCAGTTAACCTAATACATCTATGTCTTCTTTCAAGACATATGAATATATTTAGTTAGGTAACTACCACCTCCCGATATGCAATTTAACATAATCAAACCCATTAATCTTATTTATAGTTTTCATTATCATAATAGTCTAAGATGTGTAACTAAAACCTAACATTAAGTTGCAATTAGTGCCAATCTTATTTTGTTTCCTATACCTCTCTACCTTGCCAAAGATGGGAGCTTATCTCCTTAGTATGTTTGGAGCATGTTATACCTTTTTCTATTACCATCTTTACTTTTCTGACATCTTTGAACTAGATTTGGCCTCTCATATCTTCTACAAAGTTATTGTCTATCTTCTTATTTTCTAAATAAGCCTAAAATCGCCTTGATTGGATAACAATGGAGAAAGGTAAACTTAAATTCGAGTTACCCTCTTAAAATCTTCACTAATAAGAAAATGAACTAAACATATGAAAATTTCATATAACCAATGTAGAACATGCTATAAAAATCCAAATAACTAATTTAACTCCTAATAAAATTTAAAATATAATCATGTCAAAATTTTCCAAAATTAACTCATTACTTGTCTTCAAGCAATTAACAACAAATCCTGGCTACTAACCTAAACTTAACTAAAATAAGGAACAATTTTACTTTCTTAATTTTACAATGACTTTTAACATATGTCACAAGCCTTTAAACTCCTAATTATCCCTAGTGGAGGAGTTACAGCCTTTGAAATATTTACTTACTTTCTACCCACAAACATTAATCTATATATATTAGTTATCTTCATAACTAATGACACAAGATACATAACATAAGCATCAATTGAATTATAAAACTTAAACACAAAATATTTCTTCAGTAAATCATTATAAAAATAAGACAAAGAAAACACTATTGTAACTTAAACACAAAATACTTCTTCAGTAAATCATTATAAAAATAAGACAAAGAAAACACTATTGTACCTTCTTTATTAAGCTCAAACACTTCAATTTGATATGTTATCAGATATCACTCATTCATACATGTGTTTGAAATTTTCATGATGCACTCTCATTATCTTCTTATTAAGATGAACTTGTCGTAAGTTTGAAGATCATCTAATCTCTAGTACTTAAATAAATATATACAAGAAAAAAAGAAAAAGTACTTTGAATATGGCTGTAATAAGGTAGCAAAAAGGATAAGTAGGTTAATAAAGAAAATGAATTAGAGAAACAAAGATATGAAAAAAAAAGATATTTACAATTGCTAGAGCACATAAATCAAGAAATTGATAAAAATTCTCCATCAACTCCTCATATCTTGAAATGTTCCTCCTTTTCCTACATTATTTTCAAGTAAAGAACTTATACCTATCGATTTTCAACATTCTTTTAACACATTTTTTACACCTTTTACATAACAATTCTCTATCTTTTTTTAATTGACTCAATTTTTTTTGTTAACATTGCCTTCTTTATATAAATCACCATCTCCCTCGTACTTGTTTCTTTGCATACTATATCTAAAACCCATATCAAATCATAAGCAAAATCTTTACTAATCATGAATTAGAAATAATAACTTGGTTTTCTTATAGGCTCCAGGTTCTTCGAAAATTTTCATATAAAGGCTCAACGAGACTTCCTAATGGGTTAATTTATAAAAGGTAAGCAATTTAGCTCAAACTTAATCATAAGTGCTTTTATCATTTTAAAGATTATATACATCTTAAATATAATCTTAAAAGGATTAATTTAAATTTTAGAAATCCAAAATCGAAGTAGATATCCACATTTGAAATTAAAAATTCTATATGAAGGTCTAAATTCTCACATTATCACTCAAGCCAAATTAAATATTATCACTTAAAATTTTAGTTTCTTAGCATTCATAAAGTTATGATTGCATTGCAACCTACTTAATCATATTAGGCATTTAACATTTAATAACTAATTTTAACTAAGATTTATGCATAAACTTATGCTATAAACCTAAAGTAACTAATGAGATCCTAAACACAACACACACAAAAAATCAAGAAAGTTAAAAAGCTAAACCTAAAATACATTAAGCACATAACTTAAAAATTGTATTAGTTAAAACATAAAACTTAAAAAGGAAAAGAAATTTAGATTTTTAGGAATTCATCCCCCATAATTAAATGTGACATTATCCTCAATGTCAAACAAGTAAAACAAAAAAAAGTATATGTGAAATAAAGGAATAAAAATCTTCCCTAATTCCATATGAAGTTTAGTGACAAAAAGATTGTATTGAATATAGAAAAAAAACCAACTATAAAAAATAAAACAAACATTAGTAGCCAAAACTAATAACCTAAAATAAAACAAACAATAGGCTTAAACAATAGGTTGCTCTCCAACAAGCACTTCTTTGGAAATCCTTTATCTAGACTTCCTATAAAGCCTTTCACTCATTCTAATCTATAATTAAAGGCTTGCTTCATATCTTTTTTAGAATCAAAGCTCTCTAGATCCTTCATATTTCATTAAGATTCAGTTGTCCTATTCCCTGTCTTTTCCTTACAAGATATATAAGCTTTCTTTATTTAACTTAACCACTGATAACTCCTCAAACTTCTTCTTGTTCGATAGCAGATCCTTTGAGCATTTAATATTCTTTACCATCTATGAAAGAGAAATTTTATCTTCCTTTTCATCCATTTTAAACTTTCTTTGGTATGACATTAATGTCATAATGGGTTCAGTTATTTGTTGCTTTAAAATGTTGCTTGTTGAGTAAGAGATTGAAGTTATTTACTTCTTCTTAATCTTCCTCTAAATAAAGACCATGACCAACATTGGATGGGGATGATATTGGTGCTGATTTTATTTTATTCATCATTTCCTCACCCACTCTTTATGTTTGGTTGACATTGGCACTTCCTTCTTTTTGAGCATCTTTAACATCAAATATTTTGCTACTCTTAAATGGAATGTCTAACACTTGATCTATTGGGTGTACCTTATTATTGCTAAGAGGTTGTTCTTGTCCTCTTTGACTTCCTATCATTGCTAATTGGTTAACTTTCATGTCTAGGTTATGAATAGATTCACTAGTTAACTACACTAATTTTTCAAAATTCTCTAAATTATCCAGCTTTGTATCAATGGAAGATATATTGCTTGAGCATCTCTCCCATCCCATTTCCCTGTGAAGATGGTGGTTGATTTTGAAACTGAAACTATTTTTGGAACCCAATTAGTGCCATACATTTGCCTAATTTAGCTCCTTTATCATTTTAAAAGAAATTTGAACGACTTCTCCATCCAAAAATTATGGGGGTGTTTGGTAGATAGTGTTTAAGCTATATTTTAGTTGATTAAAGAGCTATATTTGACTATGTCAAACAGCTAATATACTTGTTTGGTTAGGAGCTCGTTGGGTTGGCTGATTCAACCCAATTAGTTATTTTTTGAAAAGCTCCTCCAAGTAACGTTTCAACCTATCAACTAATAAAAATCTTACTCAAAGACAATTGTGCCCTCAAACTCATTTCTGATCTTAAGCAACTGGTAGCCCTTAGGTTTTTCACTTTAAAAAGAGAAAGTTATGATTCATGTGTAGATCTTCCAGAATCTCCTCAAGCTAACTTCTAAAATCATCGACTTGTCAATTATTATTATTATTATTATTATTATTATTATTATTATTATTATTATTATTATTATTATTATTATTATTATTATTATCATCATCATCCTATATTTTTGACATGTTTTGATTCTTTTGTGAATGAAAATTATATTTGTTGATTATTAAGATCCAATTATCCATTTTATTTATTGTTTATTAATTTGATTTTAGACTTTAATTTGATTTCACGCTTAGCGATAGAGAAATCCTAGGTTTGAATAGATCTACAATAATTAGAAAGAGTTGATTACAATCCTAGAGATAGGACAACATAAATCTTCTAGATTATGTTTAAACCTAATAGAGGGATTCATAATACGGTAATGCAATCCTATAAGTTTTAACCTGAGTAATTCAGTTAGAGACCTTAGAATTAGTTATTAGTAGACTCAAGGTCGTCTACTAACATACCTTAGGAATCTCCACAGTCCAATTAATCAACAACATAATTGTATGAAAAATAATCAATCGATTAAGGGTTTAAAGGGATTTGAAGCTTGGGTACTAATTATCTAATATTGATAATTAATTTAGTGTTGCCAATACTTTGGTTTAAATCATGATGCTTATTTACTTTAATTGTTTAATTTTAGTTTCATTAATTCAACCATAATTAATATGTAGGTTAGATGATAGAATAATAGTAATTATTAGTACTTACCATCCTCGTGAGATCGACCCATACTCGCCAGTGCTAGCTACAGCTACATCATGCACTTGTGGTATTAAATTTTGGCTACTCACTAAATAGCACAATCAAATAACAAATAAGTTAATCTATCTATGTCTTCTCTTGAGGTACATAGGTATATTTAATTGCGTAACTACCACCTCTTAGTGCATTATGTAACCTAATTGGACTCATTAAGCCTAAATATTCTTTTCATTATCATAGTCATCTTATATACTTTTACACTCTAAATTTAAGGAGATTATTGTTGGACCCCGTTTCCGAAGTCCAACTCACATGCAGCATAACCTAATATGTGAGTTTATCTTCTGAAGAGAACACCTTAACCATTATCGTTTTATCTTCTCTTCTCTGATACCACCACTGTCGCATACTTATTATGCGTATTCATCACACATACTTGCCTTCAACAACTCTCCTTCTTAATTCAGCTCCACTCTTCGACTATTCATTTATTCATTTCAACCTGAAGAACCTCAAAGAACAGCGTTGGTGAGTCCCCACTTTACATATACGTGCTTTAAGGTTGTTGGCATAACTTTTGCTATAGACATCTAAATCAGGGTTTCTTTGGCTAGTTTGAAAGAGGATTTCAAGAA
>JAOQMS010000002.1:28625480-28655895 GCA_027563885.1 Erythroxylum longipes | reverse complement strand
ACAGTCAATTTTACTACCGGTAGACCCCTATTCTGTCACTTGATAATTTTCTGGGTCCGGAAACGATTCCGAAAAATTCCCGAAGAATTCCTATAATTCTCTAAAAATGAGAAAACCCCTATAACCCTCTCCAAATCAAATTCTCAATCACACAAGACACATTTTCTATAAAACACAATTATTCGCACTTAAACCGGAAAATGTCATGAATGCCTGTACAAGCATTTACATGTGCAAAATTTCACTATTTATTATTCATGTGCATATATGAATGCATGAATATGCCAATGCAATATTATACACTCCTAACCCGAGCCAAATTACCAAATTACCCTTCCTATAGATGAGGGGATGTTACATATAGGATGAAAAAGATAAGGTGCCAATAGATCACGTTATCTAATTCTTTTTTCCCCTTGAATAAGCAAGTAGACTTTTCATTGATTAGGATCCCATAAGATGTGGTAGAAATGCATTGACTGATATAAAAAATGAACCTAATCAGAAATCTAGAGGTTTTGGGCATATGACTAATGAAGTCCTATTGTATTATGTTGAAATCTATTTTAAATCCACCTTTATGATACAATTTCTGCTCTTATTTTTCTTCCCACAACCCTTGAGGAGCTTTTCAGCCATCAATATGTTATCTTCAATCATCACATCCGAGACAAATGCACTTTGGGATATGTTAACAAGAGAAACTATCACTCTATTTAACTTGGTAGATATCATTTTATAAATGATCTTATAAAGCATATTATAACACCAAATAACTCTGAACTCCTTGATAGTGCTAGGTTTTGTGTTTTAGGAATAAGACACATGAAGATTTGCTTATTTCCTTTAACAACTTACCTTTATCAAAGAATTATAGCACATCTTTTTTAACTAGATCTTTAATAAATGGCCAAGTTTTTTTAAAAGAAAAGTCCATTACAAGCATCTAGTCCTTATGACTTACTAAGATTGAGCTTAAAAACCATCTTTTTCTCTTCCAAAGGAGTAATAGGTTGAGTGACAAAAGTATCATCCTCAAATGATATTTAAGGATGGAAATTAAGCAAGTGATTAGTGATGGTTTAAGTACCATTTTTTGACATGATAACTAGAGCAACAAAGGCCCTTTTCTAATATTAATAAGTTCAATTCATTAAGGAATCTTATTGCTAATAATTCCTCCATTAGAGATGTTCTAATTTATAATATTTTCAATCTTACAAACAAGGATAGGATAGAGATTTGGTAATTTCCCTCTCTCCTCTCATTAACCTTATTGTGAAACTTAGACACTATTTGGGTTGCTTTACCAATAAATCTTGCAAACATTTCTTGAGGAACTCTACTCCTAAGGTGAATTGGTTCAACTTAGATTGGTTTAATCAAGAAATGCTTAGAACTTCCTTTGTTCTTTGGCTAGCTTTTAAATAGAGACTTAATACTATAAATAGAATTAAAAGGAATCACAGTTTCTCCACCAGTTGTGCATTATGTAAATAAGAGCCTGAGAAACTCAATTATCTCTTTTTTCAATACTCCTCTTATGTTACATTTGGAAAGAAACTTTGAAACTATGTAATATTGTTCATACAATTGAGAATTGGTTAAGGGTCTCTTCTTGGCTACTTGAGAGACAAAATAGGACCAAAAGAGACTTATCTTTAAGATTTCTATAGGCAACCTAGTTTATGTTATATATAGAGAGAAAGGAACTTGAGATTGTTTCAAAAAAAAAAAGCCTCACATCAGTTTCAACTACTCTTTGTACTAAAGAATATGATAGAAGAGCAATTGATGGTTCACAATATCTCTACCTAATGTTCAAGGTATCTTGCTATTAACTAGTGAATCCTTTGTTCTCCTTTTGTTTGATATTAAGTAAATCATACTCGTACAATGCTGAGAGGATCTATAAAATGAACGCAATGGACAATGAGAAGCTCTTTTGATTTGTTCTAGATCCTCTATCCTTGATCCATTCAATGAAAGACAATAACTTTCTATTGTATCAACTTATCAAAGAAGCTTGATTTTATCCTTATAACATCATTACACATATGCTGAGTAAGTAAGCTATTTCGAGAGTGATTAAAAAACTCCTTAAAATCTTCTTGATTTCATACTTATTTTTGTTAGTTTTTTTCTTGAGATTATTTAATGTTGTATGGTCTTACAAGTTCTTATACTACCTTAAGCTTTTTAGTTCTAACCTTTTTTTTAATTTGAACTTTAATTTTTTTAAAGGATAATGTTGAAAGTACTTCTATTCCATTATTAAATTGTCCTTTAATAACTATCTTCTATATTTACAAACCATGAAAAACATTACTTTTAAAAATAAGTTTTTCTAAATGAGTAACGCATTGTTTTTTAAATGAATTTCACAAAGAGAAAGAGACTTGTGAAATGAGTGTGTGGGCTGAGCCCAGCCCATAAAACGTAATAGTATCTACCTGAATTAACAAACACGCAGTCCAGGTTACCTCTCACCCTATCGTATAAGATCTAGCAAGTGCTTTTGCAAGCTACCGACGCCGCTGAGCTCTTCTCCTTATCGTCCAACGAGATACGTTATTACCACATAAAACCCTACTTAACGCCAAGGTTCCGTAAAACCCTTAGTTTTTTATTCATTTATCTTCACTTCGAATCATTTATCAGTTTATGCAATTTTTCCCTTAAGATTTATACATGATTTCCAATCTGGATTTTGCTTCATTATAGATGTTTTTTGTGCTATTTTTTTCTATGCTTTCCGTTTTTTTTTTTTAATTTGTCGGGTAGTTTGGATGATGGTGGAATTTTCGCGTTTCTTTTTTGAGGTTTGAAGGGAATTTTGTTCAAAATAGTGCTATTCTGGAGTGCTTGAATCTCAACATCTCCATATAATTACAGATCTTCCATAGGTCTTAAATCTTCCGCTGTTGCCCTCATTTCTTTGTAGTAAGAGACATTAGTCAACTTCATTGGTTTGTCACTGTGTGGATGATGACAGCTTTAGAGAGCTTGATGGCCATTGAGCTCATTGTAGGGTTTTACCCAGTGGGTATGAATCAGTTTCTGATTGTTTACTAGGGCTTCTTGATACTAACATAAGCCGTGTTCTGTTGCGGGATAATGTCCAAGTGTTTGGCTGATTTCTTTTGTAATTTATGTCACTGTTCTTAACCTTACTGCCTAGCCAAAATGTTGTTAAGCATCTGTTCCTGAGCTTTGTATTGGTTTGTGACATTTACCCCCAAGTCATTCGCTTTTTTGTCTGTATGTATAACACATGTACGTTTATGTGTGCGTGTATAGAAAATATGTCACTGTTGCTTTCTTTGGAAGGTGTTCTTTGATGCTTGATTTAAGCTTCGAAACTTTTTGCAATTAGTGCTCATTATTGTGACAATTGTATAATTCTTTCGTTTTCCCTATTGCGTTGAAGAGTTGGTAATTGTTGTTTATCCGCATACCAGAGGAGCTTATTTGCACATAATAAACATGAACATACACACAAGCTATTTCATACAATAATATTCAGTTTACCTTATTAAAAAAAATGTCAAGTTCTTTATCTTTTGAGTTTTAGAAAGCTTACTAGAACTTCCATGTCTAAATGTTTTCCATATGCGTTGGAATGTCATTGCAATCTTCCTGCATGTGGTTTTGTGTTTATCTTGCACATGTTTGAGTTCACGCTGTTGCTTAAGAGTAGCATAAATGTAATCCCAAGTTTGATCAACAGTAGCATACAAGTAATCCCAAATTTGATCAACAGTAGCATACAGGTAAACCCAAGTTTGATGAACAGTAGAATACAGCCATCATGGGTTTGCCCACCCACAAATGAGAAGCAAATGATTGAACCCCTGCACCGAAAATCTAATAAAAATTTTGAAATATATTCCTTCTGTATACCTGGTGCTAGGTTGATAGATTGATGCAAAAACTTTTGTATCCTCAATTGTCTGTACTTAACATTATTCAGAAATTTAGTTGATAAATTTAATCTATAGAAATTAAGTTGGCTTCCTAATAACCTATGCTGATAGTTTGTTCTCTATCTCGTTAGCAGTGCAATTGCTTATTAGTATGAAGTCTTGGCTAAGGCCGATGAAACTGGATCCTAAATGATTGGGGGCTTAGACCACTTTTTTTTTTTAGCTTAAAGATAGGCCTTCTCGAGTGTTTTTAGACGAAGGAAAGGGGAAGGTTCTCTTATCTCTTTAGCCGTGTAATTGCTTCCTGTAGTATGAAGTCTTGACTTGTTGAAATTATTTTCTTTTGCAGATGAATAGAGAAAAGCTCATGAAGATGGCTGGTGCAGTTCGCACTGGTGGAAAAGGTAGCATGAGAAGGTAGGGGAGTTTTTTAGTTTCAAGTACATTTCCATTTGGTGTCATTTTTTAACCTTTAGAATTTGGTGTAATCCCGTCCAAGTGCTTGTTGTGTTGGTTGATAGCCTATCTTTATATGTGTCTTGTTTAAATTTGCCGACATGAGTGGCTAAATATTTTTTAATAAAATGTACTTTCGTCTTCTGTTGTTGTTTTTGAATTGTTTTTTAAAAATTCATTTTTTTCCAGTAACTATTTAATCTTTGTCTGGTTTGTTTCTGCTTGCTGTTTGCATTGTTTTGCACATAGAAAATTTCAGTACCACTTGATTACAATTCTTCCTTCAACTTTTCTTCCCAATTTCAGGAAGAAGAAGGCTGTCCATAAGACCACAACCACAGATGATAAAAGGCTACAGAGCACCCTGAAAAGAATAGGTGTAAATGCCATACCAGCTATTGAGGAAGTCAACATATTCAAAGATGACATTGTTATCCAATTTTTAAACCCTAAAGGTAGGGCCTAATATGTTTGGTATAGTTGGTTACTTAAAGATGGACAATGTGTGTACCATCCATGACACTGTTGATCAATGAATTGAGTATGTTTGTTTGTGTTTCAGTTCAAGCATCAATTGCTGCCAACACATGGGTGGTCAGTGGTTCTCCTCAAACCAAGAGTGCGTGACTATTACTTTATGATTTCTTTAAATTTACAACTACTTACTGAATGATTTTGTATACTAGCTAGTGAAATTGGTGGCTACATGTATATTTGCTAGCTTAGATTGCGTTAGATCTGTATGTGACCTTGTTTTGTTTTCCTTTTTTAATAAACAGAATTGCAGGACATTCTCCCTCAAGTTCTTGGACACTTGGGTATGCACTCTCTAGATAATCACTCAAAATATTGAATGGACTTTACAACTGATGCAGGACTTCATGATATCCTTGTAAGTTTTTGAGATTCTGTATCATTCTTTTGTTCTTTGATTTGCAGGTCCTGATAACTTGGACAACTTGAAGAAGCTAGCAGAGCAAATCCAGAAGCGAGCCCCTGGTGCTGGTGCAGCAGCAACTACTGCACCAGAGGATGATGATGAGGTTCCTGAGCTTGTGGCTGGAGAAACCTTCGAAGCAGCTGCCGAGGAAGGACATGTTAATGCTTCTGCTTAGGAGAATTTTTGTGGTAGTTATACTTCGATGTTCGAGAAATCTTGTTGGGCTTCTAATTATACCTTAAATCAGGTGTTCTTAGAGATGTACTCTTTATGGTTATTAGTTTGATACCCTGTTCCATTATTTTCTCGAAATTCCCAAATGCTTGTCTTGCCTTATCTGCCTTACTGGTGCGGCCTGGATATCTTTTAGCTTACTTTTCAACGAACCGTGACTGTCATCAATGGGTCCGCCAACATGCTGAGTTAGGAAGCACTTGCTTTTCCATTTTTATTTGTGCCTTTGATATTTGTGTCCTCTGTAAAACAATTTTCTTTTTGTTTCTTCTTGTATGGCATTAAAAAGGGGAAGTAATGGCAGGAGTTATAACAAGAACGGGTTGAAGGGACTCGAACATGATGTTAAAAGGGATGATCAAATGGAAGGGAGTTTCACTATTGTAAGCGACCTAACGTATTTTCATTTATTAAATGCTCATTCATTATCATGTTGTATGCAAAAGCCTTGCCTTTTCTCAAGTGAGGCGATATTATATCGATAACCAGTGATGTTTGGTTTGTTTGTTAATACTATTAATTAGGGCTAAGCACAACTGTTTAAAGCGTCCTAATTAATTTGTTAAACAATTTTAACTGTTAATAATGTCTTATTTATATGGTAAATTATATTTTAAGTTTGAAGATTTACATCCTTTTACAATGTTAAACAGATTGTATTAATAATTTTTTAAATAAATATAATTCAACTAATTATTTCATTGTTAATATTGTAATATTTCGGGTCATGTTGAACGTGAACGTTTAACAATGAAATATACTAGACAAATTGACAATTATTAAATTAAATACTGCTTATACTCCAAAACTAAATCTAACTAATTAAAATCAACTTCAAACTAAAAATTTATAAATGCTTAAGGTTATATTTAATTAATTTGGTTCAATTTTAACAATTAGAATTATATTAAGTCTAATTTAATTTTAATATAAAAGGATGTGTTCAACCTCAAATGAAGAGAGCAGACTTTTGGAGACGATTCCAATCGTGAAGAACATCCAGAAGGGACGATATTGATCCAAGGATATGGAAAACATGAAGAAACGATCGAAAGATCCAACAGAATACAAGATCAAATATCTATTTTGTAAGAACATTCGGTAGAAGAGAAAGAAAGATTTAGAATCGTGAACTCTTTGTTTTCCATTCGTTTTTTTTCATTTTCTGTTTGATTTTGTTTTCTATTATGTATAGCTAAACTTCTTTAGTTTCTAGGTTAGGTGAACCTTAGTTTGTGCTACAATATGTTTTAATTCTTTTATTTAACACAATTGTTTTGATTAATCTATTGGGACTTGATTATGTATTTAATATATGTTCTAATAGACCCGGAAATATTAGATCATAATCTGATTTCATACATAGAAATTGAGAAATCCTAGGTTTGAATAAATTTACCGTAATGGAAATAAGTTGAATGCAACCCTAGAGATAGGATGATATAAACCTTTCAAATTAGGGTTAATTTACAAATCGACAAAGCAATCATATAAATTTTAACCTGAATAATTCTGTTGAAAACCTTAAGATTAGTTGTTAGTAGACTCAAGGTTAGCTATTAACATACCATAGGAATCTCCACAATCCAACAAATGAATAAAATAATTGTATAATAAAAGATCAATTAATTAAGAATTTTTAGGGAAATTCGAAACCTAGATACTAATTTTCGATATCAATAGTTTTGTAAGTGATTCCTTGTTTCTGTGTTCAATGTTGCTACCTATTTTATTTTAATTGTTTAAGATTTATTTTATTTATTAAAATCCAAAATCAATTCGTAGATAATAGGAAAAAGATAAGAACGAGTAATCATTGTCTTCATGGGATCATCCTGTACTTTCCAATATTAGTTATAACTATGTCGTGCACTTGTAGTTATTACAAAATTGACCAACTTAAAAAAAGGTCAACCACCATGCTAAAAAGATTTAGGAACAATTTTTAATATTTCTTAAATTATTGGTGTTATCTGTATTAATAGGGCATTAGTAGATTTAGGAGCAAGTATTAATGTAACATTTTATTCTATATTAATCAAAAGTTAATTGAACTCTAATAGGTAATTGAGATGTCTTTCTAATTACTTGATAAAACATCCTAGGGATCTTAAGGGTAGTCATTGATAAAATTTTATTCTAGATATAGAAATGAAAGAGAAAAAAATCCGTAATTCATGTAGGCCTTCTTTGATATAGTAGGCGTGATAATAAATGTTAAAGAAGGTGAATAATAATTATGGTAGAGATAAAAAACTTTTATTTTTGATAATGGAACTTCATTTATGCTTAACAATGACTTGGAACAAGTTAATTATTCTAATATTTTATAATAAGTTGTGTAACACCCCCTATATGAAACCTACAACCATCCACACAGATAGCAACCAAATTCTTATACATGCATTCAAAGTATATGATTATATTCAATGCTATACATATACACATTACAAAATTTTATATCATTTAATATTATCATTTAAAAGTAGTATTACATCTTTACATTAACAAGATAATCCAAAAAGAAAACATAAAATTTCCTTTATTACATATACAACCATTCTTTGACCAAAAAACACATCCATATGTACTTTTACTCCTAGCTGTTGGCTTTAGTCTCTGCAGATATTCCTTGTACCTCACTCATATGACCTGGACTTACATGAATTATCACTAGTGCTAAGCTTGAAAGCTTAGTGGGGAAAACACTTAGTTTGGATGACCACTCACAGGAATCATCCGCCAAGCACATACATTCCTAAACATCGCATAAATATAAATAATGATGGCATACTTAATCAAATAAATAATGCAAACATGCTTTAATATTTTTTTTCATATACCATAAATTCACCTTTAAATCTCAAACATTGATATTCAACACTCAATGATACAAATTATCAATAAAAATGCTCATTAATATACTGATTATTTATATTGTCGTACTGTATTTCTTATCTATATCTCTTTACTTGATTTTCTATGTTAGGCCTGCACATTTTCTGTGGGTGTGGATAACGGGTGCTATGAATATCCGAAGATATCAAACTATGGATACCCGAAGGTATCAAACTGTGGATACCCAAAGGTATCGAACTATGAAAACTAGTGGTGTCAAACTGTAGCAGTTGCACTATAATCCTATAGGCATGCCTATCTATCCACAACCAAGACAATAGAGTAGGCACTATAACATTTCCTTTAACCATTTGCAAATTTCACAATTCATATATCAACAAATCATATGAAATATATTTCAATTCATAAAATCTATATATGTTTTCATACATGCAAGTCATAACTTACCACCATTAGGAAGGTGTTAAAATTACACTTTTATAATCATACTATACATATATGAGCAATAAATATGCACCAATCATTCATGTACAAGTAAGTTTTCTTTGGAATGCATTAAGCTTAATCTTAAATTCCAATATTAAATCACCCAATTCACACATGGTAAGTCTTATTTCATTTATTTGTAGGTGTTTGAAAGGTTTCATACACATTCAAAAGGATTCGGACAAGATTCGATAAAATCGGAAACAAAAACAATGTCACGGTCATGACAGACACTTTCTCCATTCATAACACTACTTGTTCCTTAATATGCATAAAGAAAAAGTTAGAACTGGGTTTCAAGGTCTTCTAAACATGTTTTCCTCTGTGCCTATAGTTTATATAGAACCAACAATCAGATTATTTGGACTTCTAAATCATAAAATATAAGCAAAATATCACGAGCTGGTCCAAAACAGGGGCAGCATTTGGTCACCTTTTTCAATCTCAATTTCCAAGGTCATAGAGACAAAATTAAGTCAGAGTCCCTTCTAGAAATATTTATCTCTATGTCTTCGATTTTATATGCAACTAAAATCACACAATTTTGAGGTCCTTAGGCTGAGTTATGACTTAAAAAATATGACTGACTCAAACAAACCCTAGACAAAATTCCACTACACAATACTCTCTTGTCATATTCAACCAATTATATCCAAGATAACACCAAAATAACACCAAAGTAATATCCCAGCAGCAATTTCATATCAAAATGAATCTTTATATCCATTCAATCACACACAAATACAGAAATCAACTAAGTGAAGTCCCAAACTTGAAAATTGACAAAGTAGGTCTTCTATTGCCTTTCCTTCCCTTCCTCTTTGGCTTTGCTTGACTCACCAACTAAAAACACCAAAAATATACCTCTCAATTACACTTCCATCCTTATAATTTCATTCCTTCATAAGCAAAGTAAGAAGAGATAAAGGTGAAGAGAAAATCCCTAACTTTTACCTTGATTTCCACCTAAGATTGGCTTGATTTCTTACATGAAAAATGATGGGATGAAGAAGGTGAAATGGAGAGGAGAAAAATCTGAACTTAGAACCCACAAAATGTTGTGCATCTCCCCTATCCATATCCCGATTCTAGAACTTTCTAGACTCACACATATGTTTAATTCCTATTGGACACACATGTTTTATTATTATTGGTCACATATGCCTTAATCTAGTTGGTCCATGTGTTAACTTTAGAAAAATTGCATATTGGTCCTTCTTCTTCCCTTACTTTTCATATTAGACTACAATATTATCAATTAGTTTTATTCCCCTATGTCTTAGTTTTCTAATCTTATAAATTTTATGCAATTTGGTTAATTATTCCGGGAGTTATACCCAAAACACTACAAGCTATTCGAAAATAGAGACAAGAGCCATAACTCAACTTCAAGATAGAATTAAAAAACCTTAAAGGCACAATAAAACTTCCGTTCCTTCATGTAAGTTTTATATCTATATCTATAGATTAATTTTCAATTAGAATTATCCAATTTGGAGGTATACAGACCAAGATATGGCAAAATTACAGAGGTATGTTCATGCCGAAACGAACAAATTACCCATTAACCCATGCCTTTTACAATAAGTACCATAATGTCTCTTACTAAGATGCACTTAATTCATTATGTTCACTTCTTAATACATCCTATACATGCTATAATACTTCCAGGGTATATGTTGGGGTGTTACAAGTTGTTATAAAAGGAGTGAAGGTGACAAGGAAAATAAAAAAGAAAGCAAGAGTGGGGAAGAAGATCAAGGTGAGAGATGATGACCCTTTCAATAACACTTTCCACGATTATCATAAAGAATGTAGCAACCCTATTTATAAGAAAATTAATCAAGTTTAAGAGAAGAGTTTAGCTAAAGAGTTTTAAATAAGAGCTTATTATGAGTAAACCTAAACAAAAGTTTCAAAAACTTTTCAATTTTATTTGGATTTTTGGAAATGTTGACTAGTAATTTTGATATGTGTTTTCATAATTATTTGGAGTTTGTTTTTAGTTAATAGTTTTAGTTATTTTGTTAGATGTTTTGAGTTTTATATTTATGTCTTGCATACTTTTGTTTTGAAGAAAAGGATGCAAAAAAAGATACATATAAGCCTAAATAGAAGATAAAAAATATATAATCAAAACTTGAAAATCTTATAGAACAGGCCAATTGGAATCTTAAAAATTAGGTACACATTGATTTTAATTATTAACCATGGTGGTAGAATAAACTGATTTACATCCTCGGACATAATTGTGTCTCAATTGTGTCTTAACTTGACTTTTCCATATTATCTCATGGCATAGGGCATGCCTGTGTCCTAAACCATGTCTTAATAAAACTCTTTCCAATAGGATACACAACTTGGAACTACACTTATGTCCTAGGTTATGTCTTAAGCAATTGGGATCTAAAGAGATCCACGTTTTACACCGTAGTTATGTTGCATAAGCTCTGTATAGTCCCCTGTAATGACTTTTATACTAATCTCATTCCATACTTTTCCTAACATCTTTAGGGAGGCCTCCATTGGTAGGAAATCTTAGTAGTATCTTTAATAATAAGGTCATTCTGTCTATGCTTTAAAAGAGGAATATATTCATTAAGTCCATTTTTAGAATCTATGAGGATGCACAATCTTGTACACAGTATTCTAGATCTTATTGTAGTAGCTTCATCCACACAAAGTGGCAACCCCAATTACTCAAAGGGGATATCACAAAAGTTAACCTAGATGGGGATCTTTGAATATAGATTACTGTCGAAGAAAATTCTAAGCGTCTAAAAATAGATGTATGTTGGTAAAATGCCAATAACCATCCTGCAGGAATTCTTGAGAAGCAGCATTACTTGAGAATTTGAACAATATTAAGTCCTCTTAGTATTGGAGAACTTCTAATAGTCCTTTAGCTTTCCATTGCCTTAGAGCCCAAGATTTGATTGGAGGGAAGGCATGTCCCTTATAAAGGAAAAAAAAACTTAGACCAACATTTTGCATCTTTTCTTAGAATTTCGAGTATGGGATACTAGGGGTGAGTCAGAAGGCTCAGGTGGGCAGTAGTGAAGTTTAGTTTTAGTGGAATCACCAGCAATGTACTTCTAATTTAGCTTTGAATAGGTAAGAGCTTGTTGACTAGAACTTGGGTTGAGAGGGTTGACAGGAGTTAGATTATTCTAGGGTGTTAAGCTTCCATTACCGTTTATGGGTAAAGAAGGGAATCGAGCTTCAGTTATAAGACAAATAGGAGGAGATGTAGTAGACATTGCTTAAAGTAAGAAAGCTAGAGGATAAGGTAAGAAAGTTAGAATATATGGCCATTTCATATTCATTTGAAATTTAATAAGGCAAAAGAGTTAGGCAATACTCGCTTATCAAGTTCACTAAAAAGTATATCAATTCTAGAATAAACTAGGCTTAAACCATTGGCAATTAGAAATGAAAATTTCATAACAAGAAAAAATAAGATTCTAAAACTGAACCATCCATACATATCACACCATTTTATGCAGGGGGGATTAAACAAAATAAGAGAAAAAAAAATAAAGGGCATAGATGGAGAGGAGTATGCCTTTAAAAGTTGTAGCAATGTAATCATCAGGGTTGGGTGACTCCCTTTTCAAGAGATTGGTGAATTCATCAACTCCATCAACATCGTTGAATCTATTAACATCTTTGGTTTAAAATGTCATTAAAGTCTAGATCTAATAATGATAAGTCTATAAACTTCTTTTATGCAACCTTATTACGTGCATTGGGCTCTTTTAAGGTTGTGATAATAATATTATTGTAGCTCCAATTGTCAAAAGACTTAGACTTATATTAGAGGAGGATGATTTGAAACTTAAAGTCCTATAAGTTACTCTTTAGGAATGCAACTCACCTGTTAAGACTACAACTTTAACCTTTACGACTTTATTCTCCTTTTCAAATTTATTGAAGTTCATGAAGGACGTTTTTAGTAAACCCCTTTTCCTTGATGAAGAAATTGAGGTCATTATATGTTTCAAGGATGCAACCTTAACCTCCACCTTCGTCTTTATAACTCTAAAAAGATCTCGATACACATTCTTTTAGACCATAATTATGGAAGATACATAAATAAATGAGAAAGAATTTATGTAAAGTCTAAATAGAAGTTAAAAAATCCTTAAAATTTTACATAAATTCACCTTAGTAAGAAGTCTCTTGTAGGATACATGAATGAAGTTAATATTCATGTCCTCTAAGTTCTCCACAACCTTAAGGTTACCTTCTCATAGACAATCTTAGATCTACCATCATTCTTACAAAAGACATTGTCAATCTTCTTCAAGTTAAAGATCAAAAAGTAGTGATCATCTTCTTTACTAAGCATGGAGGCATAGGGATAGAAGCTAAAATGTTTAAGTTAAGGTGGAAGGAATATAGATGATTATCTCTTAGGGTGGAAGAGGGTTTATATGTATGAAAATGCATATAATTGTTAATTATTTTTTAATTTTGATGTTAAATTACCTTGTTTTACTTATTTTTATTTCTTTTGAATTAATTATGAAGATTTGGCCTTGTAATGATGTTATTCAATAATTTTAGGGCATTTTAAAAAAAACTAGAAATGAAACTATAATTCTTTGTAATCATAACATGGCCTATCCTATTGGGCCAACTCGTGCCCTAAATGGATTAATTATAACAAATGACATAATCATGTTAAATACTATATACTAATTTTAAAAAATATAGAAAGATAAACAATTGATTGATACAACAGTGTTAAAGACGACATCCATTATATATGTAAAGGATAACAATTATATCTATGGTCTAAGTTGTGATTATGCCCTAGATCTTTTCTTAGATTGTAAAAAATTTATGTAAGTGTAGAAGCCTTAGTTTTAAGTAGAGTTTAGCCAACTTTTGGAAAAAAACATACACTTAAGGCATCCTCTCTCCAAAAGATAGGGTTAGTTTTTAGGAGGCTTTTAAAACCCTCAAGAATTCAATTCCAAGTTTTTTTAATTAAAGGATTTAGATCTAGATGTCATCTCAATAGATTAAGTTGTTGGCAAAACCTATGATTTGATTTAGTTTTAGTTCAATCAAGACTTTTTAATTTTTATCTTTTGATTTTTTTAAAAATTTGAATATGATTAATAGCTAAATACTTTCTATGTTTAGGTAAGAAAAACACTAGTGGTTACTTTTGTATCTATTAATGCAAATTTATTTATGATATAGGATAGATTTTTATAAGTTACTTTTGACTGATCTTAATGTTGATTATTCATGTTAGCATCCAAATTTAAGTTAAATTTACTTCTTGATGACTTAGAGAGACGAGGTTTTCAATAATAGGGGTTGGATCGGGTGCTCAAGAGTGACCCACATGAGTGTTTTAGTGTTAAGATAAAACGTTTCATACGATATCATAAATTTTAATGTATTTTAAGGGATGTTAGATTGATAAGGATACAAGTTAATATACCGGATAATAAATGGTTATAAATTCTGAGAGTATAGTTTTAGTGTCTAAAAGATCTTACAAGCTTAGAGAATATATGATTTGTAGTTTAATTGAATCTTGAAGTCAAAAGTACTACTAGGAAAATTACAATTCTAAAATTAGCTATTGACTAAATTCTCTCTTGATAAATTATCTTATCAATGATATTCTTAACTACTATCTAGTTTTTAGTTTTAGTTTTATGTTATATTTTATTACTAAAAACCATAAAATCTTCTTTTTATTAACTATCCATAGGTTAGGTAATAGTGTTAGTTTTCTAATCCATAAAACTTGTTTTGGGATTTTACTCTTTACTTACCATTTCATTTCTTACCAACAATAAGTACAATTGCCTAATTAGTGAGTAATAATTTTTTATAAAGAAAACTTTTGTACTGGCATTCACATATACACAGAACATACCACCACCAAGGTTAGGTTGGATTAATTAGTTTTTAGAATAAGAACTTCAAGGTTGCATTGTTTCTATCCGACTAGGAAAACATCTCATATAGTCTTTGTCCAAATGAACTTAAAAGCCTATAGGCTTATCTCAATTTATAAGAGAAAATTTTCCTTCTAGTCATGTCATGCTTTAGGGCTCACTAGGAATTAACTCCCTCTCCATTGCTCAAATTTTATCATTTGCTATGGTTTCCAAAAAGTTTGCATTGGTGCATAAAATTGAATGGCTTAGAACTACGAGATATGATGAGCCTAAGGTGTATATAAATTTCATTATGTTTTTTTGCTATTTTTCTATATAAATTATCTTAATTTAATTTTTAAACATTTTTTAGGTAATTATTAAAGATGTTGCCTTATGGATTAACTTTTAAAAGAATTGAAGATTTTTTCAAATAAAAACAAGAAGAAATCAAAATTTTGTAAAAAACGCAATCTCATACATGTACTCGTGCTAGCCCGTATTTTTTTAGAAATCTTAGAGTTAAAATCACATGTATGAAATGAGTGGATGGAACCTATATCACATGAAGTTAAGGAAATAGTGTAAACACAATTAATGACACATGCATGTCTTTGTCTCTTTAAAGACTCTAAAATTGTGATTAAAAAGTAAAGGAAAACACATCTAGCAATATAGGCATGTTTGTTCCATATATCCTTATGTGGAAGAAAATTATGAATAATAAGACTTAAGAGATGTGTCTTTGAGATAGTTTTTATAAGGCATTGGCCTCTCAAAAGGTAATATAGGTGTGCCCTTGTAATTCTCTAGGATGGAAATATTGATTAACATTAACTAGAACATGACTATGTCCCAATCGTTGTATTTCACAATGATTGATTATAAATACACATAAAAGACCTAGTTGAAAGATAAACTGACATTATTTTGAATTTTAAAATTAAGGTTAGTCAATAAGAGGAGGATAAAATCCTAGAGTTAAGAGGTCATTTTTTAGAAAATAAACTCAAATTTAATTTTCATTTCAACGAATCATTATGAAAAATCAAGATCATCTAAATTCTTCATTTATTTTTGATTTTTTTGTTATGATGCATATATTTATTGGACTGAAAAATATAATTATAGCCCAATTAATTCATGTTTCTATAGATTGATTCTATTGTATTTATGAGTTAAAGTTTTCTATATGCAAAATATCTTCGATTTTTTTAAATTTTGATCTAATTGAAGATGTCGACTAGTTCTCAATTCACGTGTGTATGTTTCAAATGAACTTTTATATGAATGGCATGTAGCTTAAATGTTAGGTATTGTATGGTGTATTAGATATAGTCCTACATGAATCCTCTAATATTATAGTTAAAACTTTTAGTAAATCTCACAAATTTTTATGGGATTTAATCAGATAATTAGTTCCATAATCAAGTTAAGAATAAATTGTCATAATTTGAGTAAGAGCAATTCATTGTATTAGTAAAATTCATTTGCCTATATTATAAAATATTTTTAATAGAATGAATCATGAATGCATACATGATACTTGGAGGACTGTTATCAAAATTTTTATTAAATATTTCCTTTCATCTCTTGATTAAATGCTTTTATTTATTTCTAGGATTTGGTATATCTTTTTTATCTACTTGTTAGTTTTTGATCCACCATTACTATATTTATTTGATCCATCATCACTATATTTATTTAGGTAGTGGTTCGAAAGTTCACCAATTTTAAAGTGATTTTTTTTTATTGACACTTTACTCATTATAATATATTATCAAATAATAGGTGTACTTATCTTAAATTGTCAATAATTTTTAATGGTGCAAAAAAACTATAAAAAACACTCCCCAAACTTCGTGATTGTTGGGGAAGCAATTGTCCACTACAACCTTTTCTTTAATAAATACAATTCAAATAAATGTGACGTTGACTAGAAATTAGAAATGTCAAATTTGACCCAATTTAGCCCGATTTTAATATGAGTTGACTATACCACACGCTAATTGCTTACCATTTCGACTCGACCTGTGATTTGATTGTAATGTCGTTTTTTAATTTTTTAAAAAAATATAAAGTAGGCTGGGCCTATGGCTCGACTTTCACGTCAAAAATGATGTCGTTTTTAATTTAAAATATATATATAAAGTGAGTTAGTTTATGATCAAGTCAGGTCACGAGTCGGCCAACCCTTGAGTCAGGCCTGCTCAGGCTAGAAGCAGCCTAGGCTCAGCTCGACCTTATGATATCTCTAACTAGAAATCTTATGTTTGATATTATTCTAGCCGGATAAAATCTTGTGTTGAGGGAGAGGTAAATATTAACATTATTATCTGATATATGAGCGTTTTTAAAAAAAGTATAAGGTAAGAAGAAATTAGTCCCTTAAATAGAGTGAAAAATAAGTTCAAAGGTAAGAAGAAATTAGTCCCTTAAATAGAGTGAAAAATAAGTTCAATAAATTGATAAACTTGTCAATATTAAATTGACATTTAAAATATTTAAATTAATGACTGATGAGGGTAATTTAATTTCGATAGAAGAAAAATGAACATATAATTTATAATTATAAAAGAAAAAAGAAAAACAAATTAAATCCCACAACGTCAAGAATGAACAAACAGATATTAGATGTCAAGTTATCAGCATATACACCTACTGGTCAAAAACATAGGGAAGAATGAGGAGTTTGATGAATTGTGGTTGGCTTGGCCAGAAACCTAAGTACCCTTTTACATGGACAAATTCACAACAACTGGATGTTGATTTTACGACTGATTGATTCATAAACCATCTAATGAAAGTATCGATCGACTTCGTCGGAACAACGGCTTTGAACAATGCTTTCGATATTAAACACAACCAACCCACAATTGATTTTACTCGTCAAATTGAAAGAACCCAAATTGATAGATACATACATGTCAATGGAAGCGCCGGCGTCGGTCTACCTGGTGAAGCCACGATTGATATTAGAGAGAATTCGAGAGAGCGCAAAGTGAAAGCGAGGATATGCTCTGAGAGCGTAGAGGGCGGTTTGGTGCAGGAAGTTTTGTATTGCGTCCAGAAACAAGTTTAGAGATCTAATGGGCGGTAAGTAGAGAGTCAATGGGACCGCCGCGAACGCCACCGCGAAGAAGAGTTGTAGCATTTGGTTAATTGATACGATGAGATGGAAGGATGGATGGAGAGAGAAATGGGCTTGTTATCGGTTGTTTCTTATTGGCCGTATGAAAAGAAAATATCCATTCGTTTCTTGATCCTTACCTAAAAATACTTATTTCTTGAAAATTAAAGGTTTGAAGTAGAGAGTCAATGCTTGGTAGTAATAATCTTCCATTGAAAAGGATCCAAATCCAAATCTTGTTGCAGCTTTCTTTCCGCTAGACCTTGTATTGTATTGCCCACTTTTATCAACTTCGGATTCTTTTCAGCATCTTTTTTTTCCCTTATTTTTGTAAAATTCCTGTAAGTAAGACAACGGCATGTCGTTTTTGACAGTAAATAAAAAAATAGAAAGCGACTTTGTTGTCATGGAATGAATGGTATAAGTAAAGGTTCAGACAACGTGATTAAAAAAATAGAAAGCGACTTTGTTGTCATGGAATGAATGGTATAAGTAAAGGTTCAGACAACGTGATTTGACCAAGAAAACTTAACCAAAGAATCCTCCGAACAAGTGAAAAGACAGTTGCTAGGATACAACGTGCAACAGACAATTTTAAGGGATTTCACTTCACACCCACGTCATAAAACACGACTAAACATAAAGAAAAATAATTTTAAATAAAGAGACCCACGATTACGATAATAATGAGAAGAATCTTAATCATCGTCTTCTTGTCATGATTGCAAATTTGAAACGGAAGCTCCTTCACTCATGCTCTCACTAGTGGCACTGATTCTTCGTTATCTTTTGCCGAGGTTCATTTCCTTTAAGTTTAATATTTTAAAAATTTTATTAAGCTCTTACTTATCAATAATGGTAATATCATAGTCTAGGCCTTAAGGCATCCTAAATGGAGGAGATTTGGGTCTGAGATGATCCACCTATGCCTAGGCTCAAGTTTATAAGGCTATTTGGAATGTCAAAGTTTGCATTTGAGATTATCCAAGAATAAATTTTCCTGAGCAAAGTTCAATAGATGTAGAGATAATTATCGGTATATATTTAGGAAAATTCCTAAGGCCTTTAAGAACATTTTCCTTTTATTTTGGCCATTGAACAGAAGTATGCTACAATTATGACTAATTTTTAGAATAGATGGATCCATATTGTGGCCTACTGTAAGATCAGTGAAGGACAAAGAAGGATTGAGTGGTTTGCTTTTTTAATCGAGTCTCTCATAACATGAGATCCTTAATAATTTGTGAGAGTTAAGTCCTTTATATCATCAGTGATTGGTACCACTTAAGGAAAGTCCATAAGAGGGAGCCTTTATTTTCTCTATCACACAAATGTTGATAGATCCATAAGGAAGGAAGATAGATAACACATGCATATAGAGAAGAGAGTTCCTATAAGTACAACATTGCATTCTCCAAGAGTGAGCCAATAATGAAAAACATAGTAAGATATGGGAAAAGCTATTTCATCAATGGTAGGAGATGTTCTTCTAATGGGAGGAAAAAACTTCCTTGTCTTTGCAATGCTAGGTAGGTTAACAATTGAAAGGATGAGAAGAATAGTTCTAGAAGGAGTGATAAGACTGATATACTTTTGAGGACGAGAGAGGAAATCAACTAAGATGTTCTGATAGCCTTTGATGTGTTTGACTGTGAGTTTATAGCAAGAGAACTAATCTTTCTAGCAAAGCAATTGACTCTCTAGAGAAGTTTTTTATTCAGATCCACCATTTTTAGGAAGGACATATTATCCATTCCTATTGTAAAGAGATAAGGTCTGAGGTGGAAATTAAACTTTTCAATACTTCTTTTTTTCTGCTAGAATCGCTTTGTAGAATGTGTGAAATTGCTTTTCTGAGGGTTGAAATTGTTCGCTAGCATGTCCATATTAAAACTTCTTTCATTCTATTTCCTCTAATAATATTGCTCCCTAGAAATCTTCACTAGCATCAATTTGTAAGATTCATTTTCCTTTGTCAAGAATCTTTAATGGAGGTGGATGATAACTGATCTTCTTTAGTTGCTTTACTATTTTTGTCTTATCAGGGTCCCAAGGTGGCAAATTTTTCTTTAGTAGCTTTGATAGTTAGTGACATATTCTAACACTTAAGGGATGAATTCCCTGTTATAATTGACAATTCCCAAAAATTGTTAAATCTACTTAACAATAAGGTTTGTTATTGGGAAGTTTAGTATTTCACTAACTATATATGGGCTGAGCTAGTAGAAACCATCTTGAAACTTCATTCCCAGAAATTCTATATATGTTGATCCAATTTGGCTTTTGTGGGCTGAGAGCATGATCTCATATTTCTTTGTAAGATCTAAAAATTGTTTTAATAGGGCTTGATGCTCTTGCTGAGTCTGAAAATAAAGTAGGATATTATTAATATAAATCAAAGCACTCAATAGGAAGCCATCATAGATCCTTATCATGGCTCTTTGAAAAAATGTTGGGGTGACTTTTAGCCTAAATGGCATGACTATCTACTGGTACTAGGCATTAGGAATGCAAAATGTTGTCATATGTTGATCATTTCAGTCAATACCCAATTGCCAAAATTCAGCTTTTAAATCAAACTTTGAGAATATTTTTGTCTCTTTCTGAGATAACACCTACATAGTTATCTTGGGCAGAGGAAACTTGTAATCTTGAAGAAAAGTATTCAGAGGCTTGTAATCAATAACTAACTTTTTTTTCCTACGTTCTTTTATGCTCTTTTTTGAACATAAAAGACTTGACATGTAAAATATGATTTCCTTGATTTGATCAGTCCTTGTTTCAAAGTTATAATACACGCCTCTTATAACTAAATTCCCATAACTTTTTCTTGCAACTAAGAACTAAATGTCTTGTATCCTCTTCTACTTCAATCAGGGATGGCTTGCTAAAAAATCAACTAAACCTAACCTTTTACTGATTTTTTAATGGTAATATACCAAATGAAAGATTATAAGAGTTATGAACCATTTCCTAATATTCCTTCAAATGACTACCTTATTTAACATGTATTTAATTAAGTTAAGTTTATGAGACCATTTAAATTTTATTTTACAAAAAATAATGCCTCAATTTTTAACAAGTAAAGTATAACATCAAATATAACTTAACGATGGGAACATACTTCTTTTTCATTATTGTGAGAATTATGCTCAAGGAATAGATAGCTTGTTTATGGCCTACCTCATTACTCTGAGCCAACAAACACCCAATAGATTCATTTGTAGTAGAAATATATAATTTTAATGAAATTTGTTTCCAATAATGTATCAATACTAGCGGTTTGGTAAGATATTCTTTGGTACTATCAAATTGTCTGATGTCTTTCGTCCCATTATAATTCCTCAAAATTATTCAACTTCAAAAGATCTAAAAATTCTTTTATTTTTCCTTATTGTTATCTTTGACTATTAATCCATCGTTGTACGTGTGAGTGAGTAGATTAACATTTTGGCTTATTTGGCATTTGTCATTTGTATACGTTTCTTCCATTGTAATCTATTTGTTTGTTTGTATTGTTTAAAAATATGTGTGAAGTTTGATACTTGCGAATCTATAGGATCAATATCCACAGATATGGATAAGAGTTCGATAAATCAACCAAGATATAGCGAGTCTTATATTCAAGGGATTTATGATTTCATGGAATTTGCAAAACGAGGTGCATAAAATGGAAGAATTAGATGTCCTTGTAATGTTTTTCAACTAGATAGGAAGAAGTTATTATCACTAGAGGAGGTAGAAAGTCATAGTTTGTTTAAAGGATTTTACAAGGACTATAAAGATTTGATATTCCATGGGCCAAACACTCTTACTAAAAATGTTGCTGAACAAATGGGTCAGACGATTATAATACCTGACCGCCTTAGATTGATAGGCCAAGATGATGTTGTAAGGTTATTGAGGGATGCTATTGGATTTAGTATTCCTTATAAAGGTGAACCTAACTCTGAACCCTATCAACAACCAGACATTGATGGTATGATGGATGACCCTGGTTTGGCCAATGAGCCCCATGATAAAAAAACCTAACATATTCACTAGTGAGGGAGAGGCTAAGTTTAAGAAGATACTTGATGCTTCATGTGAAGAGCTTTATGAAGGATGTACCACTCACTCTAATTTTCATTTCTTCTACACCTTTTTCACATCAAATGCATGTTTAATTGGCCAGATAAGTCTTGCTTGATGTTGCTTAATCTTTTACTCGATGCATTTCCACAAATAACCGACTTTCCTTCCTCGTACTATCAATCTAAGAAACTGATAATAGATTTGGGTCTTAGATATGAAAAGATAAATGCTTGTCTAAATGATTGTACATTGTATTGGGGTGAAAAGTCAAAGGAAATTTTTTTCCCTTCATGTCACGTCTCAAGGTGGAAGAATGATAAAAAGAACATTCCGGCTAAAGTGATGAGATACTTTCCTTTGATTAAAAGATTAAAGAGGATGTATATGTCATCTAAGATAGCCTAAGACATGAGATGGCATAATAAGGAAAGAAAAAAGGATGGATTTCTAAGACATCCAGCTGATGCATTAGCTTGGAGGAAATTCGATGCTCGGTATCTTGAATTTGCATGTGATCCTCGAAGTGTTAGGCTGGCTTTGGCTAGTGATGGGTTCAATCCATATTGTCTCATGAACATTACCTATAGCACATGGCCAATAATCTTGATCCTTTATAACTTGCCACCATAGGCATGTATGAAAGCATCTTTGTTCATTTTTTCCACAATTATTTCTGGTAGAAATGGACTAGGAAATAATATTGATGTATATTGCATTTGATTCATATGCTAAGGACAAATTCAAGATGCAAGCTACTCTAATGTGGACCATCAATGACTTTCTAGCTTATACCATATTGTCTAGATGGAGTACAAAGGGCTATAATGCTTGCCCATTATGTACTTACTTAACACACTCAGTTAGGATTGGGAACATGATATGTTATAGTGGGCATTCCATATGGTTGGCTCATGATCATCCTTTCAGGTTTCGTGATGACTTATTTGATGGCTCTGAACAGAATAGTCATGCTCCAAATGTTGCATCTGGTTCTAACATATTGAGAGAGCAAGAAAATATTGGTAAAATGGTTAAAACCTCGAAGAAGAAAAAGAAACACCATAGGGGTATAACGATTGGTGAGGTGAATATGAGTGAGGATAAGATTCTTTGGACCTCCTTCATGATTTGTCTTCATTTTTCAAATCTCTATGTTCCAGATGCCTTGATCCTAAACATTTGGATGCTTTACAATCAAATATTATAGAAATACTTTGTCGTATGGAGATTGAATTTATTCCTCCCTTTTTTACGATCATGGTTCACTTACTAATTCATTTAGTGAAGGAGATTAAGCTTGGCGGACTCATACACTATAGATGGATGTATCTAATTGAAAGGTTAGCATTATTGTTTTCTAAATAATGTTTTACCTTTGAATGCCATCTTATCTCTTTTTTTCCAATATTGGCTAACTATATATTAACTTATTTAAAAGGTATTTGGCCCATCTAAAAACATACGTTAGAAATAAAGCTCAGCCAGAAGGTTCCACTGTTGAGGGTTATATTCTTGAGGAGACTATTACCTTTTTTTCAAGATATTTAGAAGGTGTTGAGACTATTTTCAATCGAGCACGTAGGAATGATGATGATAATCCTCAACCAGAATGGTATTTGCTTGATTCTAGTGGTCGAGAAATAGGGGAGAAAAAATCACTCGTATGCCTGATCGAAGTTTGGCACAAATATACCGTTATGTTCTCACCCAATTTGAGGAATTGTTGAAGTCATTTTATGAGTAATTATATGCTAAATCGTATTGTTGACTACTTTTATTTAATTTGGATATCACTAAATTATTAGATATCCTTCACTATATACAGTGAGTTCATATATCAAAAGCAGAGAGAGAATTGGAGTTGATGAAGCTTTGGTAAACAAATGAAAAGTTGATGAATTTTTAAATTGGTTCAAATCACAGGTTATCCATTTGTACATATATTTTTATTATTTTTTGTTTAAATTGTGTACATTAATGATAAAAACATTTTTATGCAAGATTAATGAGGACACTTAAGAAGGAAGGTTGATAAGAGCCTTAGCTTATGATTTGACTCCTTTTGCAACAAGAGTAGAGGGCTATGTGGTCAATGGCATCAAGTTCAATATAACTACTCTCGAAAAAACCAAGAATACACAAAACAGTGGAGTAATGGTGGTTGCAGATGGTGAAAAATATTATGAAAAATTGACTGATATTTTTGAAGTAGATTACAATGGAACACATAGGGTTGTTGTTTTTCATTGTGACTGGGTGGACTTAGCTGAAGGGGTAAAGCTAGATAAAAATAATGATCCTTGTGTTAACTTTTCTAAGTTAATCCACACGGGTCGGTTCTTTAAAGATGAGTCATTTATTATTTCTAGTCAGGCAAAACAAGTTTTCTATGTCGTCGATGAAAAAGAGAAGGGTTGGCATCATGTTATTGAAGCTAAGCCAAGGCATTTGTATGATCTAGTAGATGATCAATAGTCTTGTAATTGTGATCTTATGGTTTATGAAACTTTAAAATTTATGATTAGCCTCTTTTTTATTGTACATGTGACTATTAATGATTTCTTAATTGCTACATAATTTCCTTTCTTTTTTTCTCTTTTGTAACATTTTGAACTTTTTTCCTTTTTTGGACAAGTTTTACTTAGTGAAGGATCATGAATTTCTGAAGTAAGAGGACATGGGTTTTACTTGGTCTAACAACTCCTATACCTTTAGGTTCTGCACCTTCTCAAGAAACAAAATTAGCAGAACCAAGCTCTTTTATTCCATGTCAACCAATAAAAACACAATCAATGGGTGTGTCATCATCTTTTCAACCATCAAAGAAACCAACATTACAATCACAAGCACCAAAAACACAACCATAAAAAGCATAACCATCAAAACATGTTGCTCCATCATTTGGACCATTTCCACCAACGAGAATAACAACAAAAGATCGCCTGTCCATAACCTTGAAGTCAAAAGTTACTAAAGGTGCAACAATTGGTCGATTAGAAGCCCCTAAAACCCAGTTTACAGTAGCCCCAGTGAGACCTCCTCAACCTAATGAAATTGCAAAATCAGTTGGCTCTTTAAGACTATCACAACAACTTCCTGGGTATTCTTCTAAAAGGGTAGAAAATATGGACAAAGAAAACATGTATGAAAATAGTCAGCACTCATCTCATCCCAAAAGAGAGAAAAAGGTATATCATCCAATAATTAAAGTTGCATGGACTGACAAGATACCAACTGATCCAGATGAGGTAGTCTACATTGAAGGTAAACTCTTTTTTTGACATACTTATGTACTTTCACCAAATATTTATAGAAATTTGATAATTTCCTTGTCTGATTGAATAGAAGTAATAAAAGGCGAACCTCTTAAACGTGGCACAATGAGTAGGGCAATATCCTCGATGCATGTTTGGCTTTTTCCACCTGGTCAGAGAATTATAGTTGAGTTTAATCAGTTTGACCAGCCAGTGAGGAAGGGAGGTCTTGTTTTTGTGCATTTCTTATTTGATATTGCTAAAAATGGGTCTTATTGTCCTATTAGAGAAAGTAGTTGGAGGCAGGTTGACAAGCATTACAAAGAACAAATTGTGAAAGCTGTTCGGGTATACTTTGACACTTTATCTTTATGATCTTTGTAAACTATTCAATTATATAGTTAGTTTTGTTCACGATTTCTTGTAATTTATAAATGTAGGAGAGATTTGTGCTACCAAAACATGTTGAGATCGATAAAGGATTTCTAACACATGTTAATAAACATTGGAAACAATATAAGTGGGGGCTTCAGAGCAAGTATTATTTACCTAATCTCACGAAAGAACAAATAATAGAAAATGCACCTGACAATGTAGTAAAGGAACAATGGGTGAGATTGGTTTCTTATCGGTGTTCATCTAAGTTTGAGGTATAATTATTACATTGGAATTGGTGTTCATCTAAGTTTGAGGTATAATTGTTATTGGTTTCTTATTGGTGAAAATTGTTTATTTCCCAGGCACTTTCTGAAATTGGAAAGAAAGCACGAGCATCTCAAGATCATGTTCATACTACAGGTTTTAAAAGTTATGCTCAGAAGAGAGCTGAATTTGTATGTTCCTTTTGTTATTTGGTTAAGACATTATGATCAACTGACTTTTGAAATTTGGTTGTCTTCATCATATTGGTACTGAAGTTTGGTTTTCTTAAATTGCTTGTATTAGGTGGATGAAAATGGAAGAGAACCAAGTGCTTACGAATTTTGGAGAAGCACACATGTCAGAAAAGATGGAGGGTATGTGGAAGAAGGCACAAAGTTACTGCTAGTATGCATTGTTAGACCATAAGCCATATTAATTTATAAACTTTTTTGGTTTTTACAATGTAAAGTTTATTTATGTTTGTGATATGTATAGGATGTTATTAACACTAAGGTTACAGAACTTGCTCCCCAGTCACAAGAGGATCGTGTGGAGATTGAAAGTCAAATCTTTAATGAGTATATGTACTCTGCTAGTAATTCAAGTTCGCGTGTAGTTGGTTATGGTTTTGGGATTACCAAAAGTAAGGTGTTTGGTCATGAAGGTCAATTGAAGGTAAGTTATTGTGATAGTTTTGGTAGTAGCTCCGGTGAAGTGGGATTTGTTAAAACATAATTAGATGCTGTTGTAAAACAAAATGATGAGATTATTTCCCAGCTCCAGTGTAGGAATGAAGCACTTGAGAAAAAAACTGAGGCACTAGAGAAAAATGGAGAAGAACTTTGAAAAATGAATGAAGAGCTTAAAAAACGAAATGATATGCTTGAGAAACAAAATGAGGATGTAAATACAAAGAATGACCAAATTCTAGACAAACTCGATAATTTTTGCTCGTTTATAGTTCGGGGACAAGTAAAGCATAGGTTAGGTTTTATTCTAATTTCTTACTTTTTTTTGTTCTTTTAATTGGGGAAGGGGGGTTCACTATGAGAATTTTTTTATGGGTTTTAGCTATCCATACTTGTCTGTTGTTTCTGTCAACTTGTCTAATATTTCACACCTTGTTACTAATCTCCTATGATGAATAAAAGATGGGAGTAAATGCTAATGTTGTGAAGTGATTTATTTGCGTTTGAGAATATACACATGCTGACTGGATTCTTTGTTTTTGGAGCTTAAAATTGTATACTAATGGGATGTGTAGAATGGGTTAAAGTTTTTGTGCGTAGGTTAATTGAAGTAGTGGCATTTGGTTCGTTGCTTGTTCATTCTTTATATTTTACTTTTAAATTTTATATTTAAAATTACAAATTTCTCTTCATTGTAGACTTACAACTTTCGTTTTCAAATTTCACTTTTTCCTCTCAAATTTAGATTATGTTTATTATTTATACTTAATATCAATTGTGAAAATGTGAGCTATTAACTTATATTCTTATATTTCCTTGTTTCGTACATCATATTTACGAGTTATGTTACTTTTTTAAGGATGCAATGTATTGATGCGATGTTTTCTCCATCTGACAAAACAATGGAAATTTCCATTATACTCCTTTGGTGGATTTCAGAACTAGGTGAGGTCCTTCTTTGATTCATGGGATGTATGTATGATTCTCAGATTATAAACGTCCATCATTTTCTTATATAGTACTTGGATGTTTAGATTCATAGGTTAAACTTTTGTTTTCTCAAAAGCATCTTACATAGGCTACTTCGTCCTACTGCTAACCTCTGCAAAGCCTATTCAATTCTTTGTCCTTTCAAATAATGCAGCTATCTCTTTATACCTCGAATTACCGAGCCATTTATGTTGAAGTTATATAATGAATAACTTGCTTGATTTTCGTAAATGGTTCATCTTTGCACCATTTCTTTACTTGAGTTCCTGTTTGTAGAAATTTTGGTTCAAGACAAATCTTAAGCTTTGCAAGATTTGGTTTGATAGGGGAGAATATGGGCGGATGAGTAAGGTATACCTTCTAGTCATGTTTTTGGGTGCTTAAGTATTTACTATAAGGTTTCATCAAATCATATAATTTACCTAATTTATAAGTTATTTTTCTTCTTTCTATCTTTCAGGTGCCTTATTTTCATATTAAGGAAAATAACTGGACTTTGAATGCAGACATGAACAGTCGATGGAATGTGAAGTTTGACTTGTAAGGAAATGTAATAGAGATGTTCTTTTGAAGTTGAGATTTGCAGCTGCAAAGTGTTGGCCGCAGCCGGTGTATTTTTTGAAAAGGAAAAATAAAATGAGCAAAATGGACACAAAATATTTAACGTGGTTCACCCTTAACTTTGGGCTACGTCCACGGACAAAAACTCAGAATATTTCTTCCACTATTACAAACAGTAGGTATACAGAGATAAAACCAAAATAGTGGCTCACAAGGTGTTTCCCAACCTAACAAATACTAACCTCACTATTTTGTCACTCACCAACCCTTTAGGAATATATTTCCTAACTTCAGAGCATTTGATTTGCTCTGATTTTCCTTCTGTATTTGTAATTGTTTGATGAAGCAGGGAGTGCCTTATATAGGCACTCCACCGCGTGAGACAGCTGCCTTTACAGCTGTCTCCTTCCATTTATTCAAAAAAAGCAATATGCGGCACCGATTTCGGTGCCGCAATTGTGAACATGGAGTCCCTCCATGTGAGAGGGACCCATATCTAACAAATCTCCCCCTTACGATTACATGGAGGGCTCTATCAAGCCTACTACTAATCGACAATACTCGAACTTGCCTTTTGGTAGAATCTTGGTTAACATGCCTGATCCATTTTCATCAGTATAGATCTTTTCTAACTGTAATTGTTTCGTCTTCATTACATCTCTGATCCAGTGATATCTTACATCAATGTGCTTTGATCGTAAGTGAAAAGAGGTATTCTTACTAAGATGAATAGTGCTCTGACTATCACAAAACAGTTGATACTCTTCTTGATTGATACCAAGTTCATTAAAGAACTTCTTCATCCATAGCAACTCCTTACAAGCTTCCGTTGCTGCAATAAACTCCGCTTTAGTTGTAGAAAGTGCAACACACTTCTGTTACTTTGACTGCCATGCCACAGCTCCCCCTGCAAAAGTGATCAAGTAACCTGATGTAGACTTTCTTGAATCAATATCTCCAGCCATATCTGCATCTGTGTAACTAGCTAATATAGGTTATGCTCTTCCAAAACAAAAGCATATTTTGGATGACCCTTGAAAATACCTGAGAATCCATTTGACTACAGCCCAATGTTCCTTTCCAGGATTTGAAAGGAAACGACTCACAACTCCAACTGCATGAGCAATATCTGGCCGTGTACAAACCATAGCATATATCAAACTTCCAACTGCTGAAGCATATGGAACTTTGGACATTTCTTCCTTCTCTTCATTTGTAGAAGGGCACTCTTTGGAACTCAATTTAAAGTGATTAGCAAAAGGACAACTAACCACTTTAGCTTTGTCTAATTTGAATCTTTGATGTACTTTATCAATGTACTTCTCTTGTGACAACCATAGTTGCTTGGCGCTTCTGTCTCTAATAATCTGCATGTCAAGAATCTGCTTTGCTGATCCCAATTCTTTCATGGCAAAAGACTTATCCAACTGTTTCTTCAGATTGTTGATTTTGGAAACATTCTTACCAACAATCAACATATCATCCACATAGAGCAATAAAAATAATGAAACCATCATCAGAGAATTTCTTCACAAATACACAGTGATCTGAAATAGTCTTATTGTAGCCTTGCTCCCCTATAATAGACTCGAACTTCTTATACCACTGTCTTGGTGCCTGTTTTATACCATATAAACTCTTCTTTAGTCTACAAACATAGTCTTCTTTCCCTTTTTTCTCGAAACCCTCTGGCTGCTCCATATATATCTCTTCTTCCAAATCCCCGTGTAGGAAGGCAGTTTTGACATCCATTTGTTCAACCTCCAGATTAAAACTTGCAGCTAGCCCTAGCAGTGTACATATAGATGTCATTTTAACCACTGGTGAAATTTCTCGTCAAAGTCAATACCCTTCTTTTGGCTGAATCCTTTGACCACTAATCTTGCTTTGAATCGAGGATGGTGTTGTGTTCTTCATGCTTAATCTTGAACACCCATTTATTCTTCAATGCTCTTTTGCCTTCTAGCAACTTCACCAGCTCGAATGTTTTATTCTTATGCAAGGATTTCATTTCATATTGCATGGCTTCTTTCCATTTCTTCTTGTGTTCATCATTCATGGCTTCATCAAAGTTTTCTGGTTCTCCCCCATCAATGAGCATTACATAATGATTAACTAGATATCTAGTAGATGGTTGTCTATTTCTACTAGATATTCATAATGGGATTGGAGAATCATCAGGTGCTGATGGTTGAATGTGAACACCATCATCATCCTCTGGTTCAACTTCATTGGGGGCATTTGTATTATCAGCTTCTAGCTGAT
>JAOQMS010000002.1:28614421-28625380 GCA_027563885.1 Erythroxylum longipes | reverse complement strand
GTACCCTCCTGGTATTTTACCTGCATCAATTTTGTTAGATAAAATAATTTGTTGTTGCCGGTCTTTGAAGCATACAGTTGCTCTAGCTTATTCCACAGCGTTCTTGCATGAGTCTCGTTAGAAATATGATTGTACATACTATCATCGACAAACTGTCGAATATAACTACACGCTCGTTCATGCTCAAACTCCCAATCTTCGTTGGACATCTCCTCCGATTTAGTTGTCGAAAATACCGACAAATGCATCTTTGTAATCATCAAGAGATCCTTCATTTTGTTTCGCCATATACAGTACTTGATACTATTTAGATTGATCATTTTACTCGTTTTCACTTCCATTTGCTAAATTAAGCCAAATTTGAGAAAACTGACCTAAAAAGTGGAACTAGGACTTCAAAATTTGGCAGAAAGATATCCTCTAAATTTTCACCATTGGACAGGAATAATGTCGTCAGAATCCACTAGAATAGTACTGCGGGACCCAATAAATAGTAACTTTTGAATAGTGCTCACCGGAATAGTATCTTCGAACCCTACTGGAATAGTGTTGCGGGACCTGATAAATAGTAACTTATGAATAGTACTGCAAATAGTGCCGCAGGACCCAGTTACTATCGCTACAGAGTGCCGTCACCTTGTAAATTCATTAAAACAACTTTGGAGTACTATTCATCACCTTTGCCGTTTTACGTCAACTTTTCGAATGGATCACGCCAAAAAATTCTTTGTAATTTTGTCTTCCCGGTGACGTGCTTCTTTTAAAAAAATACCTTCAATGAAAACACAGCTCTAATATCACTTCTTAGGCGCAGCGGGTGTATTTTTTGAAAAGGAAAAATAAAATGAGCAAAATAGACACAAAATATTTAACGTGATTTACCCTTAACTTTAGGGTACATCAACGGACAAAAAACTCAGAATAATTCTTCCACTATTACAAATAGTAAGTATACAGAGATAAAACTAAATAGTGGCTCACAAGGTATTTCCCAACCTAAAAATACTAACCTCACTATTTTGTCACTCACCAACCCTTTAAGAATATATTTCCTAACTTCAGAGCATTTGATTTGCTCTGATTTTCCTTCTGTATTTGTTGTTGTTTGATGAAGCAGGGAGTGCCTTATATAGGCATTCCACCGCGTGAGACAGCTATCTTCTTCTATTTATTCAACAAAAGCAGCATGAGGCACTGATTTCGATGCCGCAATTGTGGACATGGAGTCCCTTCATGTGAGAGGGACCCATATTCAACACAAAGTTCATGTTCTTTTTGTTTGACTTAGTCGTGAATACTATAAGATGTCTAATATGTACTGGGTTACACTTCTTGTGTATACAAAATATAGAGTAGGGGATCAATGCAATTTGTTTGTTTGATTGATTTTCTTTAGCAATGATCTACGTGACTTGTATTGATTGGTTACTACCAATTGCTATATTAGTCGTTCTAACAGAGTTTTGTTTCTATCTTCTCTCTTTTTCTCTGATTTTGATTTGAATTAAGTTTTCATGTGATTAATTTATTATAATTTACTATAATTTATTATAATAATGTGATTAATCTTTAAAAAGATGTAAAAAGCAAATTGTAAATTTATTTTTTACTAAAAAATAGTGAAATTTTTCGACGTAAAAAATTGTATAAAAGTGAAAAATATCGACAGAAAAAACCATCTAAAAGCTTATACAAAGCGTCTAAAATAGCATTTATGTGTCTAAAACTATTGTAAAAAATGTATGTTTTCGATGCATCTGTGTATAAATAGATTTTCGACGCCTAGATTTTAAACGCTTAGATGCGTAAAAAATCTATTTTTTTTCGATGCATCTATGTGTTTAAGAAAACCGTTGAAAATAGTTTTGTGACACTTATTTTTTTTTACTTTATAAAGCGTCTAAAATTGTTGTTAAGATCCAAAAAAGAGTCTAAAAACACTACCTTTTGTGTCATTAAATTCCATATTTTGTTATAGTAAACTTTTGTGAATTTTGTAGCTCAAATGTTTGCAACATTTTAGTGAAGAAACATTTTTTTTGGTTGGTGATATTTCTGCTGCTGTGTGTAGGATGTTTTAGTGATAATATTGAAGGTCTATAGCAGCTTTTTTGGTGGACAACTTCTTGATCTTTCGTTGACGAAGCCACATTGTTAGGGGAGCTATTTTCTTATCTCAAGTGTTTTTGTTTATGTCCTTAAAGTTTATATCACTTGAGTTGTTTGATTCTTATTTTTATTATCAAACATTGTTGAGAAAATCCTCTGCTGAGGTTAGTACTAGATGGTCATGTTATTGGGTGTGATTTACTTTCACGAGTTGTAAGGACAAAGGATAGTGTCAGGGTATGGTGAGTCGGCTCTGTAATGACTTGAGTAAAACTATTGTTGTATTATAAGTGAAAGTTATTTAAACCGAGTGATGACCTCGCAAACATAGGAAAGATATGCTAAACTACGTTATTAAATCTTAGGTGTTGATCTATTTTATATTGTATTTGATTTATTTTTTTTTGTATTTGTCAAAAAGCTTATAGCTGCTTAGTTGATTCATAATTTTTGCGAAACTAAATCCTTTTGAATTTTTAATATCAATTTCATAAATTCTGTACATACTAGTGCCGATTCAAGCAGTAAACAATGAACAAGGATTACTTACAAGATCAAACCTATAGTCATATCAGAGATAATCCACACGCTGGGGGAAAGCAAGGTAACTCGAGTCATAGCTATGGAAGTAATTGTGTTGGAATATACACGCGGAAAAGAAGAGAGATTACGAGGAGGAGTCAGCAAAAAGGAACAGTTAGGTTAGATTTTGGATTTAAGTATCCGTGGAGTGGCCAGCTTTCCAGTGGTGTAAGCCTTCTGTCAGATCAAATGTCTTTATCCATAAAGAATCTTTTGTCTAAACTAGTAAAACTTCCACCAAATTTCGGAACTGACTTTAAACTCCAACCTGTTAACAATACTTCGTCTTCTAGCGAAGGAGCTGATCTGTTAGAAATACGGTATATACTCTTATTTCTTTCGTAGTTTATAAAAAAAGCTAATTTTGTATTTTGAAATTGTAACCACCTTCTGTAAAAATTATTTAATACTAATAAATTAAATTAATATGTTTACGTACTTTTTAATACCGTCAACCTAGATTTTAATGATTTTTATTTGACTTACTTTGGTAAACAAAGAACTGCAGACTTCCCGCACATGTGGAAGAAATTAAGCGCATGCATTTTAAGACCACCGGGCTCGAATTGTACTTATATATGCGTTCCTTTTCAGTGTCCAGGCCTCGAACCATTATCAATCACCACTACCACAATCTTTTGGCTGAATTCAATCACCACTATCACAATCTTTTAGCTTCAGCCATGTCCTATAGTCCTAACTTTTCCACTACTTCGCCCTTCTCAGGTTCTCTCTCTTTCCCTTCTTGTGGGTTCTTGTTATTCATCGTGTACCTATCTATGCGTATAAGATAGCTTTATTGATTGTCTTCTCTAATGCCTGTTCCTGGCAGGAGCATTCGTTAAAGCGTCCGTTTGTTCGCTTCTTATAATCTTCTTTCCTCTTGTGTTGTGTTCTTGCGGCTGATCGTTTTGTTCTTGTCAATCTACGGATTTTGCATCACTGTGTATTCTTTAGTTTTTAGGTAGTGATATTACAGAGAGGTTGGCAGGACTCCCATTTTTATTTATACTTTCAAGGTAAACTGCTGACGGGGAAAACAACAATTATAGGATCTAGGCATGCATAACAGGGTAGGCTGGTATACATCAAAAGATTCGGCAACATTGATTAGAGTTCTGTGAACAAGGTATCATTGTCTTGCGTGTCTAGATACGAGTTAGGTTGAAATAAACTCTCACCGTAAGGAATAGTTGTTGTAGTGATGTTTCGTCTTATTCGTAAAAAAAAAAAAAGGGTGTTATATACTAGTGATTCATAAGTTTTAGAAGAACCTTAAACTTGAAGTTCAAACATGAAAAAGTCGATGCACAGTGATAACCAGTATCAATAAGATGACCCTTAAAGTGGTGGAAAAGACAATTTCCTTTTCTGGAATAAAAGCTGCTGTTGTATTAATGACATTTTACATGATCAGGGGTGCGAGTTTTTACCAATTCAATAAACTATTGACGACACGCTCAGTTTGATCTATTGGTTTTAGTTTCTGGCCTATTTCCACCTTGCTGTCTATGAATTTCTCAAATTTGTTGATATACATACAGATTCTCCATGACTAACTAATATCTCTCCGTTATTTCACCATGGTCTAAATCTGAAGCAACTTTGAAGCAAGCATCGAAACTAGTCACAGAAGCCAACCCAACCACTCTGGTATTTCCTTTTGCTGCTTTTATGTTGTTTTGGTAATGAAGAAAGGAGACCAACCTATTAAAAGATTCCTGATTTGATGTACAGAAATTTGATGGCTGTAAGGAAAGGGTCAAGAAAATGTTTGATAAGGTAGAACTTTCAGTGTCTTCTTATGACACTGCTTGGGTGGCAATGATCCCATCTCTGAATTCCCCCCAAAGACCTTGTTTCCCGCAGTGTGTAAAATGGATTATGGACAATCAACTCAGTGATGGCTCTTGGGGTCTTTCTCACCAGCACAGATTTTTAGTTAAAGACAAACTTTCATCCACTCTAGCATGCATTCTTGCGTTGAAGCTGTGGAATATGGGGGAACAGCAAATTAACAAAGGTATTGTCTTGAGTTAGAGATTTCTTTATCTTCATGATTATATACGTGTTAAATACTGTTCTTGTTGCAGCTCTCCAATTTATTGAATTGAATTCTGCTTCATTAACTGATGCAAACCAGCATACACCAATTGGATTCAATATAATATTTTCTGGCATGGTTGAGTATGCTAAGGAGTTGAATCTGAGCCTACCTCTTGAATTCAGAGAAATAGGTGTTGTGCTACTAAAGAGGGACCTAGAGCTTAGAAGGTACCGTTCTATTTGAAGTTTTAGTCATTGCATTTAACTTTTATATGTATTTTGACATTACTTCTTTTCTCTTTTTTCATAAAAATACCCAATAATAAGCATATGGTTCTAAGGGTGAGCCAAGCATTCAGCTGTTCAAGCTTGTATAACCTCCAACGGAACTTATATCAGGAACCAGTATAATGGACTTCATATCATTAAATCATAATATTGATGCTATAAATAAGTTTATTCTAGTGTAAACTGATACAGATGTTTATTTTAGCAATGTCCCAAATTGAAATGATCCATTTTTGACATGTTATCCTTCTAGTGGCTTTGACGGAAATTCAGAGGGAAGGAAAGCCTACCTAGCATATGTTTCCGAAGGAATCAGGAAATCACAAAATTGGGACATGGTCATGAAATATCAAAGGAAGAACGGATCATTGTTTAACTCACCATCCACCACTGCAGCTGCTTTCATTCAGTTGCATGATGACAAAAGTCTTCACTATCTATGCTCGCTCTTGGACAAGTTTGGGAATGCAGGTTCATTTACATGAATTTCACTGTGCTACACATAACCCTATGTTCCTTTTGATTAATGTTAATTGATTTCCCAATGGTCTTTTCAGTTCCAACCACATACCCTTTGGATGACTATGCTCGTCTTTGTATGGTCGATACACTCATTAGGTTGGGTATTGACTGTCACTTTAGAGAGGAAATTAAATTTGTACTCGATGAGACTTACCAGTAAGTTCCTTTTACTATTTATTTGTAGAATAAATATTTTAGGGATGGTTTAGAATTTTTATTGTAGCTTCTATGCAAATTATTTGATTTGGATTTGTTCTAGATTATGATATGAAAGCATTATATGTCAAACAGATATTGGCTTCAGGGAGAGGGAGACATATTTCTTGATGTAGCAACTTGTGCCATGGCATTTCGACTACTACGTGCCAATGGATATGATGTTTCTTCAGGTATCTCATTTAGATAAGAGCTGGGTTTCAAATATGTCAAATACTGCTGTCTTGATGGGATTTGATGAATTTTAATGTGGAGCAGATGTTTTATCGAGATTCTCTGAAGATCAGTTCTTAAATTCGTATCAAGGATATTTAAGAGACACAGGGGCTGCATTGGAGTTGTACAAAGCTTCAGAGATGCTTTATCCCAGTGAACTACATCTGGAGAAACATCTTTCATGGACGAGTCAATTCCTGGAACAGGGAATTCTGAATGGTACAAATTATGTCGATAGACTAAACCAGTATGCCATTACAGAGGTATCTTTTAACAATTTGGACAATTTCAAATACCCAGGACATGTTCTATGAACACAATGAAATCCCATCCGTGGCTTCCTTTACATGATTTCAGGTACACGATGCTCTCAAATTTCCTCAGCATGCAGATTTGGATCGTTTAACTAATAGGAGAAGCATTGAGCATTATAATGTAGATAATACTAGGATCTTGAAAACCTCATTTCGGTAACCACTGATGCTCTTCTTCTTTCTTTCAAGTTCCTTATTTATTCTTAAACTTTATTAGAGTTTAAATTGAGAAAAGAAAGAAGAAAACAAAAGGACTTCAGTAAATTCTTAAATTCTTGTCGTTTTTGGCCTCTCTGTTTCTAGTTGTTCATCTATTGGAAACAAAGACTATCTCAAACTGGCAGTAGAAGACTTCAACTTTGTCCAATCAATACAGCTTCAAGAACTTGAATATCTTGGAAGGTGCATACCTTTACACGTTTTATTGGATCATGGCCATATTTCTGTGAACTTTGTTTAAGGATTAAAGCTTTCATCAATTGTTATCATCTCCTTCTGCATTATCGTGTTATTTTGAAATTCTTGTCATCTCCTGTTAATTATAATGCCAACACTGTTACCTCGCAAACAGGTGGGTTGTAGAAAACAGATTGGACAAGCTGAAGTTTGCCAGGCAGAAATTGGCATATTGTTACTTCTCTGCTGCAGCAAGTATGCCTGCTCCAGAATTATCCAGTGCACGTATATCGTGGGCCAAAAATGGTGTGCTTACAACAGTTGTTGATGACTTTTTTGACGTTGGAGGAACTGAAGAGGAACTTCTAAATCTTGTCCAATTGATTGAGAAGTATGCTTACGCTGTTGTCATTTCCCAGTTGGCTTCTTATTTATACTCCTGCATTGTAAACGTTTGTTTATTAACTACAAAATGCAGGTGGGATGTGGATGAAAACACTGTTTTCTGCTCAAAGGAAGTTGAAATCATATTTCTTGCACTTCACAGCACTATTTCTGAGATTGGAAATAAAGCATTCAAGTGTCAAGGACGTGATGTGATGAGCCATGTTGCAGATGTTGTAAGACGGAATCCCTACTTCTTTATTATATAGGTCATATCTAGTAATAACTAGTGGAAGCTCTAGCATTCTTACTGTCATTCAACTTTCTACTCTATGCAAACACTGTTTAATTTATTTTCCTATATTCATCATCTAATAATCCGACAGGCTTCAAATGAAACTCCCCAACTGATTGTAAAAAAGATTATTTCGCATTTATAGCAGTTTATACTGTAAGCTATAGGGTTTTCTTCACGTTAATTGTCTATATCCATGTGTTGGTATTGCAGTGGCTGGATTTACTCAAGTCAATGTTCCAAGAAGCCCAGTGGACGAGCAAAAAGTCAGTGCCAACGCTTGTTGAATATATGGAAAATGCGTATGTATCATTTGCCTTGGGGCCAATTGTTCTCCCCGCATTGTATTTTGTTGGGCCTAGGCTTTCGGAGGAGGTTGTGTCAAGCCCAGAATTCCATAATCTATTCAAGGCTATGAGTACCTGTGGACGTCTGCTGAATGACTGTAGAGGCTTTCAGGTCCCTTTCAATCACATTAAAAAAAATGATATTGCTATATTTTATGATCAATTTCATTGATTAATTTATTTTTTTTTGGTTTTCCTACTGTAGAGAGAGTCAAATGAAGGGAAACTCAACGCCGTTTCCTTGCACATGATTCATGACAGCGGTGACTTAACTAAAGAGCAGACCGTAGAAAAGTTGAAGGGATTGATTGACCAAGAGACAAAAAAGCTGCTGAAAATGGTTTTGCAGGAAAAAGATAGCATGGTGCCAAGGCCTTGTAAGGATATGTTCTGGAAAATGATGAAAGTGTTACATCTATTTTACCTTAAGGATGATGGGTTCAGTTCAAACGAAATGATTGATGTTGCTAATGCAGTCTTCGGTGAACCCATCAATCTCGACGATTTGTTAGTTTAAAGGTTAACTATATAAATAAAAGTTCAAACCTTCCTTAATTTTTCAATTATAGTTTGAATAGTATCGGTTAAATTTTTAATTTTTTTAATTTTAGTTTATACTTTAAAAAGTAGTAATAAAATATTTAATTTTTCAAAAATTTCAATTTTAGCTCAATGTTAGTATTTTTGTTAAGTTTAAAAATGACATAAATCACATTACGAAACCCTGACGATTTTATTGATATAGTACGTTATGATACGAGAGTATTTTGGAGCATTAAAAAAATAAACAAAAATAAATAACTGAGGATATCGAGAGAACAACAAATAATGTTGGTCTACAATTAAAGAAAATTGAAAATTTAAATATTTTATTGTCACTTTTTAAAATTTGGGTTAAAATTGAAAAACATTGAAAGTTTACTTTTAAAATTTGAATTATAATTGAAAAATGACAAAATTTGGGCATTTTTTTTGGACAATTAACCCTTATTTTAATTTGTATATTAAGTATTATATGATTATAATCCCGGATTAAATCAGTTGGAAAGCAATTTTTTTATCTAAGCCAGGACAGGTTCCTGCAAATATGTTGGCACGCACAGTTTTTGGTGCTTTCTCTAACATGTTTCATTCCAAGAAGATTTGTTAAAAATCTGTCAGAAGTTCAAAAGAATAGCCGACCACCTGTTAAAAATTGTATTGAGCTTGGGTTGCTCAAGAAGACAAAAAAGACCGACAAAGATGATTGAGACGCGACGACGAAGAGAAAAGCCTAAATCGTGAATATAAACATGTTGTAATTATTATTGTGGAAGTGAATCAAAGTGCAACCTTTGTGATAGCTGCGTTATTAGAAATGTGAAGAAAGACCAAAAGAGAGACAAAAAAAAAAAAGAAGAGAGAATCACATGAGAATAATTGCAGAAAGAAATAACGACACTACGTTTTGACTTGCCCATATAGTCATCGGTGATCAGAGCTTCTAATTCTATACACGTGATAGAGTAGAAATTCAATATGCGCTACTGTATGATTACATTTATTATGGAGTTTATTTAAATGTTGCGTATCGGGTGTCAAAATCACGCTGTCGTTTTAATTAGTTTTGAATGTTGCTTCCTGCGTCTGGTTCATCTTCTTCATTTAATTTTGTAACAAAATATGTTTCGTGAAAAAAAAAAAACACCAGCATGAAGCAAGGCTGATGATTTAAGTATAGGTTTATGCCATACAACTAATTGCTTTGGTTGTGGTTTAGTAACAAATTATTTAAAGACATTCTTTATCTTGTACATGTTTAGATGTATCTGATAAAGTTCATAGAGTAATTGTACATTGCAAATGAAATTATTATGAAATTACAATTATAATATTCATATTGCATTTATGTATTATTCTTAAATGTTCTTAGTCATTGTTCTATTAAGATTAAATATTAATAGAACGTAAAAAGACTACCATACGTTTTGTTTTTTCCTTATGAAGGAAGTAGTCAAGCTCATAGGCTAAAGTATAGAGATACTTAAATAAATGTATGGGTGCTTGCTAGAGAACACATTCACTGAACAGATCCGATATGAGAAATCTATTTGGAACATTACTTGTATGTATATGGAATTCTCATTATGATGATTATATAAGTGATCCTTTGACTTGAGGCCACCAAAGTTATTTTCTATAGGGATTTTTATGTTTTGATACTATTTATAACGTAATTAATCATGGGTCGTTTAATCTGTAGTCATTGGATGTAACATTAAATTGGTGATAAGAGGAGTAACTCACTAGGCTTATATGCATGCTCAAGGCCTTGTATTCTTTCAATGTGGGACAAACTCCCACTTATATTCCAACACGCCCCCCTCACGTGTGGGCTAATTTAGGGCCCAACACGTGACACAGTTTATCGTGTCGAGGTGGTGACGTGTAACCCAAGAGCAACCTTCTCTGATACCATGTTAAATTTTATATAATTTGGCCTAAATAAACCGAGCACATATAAGTCCAAATGAGGTTCCATCCTAAAACCAATTAGTGATAAGAGAAGTAACTCACTAAGCTTATATGCATGCTCAAGGCCTTGTATTCTTTCAATGTGGGACAAACTCTCACTTATATTCCAACATTAACTATATAGAGGTAATTGAATGATTAAGATATAATTCATCACCCTAAAGCAATTTAGGAGAATATTTCGTTGCTCTCGATTAGTATTGATTCAGGAAATTCTTGGCTGTGAAATAATACTTTGTAAATAGTTTACAAATTTCATTAATTGAATCGATAGCTAATGGCGGCCACGTGTTCCCACTCCACCATCTCGTATGGCGGGGTGGGCCATCCTGCCATTCAAGATGGCGGGATGAAGCTGCATCGTGCAGCTTTTCAGAGAGCCAGCAATAATGCTGGCTCTCCTTCTGCATTATAGAGACGAACCGAAGCCAAAGAAACTCTCATTTTCTTCTTTGCTTCTTCTTCTTCTCCTCTCGTTTTGCCTCTTCATCAGCATTCCTGCACCAGCATTCCTTGCTCTTCTTCAACAACATTCCTTGCTCTTCTTCAACAATTGGTTTCTTTTTACATAATATGTTTTTTTAATATATATAATGTTTATTTATAGTAAATATGTTTGTTTTATATTAGATATTTGTGATATTAATTTTAAGATTTTTTTGCATTTGATGTTTTATATTTTTTGTTGAAATTTTATTATGTTGTTTATTTGTGATTTTTTCATCAATTT
>JAOQMS010000002.1:28536300-28551454 GCA_027563885.1 Erythroxylum longipes | reverse complement strand
TGATTAGATTTATTCAAAATTTAGAGTCAAGATTTCAAGGTACTAAAACCTCATTAATAAATCAAAAGGCTTCTATTTAGAACTTTGTTTGGTTAGCTGGCAAAAGTAAATTTTAAAAGACAATAAGTGAGTTTTCCTAGTAGCATATAGAAAAATCCTTAAAAACATATAAAGGAAATCACCTTTAAGATAAAAAAGAAAGTGCAAGCTGATAATAAGAAGCAAGGTGAGGACGAGAATAATGAAAAAAGTCAAGTGAAAGCTAAGGAAGTATAGCATCCTCTCAAAGTTAAGGACTTGTAGACTACCATCTCATACTTTACTAAGTTGACGGAAGACCACATGGATGCATAGTTTGGTAGATTCCTTGAACTTTTTTAGGATTTTCACATCAACTTAACTTTTTTTTAGGCTCTTTCATAATTTTATAAGTATGAAAAATTCTTAAAGGAGCTGCTATCTAATAAGAGAAAGTTGGAGGAGTTGGCTATCATGAGACTAAGTGAAGAATGCTTGGGAGTTATACAAAGCAAATTACATGAGAAGCTTAAAGACCCTGGGAGCATTAGTATCCTTTGTTTAATTTGTAATTTGCTAGTAGAAAAGGATTTAGCTAATTAGGGCGTTAGCATATATTTTATGCCTAATAAACTGTTTAGGAAATTAGGAACTAAAATTTACCAAAATGACCATTTAACTAGTCGATAGGTCTATTGAATATCTTAAGGATGTTATCAAGGAGATACTCATTAAATTTGATAAGTTTACTTTCCTAGTTGATGATCCACATTAAATACACCAGAAAATGAAACCTAACTTTGTACAACTAAATTTGTAGTAGTGGAGAGCAAGGATCATATCCATAAAGAGTACGTGTTTAGCTTTTATAACTAATAAAATAGTGTCTAGGATTGGGGTTTTGGTTGGATTTAATTAACAAAATAAAATAAAACTAAACTATTAAATGCAAATCAAATAAAACAGTAAAAAATTGTTAGAAGTAATCAATGGGTTTTGAATCCAGTTTGCAGTTCAATCTCAACCTTCACTAATGTGCGCAATAAATTGTTATGTTGTTTTTGTATTTTCTTTGAAACTATTAATCATAGATTAACAACAAGTTTTGTTTATCCAAGTTTTAACTTAAGATGTATCTAAATAAAACAAGCTCTTTAATTAAGTCTAATAAAATAACCTAGAATAAGTCCTTTAGAGTTAGTGTGACATCATTATGGAATAGTAAAACAGGTTAATCAAGGCAAAAACTTCACATAATTTTTCATAATTATAAATAAACAAATTAAAACTCTTTAATTTATCTTTAATTCTTCGATTAAATATGAATATCAAGATTAACATCTAGCAATATGTCATGATCACACAAATAATTATAAATGTTAAAGTGGTATGATTCAACTTGTTTATGCATGATTATGATATATAATTTAATGTTTTCTTCATCCAATGTTCCAACTTGAAATAGAGTATAGATACAGTATATACACCTTTAAATCCAATCATGTTTATTCGAGGTAATTGGTAATTGATTTATAATTAATATCTAAAAACACCTTTTGGAATCTACTATCTCTTACAATTGAAGACATTGAGTAAATATGCCCATTTTAAAGTTCTTTCTTATCCATATTCAACAATGTTGTGTTGGAAAACCAACCCTGATCTAACCACAGGTGTAACGAAAAACAAAAGTTTTACAGTTTCCTTATTGAATATCAATAATTAAACAACTTTAAAAAATGAATCATAAAAGTAATTAAATGGTATTTGAATCAAATTCTTGTTGAAACCTTTTCACAAGTGTCAATCACGAGTTATACAAGCGTCTAGCCTTTAACAGTATCAACATAATTATTAAAAAAAAAAAACTCAACTTTTGGGAGGAATAAGGAGTGCCAACTCCCTTTCCATTTTTTCCTATATATTAAAAAACATTATTTTATTTTTATTAAAATTAAATATTCTAATTATAATTAAAGTCAAAGTCTAATTATAGTTTAATTAAATTTTAATAAAATAAAATATCTTATAATTGATTTTTCAAGTTTCTCAAATTTCATAATTAAGTTCAACTTAATTTAAGTTGATTGTTCTCTTTTTAACTACTCTTTATGACCTATTATGTTCCTAATATGTTGGTAATGATTACAAATTATAATTATAATTAATAATTAGAAATAAACAAATTAAAACTCTTTTAATTTGTCTTTAATTCTCCAGTTAAATAATTTATAATCATAGATCAAGATTCACATATAGCAATATGTTATGACCACTCAAATATTAGAAATATCAGTGGTATGATTCAATATATCTATGCATGATAATGATATATAATTTAATTCTTTCTTCATCCACTGTTCCAACTTGAAATAAAGTATGGATGCGGTATATACACCTTTAAATCCAATCATGTTTGTTAGAGGTAATTAGTAATTGATTTATAATTGTATTTGAAAATACCTTTTCAAATTTTAATGCACTCTCATCAGAGAATTTCTTAAGTTATTACAAATCAAAAATAGTGGAACATTCTTTCTAATTACTTTAGAATGACAAATCATTTATTAACTTACTCAACTATCTCTGTATGGTACATACTAGGTCTATGTACTACCATATGAGCTACTCTAATTAGAACAGGTCATAAGTAAAATCAAAACACAATAATTCTCGCATGAGATACTCTAATAATTTTAAGTCAAAGGATAAATTATACAACCATCGTAATAAGAAAATCCATAGAAAAACTATAATATTTCATTTGAAATGCTCGTAATCAAGTCAATTCAATAAACTTATTTTCTAATAAGTACTTGCACATTTGTTTAAGCATCTTTATACTTTAATTTAAGAGACCAATTACTTTCTTCACAAGTAAAAAACCATAATGTTTTCTAATTTTACCGTTTTATTAATATATCGCCTTAATGAAATTAGAACTAGGAACAATTTAAGAATAATACATAAATATAAATTAAATCTCATAATTATGATTTCAACATAATTTTAATTGCACAATAATTTTACCTTTAATATTAAAATGTCATATTTAATTACCAAAATATATAAAGATAAAGAATGCCTTTTTAATTAAAAAATAATGTCATACATAAAATTATAACCAATCAATTAACTGCAATGATAAAAAACATATTTTGTAGTTAAAAAATTCATAAGTTATGCATACAGGTCGCACATAATGTCACATAGCATCAGTAGGGATCTAATAAAATTCAGGTCGTAGCTATAAAAACATCGATTAGTTACCATCACATCAATCATATGGTCGAGTCGATAGAATTGTGAAAACTTGCCTAAGGTGTACGGTGGTTAGTGATTCGCCTCGATGGTGTGTACGATGGCGGCAACTAGCTGACTAGTATAATCTAACACGATCTTCCACTCCATTACATATTTCTTATTTTATTAGTGATACTAAATTGTTAATTGTGGATCAAGCTTAAGTGGAGAGGACAAAAATTTTATAATTGATAGAGAGAGGACGGAAAGGAAATTTACAGTTGGTGAATTGGTAAATGTTCAAGTTTCAACCTCATAGACAAACAAAGAATCCATATGAGGCCGACATATATACAAGTTGTCACCGTTGTTTTTTCGAACTTTAAGATAATTGACAAACTTGGTTCAACGACATGTAAGTTAGAGCTACCTACGGATTCTCAAGACTCATCGAACCTCTCTCACGTCTCAAAAGACGTGAAGGATAATGAAAATGTTTCATCCATTCTAATTCCCAAGGAGCCAAAGGATCCAAAACCATTGCAGAATGATGAAAACGAAGAATAAGGCAACATTTCAATTTTTCTTGCTATAATTGAGAGGTGAGCAGAACTGCCGGAAGTTGCTAAGGCAAGAGAGTATTGACACTTTGAAAAAAATTCACCATGTAGTTATAAACAAAACGACTATAGTTAAGACAAATATTCAAAGTCCTTCAATCCACGTCTTTTAGTTTAATATTGGCTGTATCGGTCGCGACCATTGTAAGCAACGGCTAATAAATAATAGTTGTCAGTCGTTGGGGATTAACTAACTTCTGACTTCCATCTACCACTCTCTCTCCTCTCTTCTCTATCTCTTTAGTTCTCATTCTTCCTAATAGAACTATCAGAATTTGATCAGTCCAGATTCTAATCTCTGGAAAATGTTAGATCAGCCCAACTAGTAAGCACTAATTCATGGACGAAATGCTTCTTAAGCTTTTGAAGTTTTAAGGTCAGAATTAAAGTTGCACTCCCAAACAAGGTCAGACTTCATAACAACAAAACATATGATCGAAAATTATGCTTTCTTTCAAGTGACTATCATACGATCAATAGCTGTAAGTATTATGAAGAAAGCAAGTTTACTATTTGACAGAATAGTATATGCATAAAAAGTAACAAATACTGATTCAGATACAATATCTTACCAACGGACTGCCTGGTCATATTGGAACTCTAATCAAAAGGAGTTGCTGTAAGGTCAAAGATGATGATGATTCCTTCATAATCATTTAATCATAACTATATTAAATATGCCCAAGACAAACTAAAACAAAGGCAGGTAATGCAATATTGGTTGGAACTAGAGCAACTAAATGACCCAATCAATTAAATTACATAAACGTCATCAATTGCTGAAATGTTCACTGACTGCATACAAAATGTATGAAGTAAACATAGTGCCATAAAACTTGTGTTGCGGACAAAGGCCCATGGAAAATACAAAGGATTCTCCTAAGATGAGCATACGCAGGTAGAAGCTATACAGCAACTTCTGATCTACAGAATTACTATAAATTAGTAGCAAAATAATGATAAACTGTTAATCAACACTAGAAATGACAAACATTTCTGTCCATTCTAGCTTGAAACAGAAGCACACGAGGCAAAAGCAAGGAGATACAATCTACAAGTATCAAAATGACTCTTGATGAAGTTATGAATGTATATGCTAAGTTGATAACAAACTGTGCATTAATGCTGATTGACTTTTCCTGTTCCTGGAGTTCCTCCGCTGGTCTTTGCCTTTGCTGGGACAACTTTAGCTGGTGTTGAGCGCTCAGACTGAGAGAACCGAATCAAAACATTCATAAGGAATGTTACCAGGGCCAAACCAGATGTTGACATTGCAATACCCTTCCATGAGGACAAAAGTGAAGACCATTGGAGAAGTTTCAGAGCCCCAAATATAAGAAGGCATGCCCAAGAGGTAACAACCTGGATCCAATATATTGACAAACATTTCACATGTGCAGAATAAAAATTATGGAAAGGAAATTTATTAAAAAGGCTGTTCAGAAAATGGACTAAAGTCACAATTCAGCCATTCATTAAGAGCAGTGGCTCACCACAAGGGACTTAATTGGTCTGCCAATATCCTGCAACTCTTGACCACTGAATGTATCCTCGGCCATATGCTTGTCCAGCAGTGCATCCTAATAGACCAAATGCAATGAAAGGAAACTCAGAAGAAAGCAAATGGTACAAATAGTAGTGAAAAATAGCAGAAGAATAGACAGATTATGTAGGTTTGTGAAAACACGGACCCAAAATATTAAAACCATTTTCTCCAATTTAATGTGCTAGGTATCTGTAACGGCATATAAGACATAAGATGAAAAGAATGCATACCTTTGCTATAAATAGATCTCTACACCATTGTGCAACATCATCATCTGTTTCGGGCAATTCCTTCATCGAGTAGCGCTTTAGATTTACATGCACCTGTAACAAAGTAATGAAACCCATCAATTGAAATTTCACATATTTGGGGGGAAAAAAAAAGGCAACAAATACCCAAAGCATTTGGCAGTAGAAATCACATGATTAAGTTTGTTATAATCCATAATGTTTTCCTGAACGACACATTTATCTCTATCCTATGCACCTCTAAACTTCATGCTAATTCCTAAGAAACTACAAGTAGTGATGGCTATCATGAGCTGGTTCATCAACCAAGAAGCTAATGGGACTATGTTTCACAACTTAAATAATATCTAAATTAGAGTGGATGACTTTTAACTTGAAGAGACTTCTTCTTCATGGGTTTGCATATCTGATGGAGTGAAAGTTATTCATACATTTGATTAAAACTGAAAGAAAATGTGGCAGAGTGAAAGAGGAAAAAATAAGGTAGGACAGGCCAAGATAGCAGTGGTGGTTAAACTTTGAAGTAGAAAGTTGCATTCCCCCATTCACATTGGCATAGCTAATCCTTCATATTGCATCAACAATGCATACTATCACAGTCCTTGTATAAATGAATAGAATGTTCAACATAAACATAGAAATTGTGCCAAGAAGTATCCCAACCTAGAGAATGTGGACATGATCTTTCCCATTTACCATATATCCAGCTTAAATTTGTCTGGCTTACCACAGAAGATTGCCCCTTGAAGAGCCTGAGCATTGTAGGCTGAGGGGAGCTTTTTGGGATCGCTACTGTTACATCATATATGGCTGGGACGAATGAGCGCATGTTACTCACAGCTGCAACAAATCCCTATAAGCAACAGTGGTAAACATCTATATCATGAAGATGATAGACAATCATGTATACAAGTATACAAGAATCGAATTTCAAAGGAAGTAAACACCTGACAACCTCAACTCTGTTTACTGATTTATCAATTCACAAATCAACAATTAAGAAAAAGGAAAAAGGACAGAGACAAGTCCATTCATATAGAAACTTTTTAGTTTTAACTTCTTCCATTTACGGAACAAGAGTCATGATGTCATATCCCACTTTATGTAATGAATGAAGCACCAATATGATCATTGCTCTTTGGTTGACATATTTTGATATGCTGGTCAGTCAATGTCAATTAATACACACAAACCTCTGCAAAGAGAAATCATACTGTGAAAAAAAGAAATGAACTAAGTTCAGATGACAATTCAATGCCTCAGCATATTTACTTAAACAAACAAAAGATGCCTTCATCAAATCATATAGCAAACCTGCTAAGACAGTGGGACAGGTCCAGAGGAGACACAAGAATTTTCTACATATAATTAATCCAACAGCACAAACTTGTCAAGCAACAGAGGAGTTTATATTGTTTGCATATTGGTGGTTAATATCCTGTTTCTTGGGTTACGGGGATTGAAAGCTAGACAAAATGCCAAATACAGAGGAAAAAAAAGCATTGAATTGGAAAAAGCTGGTGCAATTGAAACTCAACCTTTGTACGTGGAATCAAAACATTTTTAGGGATAGGCAATCCAGCTGAGGCTGCATACTCTTGAGCTGCTAAAAGCTTTGCCTGCGTAAAGCGAGTTCCTTCAACAAAAAGGGCCAACCAAAAGGGGCGAGGGAAGTCCTTTAGCCGTTTGAGACCTGACTGCAAATAGGGTCAAAAATTTTCACAAAGGGCTCATTAAGCATAGAAGCTTCACCACAAACACAATTCATTTTCTATAAGGCATTATATTCAAAATATGTTGTTAAAACTATACAAGTAAATCAGACATATTAACACTTGATACCTTTAATGGGCCTTCATCCTTGGCCCAGTTCCTTTCCAGGAAAAGGTATTCTGAGAACCACATAGACCATCCTATGACCTGGATTTTGGAATGAGTAAAGGTATAAAATTGAAGTGCAAGCCGACAAGAAACAATGAACTACTAAGATCTTGGCAACATCAACAAGACAAACCAAGAAGCAGGGCAAAGAGCACTGAGGAAAAACCCAAACATGTGAATGATTCAGAAATCACATATCAAATTAAGATCATCAATGAACCTCCAGCATAAAACGAACCATGGATGTATCACATCAGCTGCTGGGTTTCTGGAACATATGATTCTACTGAAATTTCCTTTTGAACTGGTTCAATATTAAGATAACTACTCGTTCATCAGATACCCATTCAATTATTCAGTCGATTAGCTTTGTGGTTGACTATACAATTGACTCTAATACTGCCAGCTACAATTAATAGGGATACTATCTTTGTAAGGCCAAAACAAATAACAAAATAAAGTAAATGAAATGCGGTATTGAGCTATTAAGTGAGAACATACTGGCAATACTTTAGATGATTTCTTCATAACAGCTAATGCACTTCCGAGGCATCCTGACCGCTATCACATTAAAAATCAATAATCAGTAGGCAACAAAAGAATTAAAAAATAAAACAGAAACTTTTAAAATCGAGCAGTTTCAGCGGTTTTCATGAAAGAATTGTTTATACATTTGTCCATACACTTTATGCATAGAATACTACGATCAACTTGAGATAACCTTCATGTATTTCCTATTATGCATTAAATACTACATTTCACAGTGAGTATGGATAACCAGGTATATTTTTCTGTTATGTATCCATCGACAAAACCACAATGTTACAAAACAATACAAAACAAAAACTTGCGCACATCTCTGATATGCACAAATAAGTAATGCATAAACGTAGCATAACCTGAGCCAAAACCCATCCAACAAGCCAATCAATGTCACTTTTGTGGTTGGATACAACAAGTGCATGTTCTTTCCCTGAAATTCACAGCATTAGCAGAAAATGACAAGTTATACGGGTAGATAGCAATTCAGATGCAGAAGAAGCATAACAACGGTGTAATCTTTACCCATTAATTCAAGGGTGTGCTTATCTGTAAACAGTCTGATCTGCAGATACAATCATTTTGGAAAAGTTAAAACAGATTTGGTACTGGAGATATCTAATTCTAACAAACATAAACATAGAAACTAGTACAAACAAAAATCCTTAATCTAGCGAAATGTTGCCTTGTTTCAAAAGCAAGGTCACCAAGTTCATAGGGTTAAATAGCGAAAAAAAGGAAAGAAAACCTTAACACCAGCCCACCAATCGACGATCCAAACGAGTTCGAGCCAAAGCAACTCAGCGACTGATCTGTTGATCTTCCTGTAGGTGTTCTTTGAGAATGGTCTGATAAGCACGAAGCAAAGAGCCTGGAAAAACAAATTAAATGAAACGGTAAGTAGAAAGAAACAGGAGAGGAGGAGGAGGAGAAGAAGACTGGAATGAAAATGGCAACTAAACCAGACGCGAAGAAAAGAAGTCCCAGAGGAAAGAAACGGGAGAGAAGAAGAAGAAGAAGAAGAAGAAGACCTGAATGAAATTGACAACTAAACCAGACGCGAAGAAGAGAAGTCCCAGAGGAACGATCACAGCAGCCACCGGGATCCCCATCGTCAACTGCCACCACCACTATCAGATGCGTATCAAATAGCACAAAAAGCAGCAGTTAGTAGAGGAGAGTATGGTAAGAAATTGAAGATCGATGGATTGATACAATCGAGGAGGACAAGCCTCTACTCATAAATAAATACCCAAACCCAAATGAGAATTATACAGATGGATAAATTATTTATTTAATTATTTAATGCAAATAAATATAATTGAATTGGACAGGACACTGGAAACAGATAGAGTTGATCAAAGAAGAAGATGAGAAAACGCATTCAATCAACCCAACAGCAGATTCTTAACTCCCTCTACTCTTCGTCCTTTTTTGAGTGGACGTTATGTAATGTGGCGGGGGACGGATGCTAAAATTTTTATTTCTTCTTATTTTGTGACTATTGTTGGTTCAAATCTTTTATTCTCATTATTCTATTCTAACTCTATTTAGCAGATAATACGACACTATTTTATAGTAAAAATTATATCGTATTATGTGCAAAATCTACAAAACGACATCTTATTGAATGTAAAATAGGATTAGAACACAGTTATTGGAACATAAAATCTGGTTCCTTTTTGTACACTCCGGAGAGTTATAATTCACAACTATAAGGTAACAAATTATCATCCATTTTCTTTTTCTATTTTAAATACATAATAATTAGTTTGTAGAGATGTGCTCATAAATTTTTTATAAGAGAATCATATGAGTGTAAAGATTCAATTACAAAATTTGAAAGAAATATGTTTTAGAATTAAGGCAAATATTTAATAAGAATTTAAAATAGAATTTTATTTGTTGAATAATAAGAGCACTAAAGGGTTATTGTATTAAAGACTTCGATATGACAAATTCACATATGCCTAACCTTTAAATTTTTTAATTTTATTGTAAAGCTTTCAAAACTCGTACCATACAAGTCAAAACACTTCTTATATTAGTAATTTGCTAATATGTTAATGGAGTATGCTTTTATGGACACCTAGACGTATTACGTTACTTTCATTTTAAGATTAACCCTAACTTTTTTTTCCATGAATCATCACTCAACTCAAATTTTTCATCCCTAATTGATTATGAACAATCTTTTTTGTTATTTCTTAGTAATTCACAAAAAAATTATTCTTTATAAAGTATAGTTGCACACTTGCACTTAAAAATAGGCGGGAGTTTCTCTTCTAGTTAGATGCATGCAGATGGAGGGAATTTTAAGGAACTGGTTAATTCTATCACTTGTTGGGAGTTTACCTTTAATGCAAGCCATATTACGAAGGTAGCTCTAGGATTAAGTCAAGGGAATCACATTAACTTGTACCATTTAATTCGTAGAGCTGGTGATCTCAAGAGTTTACAACAGTCATTATTAAAGTTTCCATATAGATTTAGGGACCAAATTACCTTTTTCTGCTCTTTTGTGTTGGATCATATGTTGAGAATTGAGGTGGTTAATAGACTATTAGGCAAACTCCTAATGCAATCATCTCTTGTGTATATCGCATCTTCTACTGTGGCATTGCTTAAGATAATTTTGGGCAAGGAATTTAGTTTAGGATTGTTCTTTAGGGACCATTGTTTAGCTAGTGTTCATCCCAAAAGCTTATGGACTTCCATTACTAACCCTAGTTTTAGTGGGACCTTTGATAATTATCAAGAGCTTTAAGATTTGTGATAAAGTCCAGGATAGGTTTAGATTATCATATGTTTTTTTAGGTGCTTACATGTGTTTTTAATTATTTTTAAAGATGATTATCATGTGTATAGGCTTAGAATCATTTTATTTTTAGTGTTTATTTGGTTTACAGTAAGAATTTGATCTTAATTTATGTTTCAAGAGTTGTTTGATGTATTTGTGAGTGTTTGGAAACAAGAAATTATAGAATGGTGAAGATGTTAGATGTATGCAAGTTGGCATGATTGTGCATGGCGAAGCTAAGGAATGCTGCATAGTTCTCTATCATAATCATGACACCATGCACAATCGTGATAGAGAAGGAGGATTCAAGCAAGTCACGATCATGTTGATGCTTGTCGAATGCACTACACAAAAAAAAACCTAACTCTGCACAACTAATTTTATAGTAGTGGTGAGTAAGGATCGTATGCACAGGTTTGCGTAGCTTTTGCAATGAAAGAAACCAATTTTTTTGGAAATTGAACTATAAAGTAACAATATAAAGTAAAATTGAACTATAAAGAGATTCACAGTTCTCCATCAATTTTCAACACAGATTCATCAATCTAACCCCTATTTGGACATTTAGGGATACAATGTGTAAGTGTGTGCAAAGTTTTCTAATGTCTATAAGTAATCGAAGAAGAGAAGCTATTTGATCATGGCATAAGCACAAGATAGTAAGGAGCTTGTGTTTTAGTGAAGCACGTGAGATGCACGTGGGAAGGAAATAAAAGCATGGACACAAAACAGAATGCAACACATATATCTAGTCTATAAATAAATGTAATCAGAGTCATTCACATACACGCGTTATTTTTTGATTCAAGAAAGAATTAAGAGTTAAAAAGTTGCTAGAGTACTTACTAAAGAGTACTAGAGAGTTCTTAGAGAACTTTTGCAAGTGTTGAAAAACACTCTGTCTTTTGTAACAATTTTCTTTCATTGAAGCTAGTGGAACCACCTACGTGAGATATGTAGATAGCAATTAAGCTATCGAACTAAGTAAAAATTCTGTGTTCTTTATTTTCTGCTACTCTTGAAATTCTACAAAAATCCAATTTAATGCTATTAGTCTTTTGTGGTAAAAGATAACATAAAAGAAAGGAATTCCTAACATTAGTGGTATCAGAGCCAATTCGCAGCATTTAGAGCATTCAAACATTTAAGACTCATTAAGAAGGTGAAGGTACTATCATATAAGTAAGCCTAATTCTTCATACCATTTTTCTTATCTACTTGTTGCAGTCAAGACACTATCAAGAATTCTATTTTCTTATCTTCTTTTAAATTTTTGTAACAAAATGGTAGGCAAAGAAATGGATGTGTTTACTAGTAAAGAAGATTTTACAATATGGAAACTTCAAATGCAAGCTTTACTTGAATCTTATGACTGTTATGGTGCAATTAAAGAATAGTATGTTACAGAAACAGATCCTATTAAGAATCTTAAGTTGCAAAGACTTGCACATTGCAAGTTAATGCTTCATTTTTCACCTACTAAGGAAAGTGCAGAATTGTAATACTACAAAGAAACTATGGATGAAGCTTGAAGAACTCTATGCTAAAAGATGTCTGCCTAATAAGATGAGACTTTTACACATTCTGGCCAACTATAAAATGAATACTACAGTATCTCTTGATGACAATCTGGATTACTTCTTTAAATTGGTGCAAGACTGAGAAGCTACAGGTGAAAAGATTTCAAAAGATCACCAAGCTATAGTTATTTTAAAGGCCTTACCATCAGAATTCAATGCCTTTAAAAAGGTGATTAAGCATGCAAGTAGAGAATCACTCACTATCAAGAGGGTGCTAGATTCACTAATGGAGGAAATTGTGGAAAATAATTCATTTAAGAAGGAACCAAAAGTCGTGTTTATTGACAATAAACAAGACAAAAAGCATTATCAAAAGAACAGTAAGAAGGGAAATTGGCAGAAAGGGAATGGTAGAGATAAGCAAACTAAAGAGAATGCAGAAAAGAAGAAAAAGACTAAAGGCAAGAAGTGCTTTTACGTGATAAGGAGGGGGCATTTTGTTAGAGACTGTAGAAAGAAGAAAAGAGAAAAGGTTGCACAAGGTGGAGATGCTAGAAATGCAAAGAAACCTAAAGAATCTAGTGGCGATGAGCTGCTTGTAGTTACTGAAGAGAGTGAAGATCTCAGTAGAGAATGGATCTTTGAATCAGGATGTATAATGCATGTCACTCCTCATAGAGATCAATTTACCACATTCGAACTAGTTAATGTTAAAGTGAGGCAGACTCGGGACAACAACAGGTTGAAGGTATTGGAAATGTTTCCATCAATACGTTTAATGGAAAGAAAAGAACCTTTACTGGTTTCAGATTTGTGCTTGGAGTGTGGAGAAATCTCATATCTGAAAGTATTTTTGATAAGCAAGGCTTTCAAATAAGATTTAGGGATGGACTTAGAGAAATTCTAAAGGATGGAAGAGGAATCATAAGAGGAGTTGAAAGGGGTGGGCTCTACTATGTTATAGGCACTACTGAAGTGAACCTAACTACTAGAAATGGGAGACAAATTCAACTAAGCTATGGCACCCAAGATTAGAACATGCAAGGAACAAGAGCTATATGCATCTTTCTAAACAAGGGTTGATTCAAGAAAACGACATAAGGAAGATGGAATTATATGAATCTTGTGTGCTAGGAAAGCACCACTTAACCAATTTTCAGAAAGGAGAGCTAAAGAGATCATGGAATATGCTCACAGTGATCTCTGGGAGCCAGTTCAAGTATCCATTGCAAGAGGGAACAAATTTTTTTATGTCCATAATAGATGACAAGTCTAGGAAATGCTAAGTCTATCCTATGAAAAGGAAAGATGAAGCACTGGAAATCTTCATCAAATGGCATACACTAATGGAGAATCAGATAGGAAAGAAGCTAAGGTACTTAAAGATAAATAATGGTCTTGAATACTGCAATAAAGATTTTGAAGAATATTGCAACAAAAAAGGTATTTAGAGGCACAAGACTGTTAGAGCAACACCTCAGCAGAACGGTGTAGCTGAGAGGCTCAACGAAATACTCTTTAGAAAAGACTAGATGTAGCTGTTATCATCAGGATGTTCACAAACACTATAGGGTAAGGCTATCAAAACTATGGCTTATCTAATAAACAGATTGCCCACATCAACTAATGAGTACAAAACACCACAAGAAATCTAGAATGGGAAGAAGCCTAGCTTGACTCACTTAAGAGCTTTCGATTGTACTACCTATGCACTCCAAAAGGAAGGTAAACTGGAACCTAGAGAAGTTAAAGGAGTATTCTTAGGTTATCAGAAGGAGTTAAAGGCTACAAAATCCTACTGCTTTAACAGGGAGGTTTTAAAACTATTATCTATAGAGATGTTATTTTCAAAGAAAATGAGTTTCCTTTGTTGTGCAGAAATCTTGTAGATTCTAACCTACAAGAGGAAATTCAGAAGCAACTGGGATCACCAAGTACTTCAGTCCCCTTTTATGTGCCACTAGAAATAGAAATAGAAGAAGACAACACACAAAATCATGATGAGGAAACTGTGCAAGGCCATATTCATTATGAACAAGAAACTAAAGAAACAAAAGGTGAAAGTGAGGAGAGAGTCTCACAGCCAGCTGCAGATAGCACAAATGAAACTCTACATGACTACCAGCTTACTGGAGATAGATACCCTAGACAAAGGATTCCTAATAAGAGGTACATTGACTCTAATTTAACTGAATATGCATGTCTTGTTATAGAATCCATTGACTGGAGAGCACCAGAAACTTATGAAGAAGTTATGAGAGAGAGAATGTTGAACAATGGAAGTTGGCTAGCAAAAAGGAATATTCCTTTTTAATGAAGAATATGACTTGGGTACTACTGCCCAAACCACCTAAAGCAAAGCTAATTCAAAACAGATGGTTGTTCAAGCTTAAAGAGGGAGTTACAGAGGCAGAACCCAAGATACACAGGGCTAGGCATATAGCTAAGGGATACAGAGAGAGTTGACTATAAGGAGATTTTTTTCACCTGTTGTGAAGTTCAAGACTATAAGACTCATTCTAGTGCAAGCTACAATCTATGACTGGGAAATCCATCAAATGGATGTCAAAACAACCTTCCTATATGGAAAGCTTGAGGAAACTATCTACATGAAGCAGCCAGTTGGTTTTGTAGATAAAGAAAAGCCTGACTATGTCTGCTGATAGTTGTGATTTGCATTATGTTTTAGGGTTTAATTTGTGATGTATTTAGTGTTAATTTGAGTGCTGAGTGTGTGT